>JANJGN010000036.1:9298951-9439742 GCA_026770705.1 Isurus oxyrinchus
CCACAAGGTCAGGGAAATGGAAATCAAAACGAAGCCCCCCTCCCCCAATCCACCCCAGGGGCGATGGACTCATCCAGCAGTTGCTGGGAATGAAATCTGATGCTCTCTCAAGCTGCTTGGCTCCACACTGGGGCTGGGCAGTGGTTTAACCAGCCCGGTCAGCGGAGGGGGTCATCGCCCCTTTGCATCGGAGAGTCTTAGCCTGGGAGGGGTGGTGGATTGGTGGGAGAGAGAGGTCAGCTCCATTTCCTTGCAGGTTAACGACAATGGAGATCTTTGTTTGGCACTGAGCGATGCCAAGAGGTCAGTCTTCAAACTCCTCTCACTGGGAATGCCGGGCCCACCAGCACAAGCCGCTGATTGTTCGCGACAGAGGCAGAGGTTGGCATCGCCCCTCTTTGCCAGCCATCAGGCCACACGTTGGCAACCATTGGCGGGTCCCCGCTTCTAGCTCAGCAATCAAAGGAGAATGTCAGAATGTTTGGGCATTTTCACCTCCGGCAACTCGCACCCCTACCCCCCCAACCCACCCTCTTCCAAGCATGGTCAACAACTTAGCCACTGCAACCACACATCAAGAGTTCAACCCCACTCCGAAAGCCCAGCGCTGAGCAGGTACCCGCCCGGCCTGAGGGTCAGCGCTGAGGGAGTGCCGCGCCACTGGAGGGTCAGTACAGAGGGAGCGCCGCACTGTCGGAGGGTCAGTACTGAGGGAGCGCTGCACTGTCGGAGGGTCAGTACTGAGGGAGCGCCGCAATGTCGGAGGGTCAGTACTGAGGGAGCGCTGCACTGTCGGAGGGTCAGTACAGAGGGAGCGCTGCACTGTCGGAGGGTCAGTACAGAGGGAGCGCCGCACTGTCGGAGGGTCAGTACTGAGGGAGCGCTGCACTGTCGGAGGGTCAGTACAGAGGGAGCGCCGCAATGTCGGAGGGTCAGTACTGAGGGAGCGCCGCACTGTCGGAGGGTCAGTACTGAGGGAGCGCCACACTGTCGGAGGGTCAGTACTGAGGGAGTGCCACACTGTCGGACGGTCAGTACTGAGGGAGTGCCGCACTGTCGGAGGGTCAGTACTGAGGGAGTGCCGCACTGTCGGAGGGTCAGTACTGAGGGAGTGCCGCACTGTCGGAGGGTCAGTGCTGAGGGAGCGCCGCACTGTGGGAGAGTCAGTACTGAGGGAGCGCCGCACTTTCGGAGGGTCAGCGCTGAGGGAGCGCCGCACTGTCGGAGGGTCAGTGCTGAGGGAGCGCCACACTGTCGGACGGTCAGTACTGAGGGAGCGCCGCACTGTCGGAGGGTCAGTACTGAGGGAGCGCCGTACTGTCGGAGGGTCAGTGCTGAGGGAGCGTCGCACTGTCGGAGGGTCAGTACTGAGGGAGCGTCGCACTGTCGGAGGGTCAGTACTGAGGGAGTGCCGCACTGTCGGAGGGTCAGTACTGAGGGAGTGCCGCACTGTCAAAGGGTCAGTACTGAGGGAGCGCCGCACTGTCGGAGGGTCAGTACTGAGGGAGTGCCGCACTGTCGGAGGGTCAGTGCTGAGCGAGCGCCACACTGTCGGACGGTCAGTACTGAGGGAGCGCCGCACTGTCGGAGGGTCAGTGCTGAGGGAGCGTCGCACTGTCGGAGGGTCAGTACTGAGGGAGCGTCGCACTGTCGGAGGGTCAGTACTGAGGGAGTGCCGCACTGTCGGAGGGTCAGTACTGAGGGAGCGCTGCACTGTCGGAGGGTCAGTACTGAGGGGGTGCCACACTGTCGGAGGGTCAGTACTGAGGGGAGCGCCGCACTGTGGGAGGGTCAGTACTGAGGGAGCGCCGCACTGTGGGAGGGTCAGTACTGAGGGAGTGCCGCACTGTTGGAGGTGTCGCCTCTTGGATGAGGTATTAAACCCAGGCCCTCGTCTGCCCTCCCAGGTAGATATGAAAGGTCCCGCCGGGCACTATTGCAAAGAACAGGAAGATCTCCCCGTGGCCCTACATTCATCCGGCGTCACATGAAGAAAAAGGAAGGGCTGAACATTTATCGCATTTGCGGCACGTGGGAGCTTGCTGTGCGCAGGACTGGCTGCTGCGTTCACCACCCCACCCCAGTGACCCCCAATTCCACAGAGGAAAGTCACTGGCACCACGCCCTGAGGTGGTGTCAGGTGAATCGGAAACACAAGTCCTTCTCTCTTGAACCCAATGCAACGAACAGCCTGACTTTCGAAAGCGTCAACTTGAATCTGTTACTTTCACAGGAAATATAGGTCAGGGAGCTTTCTCCTTGACTGTGGAGGGTGGGGGGGAAGACAGGGTGGTAATGTCAAAACTGATTGAACGATACTCATCTCACCTCTAACGCACATGGACAGTAGACGCCAAAATGCATCTACTGCTCTCTGCTGGCATTTTGATCTCTCAATATTTGTACCCCACCCCTTTTATTTTATATAAAGAAAATCAGACTAAAGTCAGGATCCCCCTCAATTACCTTCCCCCGCTTTAATTTTCACTCTTCTCAATTAGTTTAAAAATAAGGGTTTCTTCCACTGAAGACGGAGACGAGGAGATATTCCTTTCCTCCGAGCGTTGGGAATCGTCGGGACTCTCTCTCTCTCTCCCCCACCCAGACAGTGGAGGAGGTCGGGTCGTTGAATATTTTTTTTTTAAGGCTGAGGTAGTTAAGTCATGAATCTATCGAGGGAGGCAAAGGAGTAAGGCAGGAATGTGGAGTTGAGGTCATAATCGGATCAGCCACGACCTTATTGAATGACAGCACAGGCTCGAGGGGCCGAATGGCCTACTCCTGCTCCCAATTCACAGGTTTGTATGTAAGCACGACCACGGCTCCAAGGCAGGAACGGGGACAGCCAATTTGCACACAGCAAGCTCCCACAAGCTACAATTTGATAGCGACCAGACAATCCGCACTTTTTTTTTTAAAGTGATGTTGGTTGAGGGATGAGTAGTGGTTACAACTCACTGATCTTCAAAAAAAATGGCCATGAAATCTTTTACATCCAACCAAAGGTGGAAGGGGCAGACAGCACCTGGGTTTAATGTCTCGTCTGAAACCATGGTACCCTTCCAACAGTTCGGCGCTCCCTCAGTACTGACCCTCCGACAGTGCGGCGCTCCCTCAGTACTGACCCTCTGACAGTGCGGCACTCCCTCAGTACTGACCCTCCGACAGTGCGGCACTCCCTCAGTACTGACCCTCCGACAGTGCGGCGCTCCCTCAGTACTGACCCTCTGACAGTGTGGCGCTCACTCAGTACTGACCCTCTGACAGTGCGGCACTCCCTCAGTACTGACCCTCCGACAGTGCGGCACTCCCTCAGTACTGACCCTCCGACAGTGCGGCGCTCCCTCAGTACTGACCCTCCGACAGCGCGGCGCTCACTCAGTACTGACCCTCCGACAGTGCGGCGCTCCCTCAGTACTGATCCTCCGACAGTGCGGCACTCCCTCAGTACTGACCCTCCGACAGCGTGATGCTCCCTCAGTACTGACCCTCCGACAGCGCGGCACTCCCTCAGCACTGACCCTCCGACAGCGCGGCGCTCCCTCAGTACTGACCCTCCGACAGTGCGGCGCTCCCTCAGTACTGACCCTCCGACAGTGCGGCGCTCCCTCAGTACTGACACTCCGACAGCGTGACGCTCCCTCAGTACTGACCCTCCGACAGCGTGACGCTCCCTCAGTACTGACCCTCCGACAGTGCGGCGCTCCCTCAGTACTGACCCTCCGACAGTGCGGCGCTCCCTCAGCACTGACCCTCCAGCAGTGCGGCACTCCCTCAGTACTGAGGTGTAACACCTGCCCCATTTACCTCCTCCCTCCTCACCGTCCAAGGCCCCAAACACTCCTTCCAGGTAAAGCAGCGATTCACTTGCACATCTTTCAATGCAGTCTACCGCATTCCCCGGCTCCCAATGCAGTCTCCTCTACTTTGGGGAAACTCAGCACAGACCGGGTGACCACTTTGCGGGACACCTTCGCTCAGCCCGTAAGCATGACCCAGACCTTCCAGGCTCTTGCTATTTCAATTCACCACCCATGCTCTCACGCTAACATCCCTATCCTTGGCCTGCTGCATTGTTCCAGTGAAGCCCAACGCAAACTGGAGGAACAGCACCTCATCTTCCGATCAGGCACTCTACAGCCTTCCGGACTGAACATTGAGTTCAACAGCTTCAGACCCCGAACTCTGTCCTCCGTTTTGATTCAGTTTTATTTTTGCCAAGTGCCAGTCCTATTTTTTCTTTTTCGGACAGAGCTCTTCACTATCCTGCCATTGATACCAACTCCGGTCCAACGCTCTGCTTCTTTACTCGAACCATTACCACTCCCTTTGCCTTTTCTCCTGTGCCATCTTTTCTGTCACTTAATCTCGCCCCGCGTCCCACTACCCCAGACCTTTCCACTTGCTCTTCCTCCCCCCCGCCCCACTGTAAAACCTTACATTGTTCCAAAGAACCGTATCCGACTCGAAACGTTAACTCTGTTTTCTCTCTCCGGGCCTGGCAGCATCTAAAGCACTTTAATTTCATTCACCCTCATCGCCCACAATTGAAAGCCTTCTTGCAATCCACCTTCACGACCACACACACCACCCCCACCCCCCCCCCCCCCCACAGCCTTCCCCAATTTCCTAACCAGCTTTCCACCAATGTCTACGCACAGGCACCTACAGCAATTCAAAATGCAACAGTACTTCAAAAAGTGCAGATGGGGCTGGTGGGGGGGCGGAGGGGGGTTTATTTATTATTCATTCATGGGATGTGGGTCATCGCTGGCTAGGCCAACATTTATTGCCCATCCCTAAGGCATTTTCAAGAGCCAGACACAAGGCTGTGGGGTCTGGAGTCACGTGTAGGGCCAGACCGGGGTAAGGACGGCACATTTCCCTTCCCCTAAAGGGGGCATTAGCGAACCAGATGGGGCTTTTTTTTTTAATAACAATCCATCCTTAACTCAGTCAGGTTTTAATTGAATTCAAATTCCACCATCTGCCGTGGTGGGATTCGAACTTGGTGGGTCTCTGGAATGCCAGTCCAGTGACATTACCACTAGGCCACCACCGGCAGGGGGGGGTGGGTGTTGGTGGGGGGGCGAACACACAAAATAGGAGTAGGCCATTCAGCCCTTCGAGTCCGCTCTGCCATTCAGCGAGATCATGGCTGATCACCTACTTCAACACCCTCTCCCTGCACTACCCCCCACCGCCTCCCCCCCCCCCGTATCCCTTGACGTTTCGAAACACGCGGAGATATCTATCGACCTCGGTCTTGAACACACGCGACGACTGAGCTCCTGCAGTCCTCTGGGGTTAGAGAATTCTGAAGTTTCACCACCAGCCAGGGGGAAACATCCTCCCTGCATCTAGTTTAAGTGGAAAGCAGCCAGGGGTTCCATCAGAAGAACTAGTTTGCAGAAGTCAGGCCAAGCAGGGGGGGTGGGTGGGGGGGACTGAGTCACCCTGGATTAAACCACGATGTGCAGAGTGACAGCTCGAGTGATCTGGACAGTCACAACAGTACAAATTCCACAACCCCGCATCACGAGGTTGGCCCATACCCTCGAATGATATCACCAGCATTCTGCTCGGGGGGGGAGGAGGAGATATGCAGCTTTCTTAACCCGCAAACGCACAGAAACAGAAAGTTAAAATTAAAACGAGGGAAGCTGGGATTTAAAACCAGCTGCCCACAGAGCCTCTGGTTCAGTGAAGGCACCACTCGAACCACAGGAAGAGGTCCCCCACCCCAGCGAGGCCTAGCGGGTGTCACTTTGGTTTAAATTCATTATTTAAATGTGTACTTTATTCAGTCGGGCGTTACAAACACGCTGATTTCGTTGTCTTTCTGACTCTTGGCAAGGGATGGAGTGTTCCAGCGACACCTCGTGCAATTCAGGTCTTCGGTTAATACTTACCTCACAACTGTTAATCATCACAAACAAATTATGAGCTCATTAACCCCACCCCCAACCTTGGGGCGACGGTGGCGTAGTGGTACTGTCACTAGGCTAGTAACCCAGAGGGCCAGGCTAATGCTCGGGGGGACATGGGGTTCAAATCCACCCCCCCCCACCCCCCCAACGGCAGCTGGGGGAATTTAAATTCAATGAATAAAATCCGGAATTGAAAAGCGAGTCTCAGTGACGGTGACCAAGGCAACCATCATGGATTGTCGTAAAAACCCCATCTGGGTCACTCATGCCCCCCCTTTAGGGAAGGGAAATCTGCCGTCCTTACCCCGGTCTGGCCTACATGTGACTCCAGACCGACAGCCACGTGGCTGACTCTTAACTGCCCCCCTGGCCGGGCAATTAGGGATGGGCAACAAATGCCGGCCTTGCCAGCGGTGCCCACACATGCGGTGAAAGGATATGAAAAGGAGTGCTGTCTGTGGGAGCTTGCTGCGTGCAAATTGGCACAGTGACAGTGCGCTTCACAAAGGTACCTCGCTGGCTGCGGAGCGGACTGGGGCTGTGACGGGCGCCACACAAATGCAAGCTGCTTCTTAAGCGCTGGGCAAAAAAAAAAGAAAACTTTTCGCACTGTGACCGGCCCTCCAAGCGAAGGTGGGGGGGTGGGGGGGGATTCCCTCTTCCTGAGCAAGTAAACAAGCAGAACCTTCAGATGGGACCAGCATCGGTGACCTTCTCTCTCTCTCTCTCTGGGAGCCATCCAGCCAAAACATCCCATTAAAGGGTCAGTCAGGAGGTGATTCACATGACCTTGTGCCAGTGAACCGACGTGGTGACCTCTCATCACATCACTTCACACAAGATATTCCCTGATGTGGTTTGTCAGGGGTAACCAATCTGACAGCAAATTCCCCAGAACCATGTCCTGCTTAAGGAGGTGGTTATTCATTATTTTTTAAAACAGCGTTGTTCTCTGTAACCTCCTCCAGCCCCTACACCCCTCCCTATCTCTGTAACCTCCTCCAGCCACTACACCCCCTCCCTATCTCTGTAACCTCCTCCAGCCCCTACACCCCTCCCTATCTCTGTAACCTCCTCCAGCCCCTACACCCCTCCCTATCTCTGTAACCTCCTCCAGCCCCTACACCCCTCCCTATCTCTGTAACCTCCTCCAGCCCCTACACCCCTCCCTATCTCTGTAACCTCCTCCAGCCCCTACACCCCTCCCTATCTCTGTAACCTCCTCCAGCCCCTACACCCTCCCTATCTCTGTAACCTCCTCCAGCCCCTACAACCCTCCCTATCTCTGTAACCTCCTCCAGCCCCTACAACCCTCCCTATCTCTGTAACCTCCTCCAGACCCTACACCCTCCCCATCTCTGTAACCTCCTCCAGCCCCTACACCCCTCCCTATCTCTGTAACCTCCTCCAGCCCCTACAACCCTCCCTATCTCTGTAACCTCCTCCAGCCCCTGCACCACTCCCTATCTCTGTAACCTCCTCCAGCCTCTGCACCCCTCCCTATCTCTGTAACCTCCTCCAGCCCCTACACCCCTCCCTATCTCTGTAACTTCCTCCAGCCCCTACACCCCTCCCTATCTCTGTAACCTCCTCCAGCCCCTACACCCCTCCCTATCTCTGTAACCTCCTCCAGCCCCTACACCCCTCCCTATCTCTGTAACCTCCTCCAGCCCCTACACCCCTCCCTATCTCTGTAACCTCCTCCAGCCCCTACACCCCTCCCTATCTCTGTAACCTCCTCCAGCCCCTACACCCCTCCCTATCTCTGTAACCTCCTCCAGCCCCTACACCCCTCCGAGATCTGTGCTCCTCCAATTTCAGCCTCTCGCCCATCCCCAGATTCCCATCGCTCCACCATTGGCGGCCGTGCCTTCAGCTGCCTGGGGGGGCCCTGAGCTCTGGAGGCAGGTTCAATCAAGGTATTCAAGGACGTTAGATGATTATTTGAATAGAAACAATGTGCAGTGGTACAGGGAAAAGACAGGACAATGACACTAGCTGATAATGCTCATGTGGAGACCTGGTGAAGACACGATGGGCCGAATGACCTCTTTCTGTGCTGTTAAAATTCTGCGATTCTATGATCAGTCTACTCTCCATCATCAATAAAGTGATGGAGGGGTCATCAACTGTGCCATCAAGTGGCACTTTCTCTGCAATAACCTGCTCACTGATGCCCAGTTTGGGTTCCGCCAGGGCCACTCAGCTCCTGACCTCATTATAACCTTGGTTCAAACATGGACAAAAGAGCTGAACTCCTGAAGTGACCGCCCTTGATATCAAGGCAGCATGTGACCGAGTGTGGACATCAAGGCGCTCTGGCAAAGCTGGAGTCAATGGGAATCAAGGGGAAAACTCTCCACTGGTTGGAGTCATACGTAGCACAAAGGAAGATGGTTGTAGCTGTTACAGGTCAGTCACCTCAGCTCCAGGACATCACTGCAGGAGCTCCTCAGGGTAGTGTCCTCGGCCCAACCATCTTCAGCTGCTTCATCAATGACCTTCCTTCCAACATAAGGTCAGAAGTGGGGATGATCGCTGATGATTGCACAATGTTCAGCACCACTCGTGACTCCTCAGATACTGAAGCAGCCCATGTCCAAATGCAGCAAGACCTAGACAATATCCAGGCTTGGACTGACAAGTGGCAAGTAACATTCACACCACACAAGTGTCAGGCTATGGTCATCTCCAACAATAGAGAATCTAACCATCGCCCCTTGACGTTCAATGGCATTACCATCACTGAATCCCCCTCTATCAACATCCTGGGGTGGGGGGTTATCATTGACCAGAAACTGAACTGGACCAGCCATATAAATACTGTGGCTACAAGAGCAGGTCAGAGGCTGGGAATCCTGCAGAGAGTAATTCACCTCCTGACTCCCCAAAGCCTGTCCACCATCTACAAGGCACAAGTCGGGAGTGGGATGGAATACTCTCCACTTGCCTGGATGAGTGCAGCTCTCACAACACAAGCAGCTCAACACCATCCAGGACAAAGCAGCCCACTTGATTGACAGCCCATCCACCACCTTCTCAAGGGGCAATTAGGGATGGGCAATGAATGCTCGCCTAGTCAGCGATGATCATAACCCCTGAACGAATAAAGAAATTTCAAGTGTGTATTAATACTAAGTACCTCAACAAGCTGAGAGTCTGTACTCACCTCCCTTTGGTGGACACAGTGGGGTTGTGGTGATGTCACTGGACTGGTAGGCCAGAGGCCCAGGCTAATGCTCTGGGGACACGGGTTCAAATCCCACCACGGCAGCTGGTGGAATTTAAATTCAATTAATAAAATCTGGAATTGAAAAGCTAGTCTCAGTCACAGTGACCATGACAACCATCATGGATTGTCGTAAAAATCCATCTGGGTCACTAATGTCCCTTTTAGGGAGGGAAAACTGCTGTCCTTACCCGGTCTGGCCTACACGTGACTCCAGACCCACAGCCACGTGGTTGACTCTTACCTGCCCCCCTGAAATGGCCGAGCGAGGCCACTCAGTTCAAGGGGGCAATTAGGGATGGGCAACAAATGCTGGCCTTGCCCAGCGACACCCACATTTCATGAAAGAACAAACCCTTGTACAAGCCTTTAGTGTGCTTCAACCTTCATTAGAAGGGGCAATGGTGTGTCCTATATCTCATGTTCAGCGACATCACAGGAGGCCCAGCTAGCGATACAATAACGATTCTGCATACTGTAGGTATAACACTTTCCCCCTCGGGGTCAGAGTTACTCCCTGTCGGCCCTGCCTCACTTTATTGCTAACCACCGTGTTACAAACAGCCTCTGACATACAATGCACAACACGCTGCTAAATCCCCCAGGGTTAAATAACTTCAATGGGTTGGAGGAAACACAGGCGCAGACATCATTCTCCTCAGAGCGGAGAAGGTTCAGGGGGAGATTGAACCGATGCATTCGGAATCAGGAAGGGGGTTTGGACAGAGTAAATGAGGAGAAACTGTTTCCACTGGGCAGGAGGGTCGGTAACCAGAGGGGGACACAGATTGAAGAGAATCGGGGAAAGAACCAGAGGGGGAGATGAGGAGAATTTTTGTTTTTACACAGCGAGTTGTTGTGATCTGGAAGGTGCTGCCTGAAAGGGCGGTGGAAGCAGATTCAATAGGAACTTTCAAAAGGGGGAATCGGATTAATACTTGAGGGGAAAAATATACAGGGCAATGGAGTATCATTATAAGGTGCCTCACAGAATAACACGAGCTGCGTTTTATGGCAGTGTCATTTTATAATCAGATATGTGGCCTTGGAGCTTGTTCCACTGTCAGGCGACAGTGCTTGACAACAATTTACAAATCATATCATTATTGTAAGACGGTAAAACATCGTAGGAGGCTTCTATAAGCATGTTAAGCAAACTAAGTTCAACACCGCGCCCCACACACAGATATTAGATACAGGTAATCAAAAACTGGGTCAAAAGATTTTTGAGGAGCAGGGAGAGAGAGCTGCAGAAGTTTAGGGAGGGGAATTCCAGAGCTCGGGGCTCCAAGCAGCTGAAGGCACGGCCACCAATGGTGGAGTGATGGGAATCGGGGAATGTGCAACATGCCAGAATTGGGGGAGCGCAGAGATCTCAGAGGGGTGTAGAGGCTTGGGGGGGGGGGGGGGGGGGGGGGGGGGTTGTGTGTGTGTGTGTCTCATACAGGAGGGCAGGCGTGGGGGGGTCATACAGGAGGGGGGCATGGGGGGGGAATCATACAGAAGGAGAGAGCGTGGGGGTGTCATACAGGAGGGGGGCCGTGGGGGGTCATACAGGAGGGGGGCCATGGGGGGGGTCATACAGGAGGGGGGCCATGGTGGGGGGTCATACTGGAGGGGGGCCATGGTGGGGGGTCATACTGCAGGGGGGCCATGGTGGGGGGTCATACTGGAGGGGGGCCATGGTGGGGGTTCATACTGGAGGGGGGCCATGGGGGGGGGGGGTTCATACAGGAGGGGGGCCATGGGGGGGGGTCATACAGGAGGGGGGCCGTGGGAGGGTCATACAGGAGGAGGGGGAGCAGAGGGGGGGGTCATACAGGAGGGGGGGTGTTGGAGGGTCATACAGGAAGGGGGGCATCGGGGGTCCTGCATGGGGGGGAGTGGGGGGGGTCATACAGGAGGGGGGATCATATAGGAAGGGGGGTCATACAGGAGGGGGGTCGTGGGAGGGTCATACAGAAGGGGCGGGTCATACAGCGGGGGGGGGGTCATACAGCGGGGGGGGGTCATACCGCGGGGGGCGGGGGAGGGGCCCAGTCTCAGGTGCCAGGAGGGTTGGGGGTGTTCGGGGTAAAGCTGGGACAAGCTCCCCGCTCCCCACACTCCACCGCCCCCCCCCGAGGCAGGGTCACACTCTGCAGCCCAGCCTCACTCACCTTCAGAGCCGCTCTGCAGCCCCTAAGGAAGGGCTCCATATCCCAGCTCAGCTGCTACTCCTTCACAAACCGATACATGGCCAACACACACTGATACATTCCGGCCGCACTGCGCAGGCGCTGCCTGACCCCGCCCCCTGCCCCTGCGTGAAGCACGAAGCGTCATCACGCTCCTCCTACCCTCTTCCTGCAGAGGGGGCGGGGCCAGGAGTCTGTTACTTTGAGCCAGCCAGATCTCAGATCCCCGGTGCCAGATCCCAGGTGCCAGATCACAAGTCCCAGATGCCAGCTGCAAGATCCCAGGTCCCATGTGCCAGATCCCAGGTGCCAGATAACAAGTCCCAGGTGCCAGATCCCAGGTGCCAATCCCAGGTCCCAGGTGCCAGATCACAAGTCCCAGGTGCCAGATTCCTGGTGCCAGATCACAAGTCCCAGATGCCAGATCCCAGGTGCCAGATCACAAGTCCCAAATGCCAGATCACAAGTCCCAGGTGCCAGATCCCAGGTCCCAGGTGCCAAATCACAAGTCCCAGGTGCCAGATCACAAGTCCCAGGTGCAGATCCCAGGTACCAGATCCCAGGTCCCAGATGCCAGATACCAGGTGCCAGATTCCTGGTGCCAGATCACAAGTCCCAGATGCCAGATCCCAGGTGCCAGATCACAAGTCCCAAATGCCAGATCCCAGATGCCAGATCACAAGTCCCAGGTGCCAGATCCCAGGTCCCAGGTGCCAGATCACAAGTCCCAGGTGCCAGATCCCATGTGCCAGATCGCAGGTCGCATGTGCCAGATCCCAGGTGCCAGATCCCATGTGCCAGATCCCAGGTCCCTGCAGTGCAACTCTGCAGGTTTACAGTGGAGCCAGTGAGCCGCAGGGCTCAGATCAATCCCTCCCCTCCCACACAAGAGGCCCCTTTATTTGATGGGTGCCACCCCTATGTGCTGCGCAAGGCTCCCAGAAGGAATTGGCACAAAGTGCAATCCTGGCTCAGAAAATATTTGGACTCCCTGCCCATTTCCCCTTTCCTCTGCAGATGGAGTTGTGGTTTCCTGATGAGAGCAAAGGAACCTTCCAATATAGAAAGAACTTGAATTTCTATAGCGCCCCTCATGATGTCCCAATGAAGTCCTGCGCAAAGTGCTCTAATGCATGAAAAACACCCTATCTGCCCATCTCAAAATCACTTGTAGGAGCTTTCTGTGCGCAAACTGGCTGCTACATTTCTCCACAGGGCTCTTCAAAACAAGGACTTCATTGAGACCTTGAAAGGATGCAGGAGGAGGCCATTCGGCCCTTCCAGCCTGCTCCGCTAGTCAATAAGATCATGGCTGCTCGGATTATGGTCTTAACTCCGCTTTCCTGCCTGCCACCCCCCCCCCAATAACCCTCGACCCCCTTGTCGGTCAAAAATCTGTCTAACTCAGCCTTGAATATATTCATTAACCCAGCCTCCACTGCTCGCTGGGGAGGAGAGTTCCACAGACTAATGACCCTCTGAGAGAAGAAATACCTCTTCATATCTGTCTTAAATGGGAGACCCCTTATTCTCAAATGGGAGGCGGCTTATTATTAAAGTTTGCCCCACTAGTTCTAGATTCCCCCACGAGGGGAAACATCCTCTCAGTATCAAGTCCCCTCAGAATCTAATATGTTTCAATAAATTGCCTCTCATTCTTCTAAACCCCAATGAGTACAGGCCCCAGCCTGCTCAACCTTTCCTCATAACTCAAACCCCCTTCATCCCAGGAATCAGCCGAGTGAACTGTCTCTGAGCTGCTTTAAATGCAAGTGTATCCCTGCATAAGTAAGGAGACTGAAACTGTACACAGTGCTCTAAGTGTGGGCTCATCAATTCCTTGTACAGCTGTAGTAAGATTTCCCTACTTTTAGCCTAATTACCTGCACGCTAACTTTCATGGTTCATATACAAGGACGCCAGATCCCTCTGTATCACAGCATACTGCAGTCTCTCTCCATTTAAATAATATTCTGCTTTTTCATTCTTCCTGCCAAAGTGAACAACCTCACATTTTCCCACGTTATACTCCAACTACCAAATCTTTGCCCCCACTCACTTGACCTATCTATATCCCTTTGCAGACTCTTTGTATCCTCCTCACAACTTTCTTTCCTACCTATTCTTTGTATCATCAACAAATTTGGTTAAAATGGTGTTGATCCCCTCATCCAAGTCATTGACGTAGCTCGTAAATAGTCGAGGCCCCAGCCCTGATCCCTGAGGCACAGTTACAGTTTGCCAACCTGGCAATGACCCATTTATGCCAACTTTTTTATTTCCCGTTAGTTAGCCAATCCTCAATCCAAGATAATATATCATCCCCAACACCATGAGCTCTTATCTTGTGCAGTAGCCTTTTATGTGGCACCTCACCAAATACCTTTTGGAAATCCAAATACACATCTACTTGTTCCCCTTTACGTACCCTTTATCCAAATCTACTTGTTCCCCTTTATCCACCCGGCTTGTTACATCCTCAAAGAACTCTAATAAATTTGTCAAACATGATTTCCCTTTCACAAAACCATGTTGACTCTGCCTGATGATTTTCTAAATGTCCTGCTACCACCTCTTTAATAATGGGTTCGAGCATTTTCCCAATGACAGATGTTAGACTAACTGGCCTGTGGCTCCCTGCTTTCTGTCTCCCTCCTTTCTTGAATAGAGGTATTTGATTTGTGGTTTTCCAATCCGCTGGAACCTTTCCAGAATCTAGGGAATTTTGGAAAATTACAATCAATACTATCACTGTAACCACTTCTTTTAAGACTCTAGGGTGCAGGCCATCAGGTCCAGGGAGACTTGTCATCCTTTTGTCCCATTAGCTTCCCAACTACTTTTTCATGACAGTTTTAAGTTCCTCCCTCCCTCCCTTTTGCCTCTTGACTTTCTACAATTCTTGGGATGATTTTTGCGTCTTCTACTGAGTAGACAGATGCAAAATACTAGTTCAAAATCTCTGGCACTTCCTTCCTTCCTGTTACTGGTTCTCCAATCTCATTCTCTTGGTGCAACTCCCACTTTAGCTACTCTCTTTTATATACATGTAGGAGCTTTTACTGCCTGTTTTTTTCTATTTCTTACTAATTTTCTCTCATCCTCCAATTTCTCCCTCTTTATTATTCTTTTAATCACCCTTTGCTGGTTTCTAAAATTTTCTGGCCTACCACTTATCTTTACAGTATTGTACATCTCTCCTTTCAATTCAATTTAGCTTCCTTGGTTAGCCAAAGATTGTGCACCCTTCTTGTAGGGTCGTTCTTTCTCAATGGAATATATCTTTGCCAAGATTATGAAATATCTCCCCGAGTGTTCAAAAATCTATCGATCTCTCAGTCTTGAATCTTCTCGACCACTAAAGTTCCACAGCCCTCTTCCGGCTGGAGGGTAGAGAAGGCTAAAGATTCACCACCCTCCAAGTGAAGAAATTTCTCATCTCGTTCCGTTTTAATCACGGAAAATGGCTCATCTTCGAGGACCAAGAACATTCCAGAAGGGTTTGTGTTTTTTTTTCTAAAAAGACACTGTCTCCTAAAGGGTCAATGCAAGGACTCTGGTGGCTGTTGTTCCTGGAAAAGACAGCGTTTTACAAGAACAGGTAATTGAGCAGTTTTAAAGGAACTGGAAACCTCTCGACCCCAGTGGACAGGTTTACAAATAGGTTTACGGCTTTGAAACAAAAAGAGCAGGTCTGGAAAAAGCTGGTTTTGGATTTTTTGGTGGGGGTGAGACGGAGAAGCAAAGGATCAACTGCTCGAGTGAAGAAGATCACAGCTCTTTACAGGTCCAGGCCAGTCCAAAGCTGGAAGTGAATAGAAGCTGCTCCTCGGTTGCTCCATGTTCTGAAATTGAGTGTCTACAAATTTCCTTCGAGTGCCTCTGAAAAGTAGTCTGAGGGTCATCGACTATTTCCCAGACCAGCGCAGCGAGACCAGCCATATAGTCTGGGCGCCATTTGAAGGATTCCTGCTATCTATCCATTTCCCTTGAATGACGTTTAACTTTTTGGAAGAATTCCTATTACTTCTTTAGTGTGTGCGTGTGTGTGAGGGTATTTAGAAAGAGTAATTATTATACTTCCATGTTTCATACTGTATATTCACTGTCTTTCTACCTGATGTCTGCTTTTATAATGAACTAATAATTTTGTTGCTTATTGAAGAAATTTGGGCACCGAGCGGTCACTCGGAGATTCATAGATAAAGTACACATGTACAGCTAGCTGGTAAAATCATTTAAATAGATGTTGTGACCCGTGGAATAGTGAACGAGAGACAGACGGTGCAGTTCTCCCATCTCGGTCCTGAGTGTGTTCAAAATGGCCAACCCCCTCATCTTGACCCCCCCCCCCTAGTTTGAGAGTCCCCGACCAGCAGGGCAGGGGGTGGGAGGGGGGGAAGCAGCCTCTCAGCACCTGCCCTGTCAAACCCGCTAACATTTCAATCAGGTCACCCCTCCACCTTCTGAACACCAGAGAACATAAGCCCATGTTCCTCCATCTCTCCCTCATCCCAGCAGACTGCCGGGGGACAGGCTGTATGAATGCAGAGTCCTACTTTTAGACCTGAAGTGAAGCCTGTAAGCGGGTGCCCCGGATGTTGCACTCACCGGCTGTTTCCGCAGGGGCAGCCCCGGTCTGTGGCCTGTGTTGGGACAAATCTGCCTCGTAGGTTAAGGAGGAACATCTAATTAACTCAAGGTGACCGGCGCTTCCCACTTCATCTCCCCACTATGTCCTCTCTTGAAGTGCCTGTTCCACTTATGCCCTCTGGTGGGCTTCTCAAGTGCAAACCTAGAATGCAGTGGCAGGCTATTTGACCTTGGGGGGCCTCACAAATGTCCAAAACCTTTCACCCACCTCCCTCTTCTCCAAAACATCCTCCCCACACCAGCGAAAAGTCAGAAGGGATACCGAATGCGCTCCCTCCTAAAGAGCTGTATTTCTCTAGCACTTTTCACCACCTCAGGGCATCCCAAAATACTTCACAGCCAATGGAGCAAGTGCAGTCACTATTATAATGTAGGAAACGTGGCAACCAATTTGCGCACAGCAAGTTCCCACAAACAGCAATTTGATAATGACCCAGATCATCTGTTTTTAGTGATGTTGGCGGAGGGATAAATATTGGCCCCAGGGCACTGTGGAGAACTCCCCCCTCCCACCACCAACCCCACCGCTATTCCCCCCCACCCCCCTCTCTTCTTCCAATAGCGGATCTTTTACATCCACTGGAGGGGACAAGTGGAGCATCAGTTTAATATTTGATAGGCAGCATTTCTGACAGTGCGGCGCGCCCTCAGTACTGACCCTCCAACAGTGCGGCACTCCCTCAGTACTGAGCCTCCGACAGCGCGGCGCTCCCTCAGCACTGACCCTCCGACAGTGCGGCGCTCCCTCAGCACTGACCCTCCGACAGTGCGGCGCTCCTTCAGCACTGACCCTCCGACAGTGCGGCGCTCCCTCAGCACTGACCCTCCGACAGTGCGGCGCTCCCTCAGCACTGACCCTCCGACAGTGCGGCGCTCCCTCAGCACTGACCCTCCGACAGTGCGGCGCTCCCTCAGCACTGACCCTCCGACAGTGCGGCGCTCCCTCAGTACTGACCCTCCGACAGTGCGGCGCCCTCAGTACTGACCCTCCGACAGTGCGGCGCTCCCTCAGTACTGACCCTCCGACAGTGCGGCACTCCCTCAGTACTGACCCTCCGACAGTGCGGCACTCCCTCAGTACTGACCCTCCGACAGTGCGGCGCTCCCTCAGCACCGACCCTCCGACAGTGCGGCACTCCCTCAATACTGACCCTCCGACAGTGCGGCGCTCCCTCAGCACTGACCCTCCGACAGTGCGGCGCTCCCTCAGCACTGACCCTCCGACAGTGCGGCGCTCCCTCAGCACTGACCCTCCGACAGTACAGCAGTGCCTCAGTGCTAACCCTTTAACAGTGCAGCACTCCCTCAGCCATGCACTGGGAGTGTCAGTCTGGATACGCTCAAGTCTTTGGAACCTGCTCTTGGAGTCACGTGCTGCTGGCCCAGGAGGGAGAGCGCGGCCCCACTGACCTCTCCACCTCCCAAGCCCTCGGTCAACCGAAGCTTACCAGCATCCGACTCCAGGGTAGCAATGTCCACCCCTCCCCATCCCCGGCTGACCCTCCAGCAGGGAAACACTGCCCTCGGCTGTATACCCTCCCCCCCCGGTGGGCTCAACCGAGATCAGCAGCTACAACCTGCGCTGCTGCGTTTTGGGGCCCGTTCAGTCCGGGCGCCAGTCCGCCCGCTCCTCAGCTGCGGACGCTCTGACAGCGTGGTGCCCTGCCCAGGCCCAAACAAGAGAGGAGAAATTCTACTGAACTCTTGTGAATTTTATTAACATCCCGTTTCGGAAGCAGAAAATTACACGCTGTGTTATCAGACGAGGAGGGGGTAAGAAATAGAAAGATATCCACAAGCATTATGACAGTTTGCAGCCACTGCAGAAGGAAGCGATGTAAACCGCCTTTGTTTGACCGGCTCCTTGCTGGAGCCAGCGACACGCAGTTCGCCGCCAGAACAAACGTCCTCTGAAACGTCGACCCCCGAGCAGCAGCGTTATTTCTTCTGCTCCTTGTCCTTCTTGTTCTCCTTCGAGGTCTGTGACTGCAGAGACCCCATGGCGTTGCGAATGGCCTCGTTGTTGGGGTCCACCCCCGGCAGGTTCTCCAGGACGCTCTGCAGGAACTCAGGATCCTCCATCACATCGTAGTTGTCTTCCTCCTGCCGGGAGAGAAAGAGGGTTCAACTCACGGGGCGAGACCCGATTCCTCAGCGGGTTGGGGGGGGTGTCCAGTCGGGGGGTTGGACCATCACCACCGGGAGCAGGGGTTCGGAGGGGCTGCCGTGGGCTTGACGACCCTCAGCCGCTGGTTTGGAGGGAACGGTTACCTGCTGATGGGCCTCTGCTCCTGACCACTGTCCAGACAAGGGGGGGGGGGGGTTGTAAAAAGGGAGAACGAACACGTGGATTGTGGGTGTGGGGGGGGTGGGGGAGCACGAACACAAAGGGGGGGGTGTAAAAAGGGAGAACGAACACGTGGATTGTGGGTGGGGGTTGGGGGGGGGGTGGAGAATGAACACGAGGTGGAATAATTAAGTGGGAGAATTAAGGGAATGAAAACCTTGACAGAGGAGAATAGGGTGGGAGGGGGAGAGCAGGGAGGACAAAATTATCTGCCAAATTATGTGCGGTTGGGGGCAGAGTCTGCCCAGCGAGGAGAGAGGGGGTGGACGCCGGTCCTACCTTCCCCGAAGCCTCAGATGTGTCCATGGCTGTGCCGGTTTCCATGTTGGATAAATCCTCGGGGCTCCCAAACTCTAAATAAAGACAGGAGGGAGCAGGTTAAAACAGGCAGCAACATCTTCAGCGCTGGCGGCCGCTCTCCACAAAGCACACGGTGGGCAGTACCTGGTGGCTGAAGAGACATCTGCATGGCATAGGCAATCTGCTCGTCCTCAGACATGGTGCTGAAATCCGGCAGGCCAGTTCCTGCAGTCTCCTGCTGGCTTATCGACATCTTCAACAGGGCATCATCCGGATCTGAGGGGGGAGAAATATTCCAGTTTCTTATGATCAGCAGGAAGTAACAAAAATGGCAGAAGGCTGTGCTGGGGTGGGGTGTGCGAGCGAGAGGATCTGCGAGAGCGCACGCGAGCGAGAGACAGCGCGAGCGAGAGACAGCGCGAGCGAGAGACAGCGCGAGCGAGAGACAGCGCGAGCGAGAGACAGCGCGAGCGAGAGACAGCGCGAGAGACAGCGCGAGAGACAGCGCGAGAGACAGCGAGAGAGACAGCGAGAGAGACAGCGAGAGAGACAGCGAGAGAGACAGCGAGAGAGACAGCGAGCGTGAGGATCTGAGAGAGCGCGAGAGAGAAGATTTGAGAGAGCGCGAGCATGAGGATCTGAGAGAGTGCGAGAGAGAAGATTTGAGAGAGTGCGAGAGAGAATCTGAGCGCGAGAGAGAATCTGAGCGCAAGAGAGCGCATGAGAGAGCGCGAGAGAGAGGATCCGAGAGAGTGCGAGAGAGGATCTGAGAGAGCGCGAGACAGAGGATCTGAGAGAGCGCGAGACAGAGGATCTGAGAGAGCGCGAGACAGAGGATCTGAGAGAGCGCGAGACAGAGGATCTGAGAGAGCGCGAGACAGAGGATCTGAGAGAGCGCGAGACAGAGGATCTGAGAGAGCGCGAGACAGAGGATCTGAGAGAGCGCGAGACAGAGGATCTGAGAGAGCGCGAGAGAGCGCGAGAGAGAGGATCTGAGAGAGCGCGAGAGAGAGGATCTGAGAGCGAGAGCGCATGAGGGAGCGCGAGCGAGAGGATCTGAGAGCGAGAGCGCATGAGGGAGCGCGAGCGAGAGGATCTGAGAGAGTGCGAGAGAGAAGATCTGAGAGAGCGCGAGAGAGAAGATCTGAGAGAGCGCGAGAGAGAAGATCTGAGAGAGCGCGAGAGAGAAGATTTGAGAGAGCGCGAGACAGAGGATCTGAGAGAGCGCGAGAGAGAGGATCTGAGAGAGCGCGAGAGAGAGGATCTGAGAGAGCGCGAGAGAGAAGATTTGAGAGAGCGCGAGACAGAGGATCTGAGAGAGCGCGAGAGAGCGCGAGCGAGAGGATCTGAGAGAGAGTGAGAGAGAGGATCTAAGAGCGAGAGCGCATGAGGGAGCGCGAGCGAGAGGATCTGAGAGAGCGCGAGAGAGAGGATCTGAGAGAGCGCGAGAGAGAGGATCTGAGAGAGCGCGAGAGAGAGGATCTGAGAGAGCGCGAGAGAGAGGATCTGAGAGAGCGCGAGAGAGAGGATCTGAGAGAGCGCGAGACAGAGGATCTGAGAGAGCGCGAGACAGAGGATCTGAGAGAGCGCGAGACAGAGGATCTGAGAGCGAGAGCGCATGAGGGAGCGCGAGCGAGAGGATCTGAGAGAGCGCGAGAGAGAAGATTTGAGAGAGCGCGAGACAGAGGATCTGAGAGAGCGCGAGACAGAGGATCTGAGAGAGCGCGAGACAGAGGATCTGAGAGAGCGCGAGACAGAGGATCTGAGAGAGCGCGAGACAGAGGATCTGAGAGAGCGCGAGACAGAGGATCTGAGAGAGCGCGAGACAGAGGATCTGAGAGAGCGCGAGACAGAGGATCTGAGAGAGCGCGAGACAGAGGATCTGAGAGAGCGCGAGACAGAGGATCTGAGAGAGCGCGAGACAGAGGATCTGAGAGAGCGCGAGACAGAGGATCTGAGAGAGCGCGAGACAGAGGATCTGAGAGAGCGCGAGACAGAGGATCTGAGAGAGCGCGAGACAGAGGATCTGAGAGAGCGCGAGACAGAGGATCTGAGAGAGCGCGAGACAGAGGATCTGAGAGAGCGCGAGAGAGAAGATTTGAGAGAGTGCGAGACAGAGGATCTGAGAGAGCGCGAGACAGAGGATCTGAGAGAGCGCGAGAGAGCGCGAGAGAGAGGATCTGAGAGAGCGCGAGCGAGAGGATCTGAGAGCGCGCGAGAGAGAAGATTTGAGAGAGCGCGAGACAGAGGATCTGAGAGAGCGCGAGAGAGCGCGAGCGAGAGGATCTGAGAGAGAGTGAGAGAGAGCGAGAGAGGATCTGAGAGAGCGCGAGAGAGAAGATTTGAGAGAGCGCGAGACAGAGGATCTGAGAGAGCGCGAGAGAGCGCGAGACAGAGGATCTGAGAGAGCGCGAGAGAGCGCGAGACAGAGGATCTGCGAGAGCGCGAGACAGAGGATCTGAGAGAGCGCGAGCGAGAGGATCTGAGAGAGAGTGAGAGAGAGCGAGAGAGGATCTGAGAGAGCGCGAGAGAGAGGATCTGAGAGAGCGCGAGAGAGAAGATTTGAGAGAGTGCGAGAGAGAGGATCTGAGAGAGCGCGAGAGAGCGAGCGAGAGGATCTGAGAGAGAGTGAGAGAGAGCGAGCGAGAGGATCTGAGAGAGTGCGAGAGCACGTGAGAGAGCGCGAGAGCGAGCGAGCGTGAGTGAGGGAGTGAGAGAACTTGAGACAGTGTGAGAGCGAGCCCAAGAGAGGACGAGTGAGCAAGAGTGAGAGAGAGAGCGAGAGGCAGCGGGAGATAGTTAAAGCAGGGGAGAGGCAGGTGTAGTAGATGGGTATGTGATGGGTGCGTGGGAAAGAGAGAGACACCCACAAACACAGGTAAAGCAGGTCAGGAAGGTAGAGAGGAGTGGGGAGGGGTGGGGGAGAGAAGGGTGCAAGAGATTGAGCGAACGAGCATCGATCACTCTTTGGTGTTTACTTTGGGCTTGGCGTTCTGTGCCAGAGTCTCCCCAGGACACATGAGGATACAGGCCCTTCGAGTCCCCTCGTCCAAGTGCCCCACTGCCCTAGGTGGAGAGGCCCAGTAGAGCAGAGGCCTGCATCGTGACACCATGAGGCAACACCACTGTGTTCGGGTCAGGGCCCTGGAACAGGTTCCACCTGAGGAAAGTGGTGACACTGATTTAGGGAACAATTTGAATAAGGATTTTGGAACAGGTACTGTAATCACAAGTGAGCGGGTAGGGGCAAGAGGATGAAGAGCTGCGCTGCCTCGCATGGTTCAACAGCTCACAGACGCACTCAGTCCACATAGGTTTGGCCAAGTGCGAGGCCCATTCAGGAGCTGCTGCTCAGCTTGCAAAGGGGGAGGGGGCTGGTAGGAAACGACGGACAGGAAAGGGGCCTCTTCCCCCCCGCTGCCCGAGCCCCAGTGTTACACAGAGAAGCCCCCACAGGGGCAGCTCAAAGACACACCGTCACTTGTCGGAGTCACTATCCCTGCCTCCACGGCCGAGGCGGCTGCTGCTCGTCTCGCCTCCTCTTCCTGCCGCTGCCGCTGTTCCTCCATCGACACACGGAGGGCCTGTGGAGAATCCGACAGAGTGAGGGACTAAATCACACCTCATCCCGTTCCCAAAACGCTCCATTTCTTCAACCAACCCGAGCAGAGCAAGATCCCAGAGATAACAGCCCCTCCGACAGTGCGGCGCTCCCTCAGTACTGACCCTCCGACAGTGCGGCGCTCCCTCAGTACTGACCCTCCGACAGTGCGGCACTCCCTCAGTACTGACCCTCCGACAGTGCGGCGCTCCCTCAGTACTGACCCTCCGACAGTGCGGCACTCCCTCAGTACTGACCCTCCGACAGCGCGGCACTCCCTCAGTACTGACCCTCCGACAGCGCGGCACTCCCTCAGTACTGACCCTCCGACAGTGCGGCGCTCCCTCAGTACTGACCCTCCGACAGCGCAGCACTCCCTCAGTACTGACCCTCCGACAGTGTGGCACTCCCTCAGTACTGACCCTCCGACAGCGCGGCACTCCCTCAGTACTGACCCTCTGACAGTGCGGCACTCCCTCAGTACTGACCCTCCGACAGTGCGGCGCTCCCTCAGTACTGACCCTCTGACAGGGCTGCGCACTCTCAGTACTGACCCTCCGACAGTGTGGCACTCCCTCAGTACTGACCCTCTGACAGGGCTGCGCACTCTCAGTACTGACCCTCCGACAGTGCGGCACTCCCTCAGTACTGGCCCTCCGACAGTGCGGCGCTCCCTCAGTACTGACCCTCCGACAGTGCGGCACTCCCTCAGTACTGACCCTCTGACAGTGCGGCACTCCCTCAGCACTGACCCTCCGACAGTGCGGCGCTGCCTCAGCACTGACCCTCCGACAGCGCGGCGGTCCCTCAGCACTGACCCTCCGACAGTGCGGTGCTGCCTCAGCACTGACCCTCCGAAAGTGCGGCACTCCCTCAGTACTGACCCTCCGAAAGTGCGGCGCCCCCTCAGAAGGGGGAGTAGGTGACTGCAATGCGTAGCCCCCCCCCAGTCGCACAATGCATTTCTTATAGCAACGTTCACAACCTCGGCCTCTGCAGCAACTACTCAAGTTGACCCGGTGGAGCTGCGCCCACCTCCCCGCAGCACAGGTGCAGCACTGCCGCCAGGGTTGCGCCGTCTCCACGGCCACACACACACACACACACACACACACACACACACTCTCACAGCCACCCGCTCCAACAGAAAGCGTCGCGCCTGCTCCTTACCAAGGCCAACTCGGGATCTGCGCTGGGGTCCACTCCAAACTCAAAGTCGCTGGCTCCCAGCCCCAGCATGGTGCCCCCCTCCCCGGCCAGGATGGGGGAGCTGATGAGAGCGTCTGCCAGGCTCGGACCCGGGGGCACTGTCACCAGGTGGGAACCCGTCCCATCCTTCCCGTTCAGAGCATTGATGAAAGCTGTTAACTTCTCGGTGTTGGCTTCCTGAAGGGGGGACAGAGGGAAGACTCCGAGTTTGAATGGGAGGTGACCAATCGGCAGAATAACCCCCCCCCCCCGCCCCACCCCCCCGCCACCGACCAGCTAAACAACCTGCGCCTCCCATCAATCGAACCAGGCCAGGGTGCTCCACGGCAGAGTACACAGCCGAATTCACAGCCAGCCACACAAGGAGATATCAGGGGCTGGAGACGAAAAGCCCAGCTTTATGGAGGGAATTCCAGAGCTCAGGGCCCCCCCCAGGCAGCTGAAGGCACGGCCGCCAATGGTGGAGCGATGGGAATCAGGGGATGGGCAAGAGGCCGGAATTGGAGGAGCGCAGAGATCTCGGAGGGTTGTAGGGGCTGGAGGAGGTTACAGAGATAGGGAGGGGTGTAGGGGCTGGAGGAGGTTACAGAGATAGGGAGGGGTGTAGGGGCTGGAGGTTACAGAGATAGGGAGGGGTGTAGGGGCTGGAAGAGGTTACAGATATAGGGAGGGGTGTAGGGGCTGGAGGAGGTTACAGAGATAGGGAGGGGTGTAGGGGCTGGAGGTTACAGAGATAGGGAGGGGTGTAGGGGCTGGAGGAGGTTACAGAGATAGGGAGGGGTGTAGGGGCTGGAGGAGGTTACAGAGATAGGGAGTGGTGAAGGGGCTGGAGGAGGTTACAGAGATAGGGAGGGGTGTAGGGGCTGGAGGAGGTTACAGAGATAGGGACGGTGTAGAGGCTGGAGGAGGTTACAGAGATAGGGAGGGGTGTAGGGGCTGGAGGAGGTTACAGAGATAGGGAGGGGTGTAGGGGTTGGAGGTGATTACGGGGAGATGGAGGGGTGTAGGGGCTGGAGGAGGTTACAGAGATAGGGAGAAGTGTAGGGACTGGAGGAGGTTAAGGGGAGATGGAGGGGTGTAGGGGCTGGAGGAGGTTAAGGGGAGATGGAGGGGTGTAGGGGCTGGAGGAGGTGACAGGGATAGGGAGGGGCTTAGAGGCGATTTGAAAACAAGGACGAGAATTTTAACAACTGGAGGTGTTGGAGGACTGGGAGCCAATGGGCAAACGCCCGAGTGAGTGATTCACCTTCTCTCCCCAGGGCGCAGGTACCAAGGGCCCTTCCCTTGTCTGTTGTTGCTCCGTCTCGGCCTGGAGACGCTGATGGCCAGGCAGCTGTGTGTGCCAGCGGCCCTCAGTGCCGAGTCTGAGGGGTCCCTGACTGCCTGGGAGGCAAGGCAGCAGCTGGGTCATTGAGAGGTGTTGGGGGCTTGGGAACCCCAGCAGCTCCCTTCCACCTCCGAACCTCCTCCGAACTCACTCGGGCCGGACTGGTTTGGATCTGGCTCCAGCACAGGGAGGACAGCCCCTCCCCACCCTCGACAAGGGAGAGAGGCAGAGTCTCAGTGGGTGCAAATGGAACCACGAACATTTGATGCTGACGGCTATAGGCCGCATGACCCGTGGTCAACGTACCCTCAGAGCTGGTCTCCCCGCTGGATCAACCCTCTCCCCACCCCCACAACCCCCCCCCCCCCGACCAAAGTCCGCCCCTCTCCTTACCGCCTCCCTCTGGCCGTCGCTCACCTCCTCTCCGAAGTTCACGATATCCACATTCACCTTCTCTTTTTTCAGTCTCTTGGCCAACTTGACCAACTGTGAGGGACGGAGAACAAAGAGCGCACGGCCATGACAGACAGGACTGGCAGTGCCCACCCCCAACAGAGTGCACCATTTAACACATCGTCCGCCACCCCCCCCCCCCCCCCACCCCCCACAACACCCTGCGGCAGTTAGCAGTCCACGGGCGCCGGCTGCTTTCTGGAAGGCCCGCCCGGCGGCTGCCATTCTGGACAGGGCTCAGCCGGCTATTTGACTGCACGGGGCATCGCACAAACCTCATGAAACCGCGGATGGACGGACGGACGGTGAAGGAGGCAGGGAGGAGCAGCCTGCCGTCCCAAAACAAAAGCAACTCTGCGCCACTTTGACGAGCAATCCCGGTGTCTCGGTCAGACAGTTGCGGGGTTGGCGCACAGCAGGATCCCACAAACAGCGACACGACAAACCGATTAGATCACCTGTTTTTTGGTGTCACGGTCGACGGGCCCAAGACTAAATAACCAGCGGCTGTGGGATCTTTTATATCCCGCTGTGAGGGGGCACATTTGGTCTCTGTTTAACGTCTCACGCCCCTTTGGCAGTGCGGCGCTCCCCTCAAGTACTGGAGAGGGAGGAGTGTCCGCCTGGGATATTGTGCTCAGTGTCTCTGGAATGGGGAAGGCGAACCCAGGACCTTCCGGCTCCGAGGCGGGAATGGCACCGGGCGATACAGCAGCAGCTCACCAAAGCCGCACGGCTATCTTTCCCTTTGACACCTGGGGCCGTGAGGACGTGGTGGGAAAAGCCGCGAGTTACGAATGGCACCCGCCCAATTCTGGAACGCTCCGGCCGTGGTTTCCAAAGAGGAGAGACCAAAGTTTGGGCAAGGGGAGGGTTCAGTGACGTGACGAACAGGCGGGCGGGAGGGCCAGGGTTGGGGAAGGGACGGGGACAACCTCTTGGGGTTCACTCACATCCTTCTCGTTATCCTCCACGGGACTTCCGACGAACACAATGATTCTCGTTTTGTGGTTCTTCCCCTGACGATGTTTGAGGGCCAGCTGGAAAAGGGAGCAGCGTTTCGATAGGATTAGAACAAGTTTCCCAGCCCACGAATAGGCCGTGTGACCCCCCTCCGACCCGCGCTGGTGTTACTGCTCCACACGCACCTCCTCCCCGCTCCAGCACCCCCCTCGACCCACAATCACAAAATTTTTAACAGCACGGGAGGAGGCCGTTCGGCCCATCATGCACCCGCGCCGGCTCTCCAAATGAACATTATTACCGAGCGCCATTGTCCTGTACGTTGTTTCTATTCAAATAATCATCTCATGCCCTCTCGGATGCCTCGATTGAACCTGCCTCCACCACACTTCCAGGCAGGGCATTCCAGACCCGAACCACTCACTGCGAGAAAAAGTTTCTTCTCTTGTCACATTTGCTTCTTTTGCAAAGCACTTTAAATCTATGCCCTCCCGTTCTCGATCCTTTTATGAGCGGGAACAGCTTCTCCCAAGGGCCCAAACGCTCCTTTACTGCATTCGTTGCTCCCAATGTGGTCTCCTCTACATTGGAGAGACCAAACGTAAACTGGGCGACCGCTTTGCGGAACGCCTGCGGTCTGTCCGCAAGAATGACCCAAACCTCCCTGTCGCTTGCCATTTTAACACCCCACCCTGATCTCTTGCCCACATGTCTGTCCTTGGCTTGCTGCATTGTTCCAGTGAAGCCCAACGCAAACTGGAGGAACAACACCTCATCTTCCGACTAGGCACCTTACAGCCTTCCGGACTGAATATTGAATTCAACAACTTTAGGTCTTGAACTCCCTCCTCCCTCCCCACCCCCTTTCTGTTTCCCCCTTCCTTTTGTTTTTTCCAATAAAGTATATAGATTTTTCTTTTCCCAACTATTTCCATTATTTTTAAATATTTTAAAATCTTTTATGCTCCCCCCCCACCCCCCACTAGAGCTGTACCTTGAGTGCCCTACCATCTATTCTTAATTAGCACATTCATTTAGATAATATCACCAACTTCAACACCTCTGTCAAAAACAGAATTACCTGGAAAAATTCAGCAGGTCTGGCAGCATCGGCGAGAAGAAAAGAGTTGATGTTTCGAGACAGTTCTGTCGAAGGGTCATGAGGACTCGAAACGTCAACACTTTTCTTCTCCGCCAATGCTGCCAGACCTGCTGAGTTTTTCCAGGTAATTCTGTTTTTGTTTTGGATTTCCAGCATCTGCAGTTTTTTTGTTTTTATTTCAACACCTCTGCATTCTTTTGTTCTTTTGTCTGTAACATCTTTTGATGATCTGCTTCTATCACTGCTTGTTTGTCCCTACAACCACACCCCCCCCCTCCACTTCTCTCCCCCCACCCAAACACCACTCCGGCCCCCCCTCCCCCCCACCCCCACAAACACACCTTAAACCAGCTTATATTTCACCCCTTCCTTGGATTCACCTAGTTCTGTCGAAGGGTCATGAGGACTCGAAACGTCAACTCTTTTCTTCTCCACCGATGCTGCCAGACCTGCTGAGTTTTTCCAGGTAATTCTGATTTTGTAACAGCTTCTCCCTGTCTACTCTGTCCAGCCCCCCCCTCATGATTTTGAGCATC
Organism: Isurus oxyrinchus; assembly: GCA_026770705.1. NCBI lineage: Eukaryota > Metazoa > Chordata > Chondrichthyes > Lamniformes > Lamnidae > Isurus > Isurus oxyrinchus. The sequence continues at coordinate 9,326,779 of JANJGN010000036.1, forward strand.
TCTATCAAATCTCCTCTGAGCCTTCTCTTCTCCAAGAAGGACAGTCTCAACCTCTCCCAATCTATCCTCATAGCTGAAGTTTCTCATTCCTGGAACCATTCTCATAAACCTCTTCTGCACTTTCTCCAATGTGTTCACATCCTTCCTATAGCATGGTGCCCGGAACTGCACACAATACTCCAGCTGAGGTCAAACGAGTGTCTTATATAATTCAGCATAATCTCCCAGCTATGGTACTCTACGCCCCTATTAATAAAGCCCAGGATACTATATGCTTTATTAATTGTTCTCTCCACCTGTCCTGCCACCTTCAATGATCTATGCACATATACACCCAAGTCTTTCTGCTCCTGCACCCCCTTCAAAATTTCACCCCTTATTTTATATTGTCTGTCCATGTTCTTCCTGCCAATATGCATCACTCTCACTTCTCTGCATTGAACTTCATCTGCCACCTATCTGCCCACTCCACCATCTTGCCTATGTCCTTTTGAAGTTCCGCACTGTCCTCCTCGCAGTTCACAACACTCCCAAGCTTCATGTCATCTGCAATCTTTGAAATTGTCCCCTGCACACCAAGAAAAGCAGGGGCCCCAATACCGACCCCTGGGGAACTCCACTACAAACCTTCCTCCAGCCCAAAAAATATCCATTGACCTTAACTCTCTGCTTCCTATTTTTCAGCCAATTTTGTATCCATGTTGCTACTGTCCCTTTTATTCCATGAACAATAACTTTTCTCACAAGTCTGTTGTGTGGCACTGTATTAAATGCCTTTTGAAAGTCCACGTACACCACATCAACAGCATTACCCACATTGACCTTTTCTGTTACCCCTTCAAAAAACTCCAGCAAGTTAGTTAAACACGATTTTCCCGTTAGAAATCCATGCTGGCTCTTCCTTATCAACGCATATTTTTCCAAGTGACTACTAACTCTATCCCGAATAATATTTTCTAGAAGCTTCCCCACCACTGAAGTGAAACTGACTGGTCTGTAATTGCTGGTTTTATCCTTACAACCTTTTTTGAACAAAGGCGTAATGTTTGCAATTCTCCAGTCCTCTGGCACCTCCCCCGAGTCTAGGGAAGACTGAAAGATTACAGCCAGTGCCCCTGCAATTTCTACTCTCACTTCCTTCAATATCCTTGGATGCATTTCGTCCGGTCCCGGTGCCTTGTCAACTTTAAGTACCCACAGTCTGTTCAACACTCCTTCCTTGTCAATTTTGAACCCTTCTAGTGACAGAGTTTCCTCGTCTGTCACGTGGCCTGGGTGGCATCTACCTCCAATGTCACATGAGGCTACGGGCCTAGCGTGGGAAAATGGGATTAGAATAGTTAGGTACTTGTTTGACTGGCGCAGACTCAGTGGGCCTTTTTCTGTGCTGCAGACCTCTATGTCTCTATGGTACAAGCAGATGCAAAGTATTCATTTAATACCTCAGCCATGGCCCCTTCGTCCATGTGTAAATTCCCTTTTAGGTCCATAATTGGCCTTATTCCCTGTTTAACCACCTTGTTACTATTCATATGCCTCTAGAAGGCTTTTGGATTCCCCATTACGTTGGCTGCCAGTCTTTTCTCATAATCTCTCTTCGCTTCTCTAATGTGCTTTTTCACCTCCCACCTGAACCTTCTGTATTCCTCTTGGTTCTCACTTGTATTTTCTACCTGACATATCCTTCTATTCCTTTCTCCCTTGTGTGTTTATCCAGCTTTCCCCCTTCAATGCATCTCCGCTATTCACCTCGACCACTCCCTGTGGGAGTGAGTTCCACATTCTCCCCAACCCCCACTCTCTGGGTAAAGAAGTTTCTCCTGAATTCCCCATTGGATTTATTAGTGACTCTCTCATATTGACGGCCCCCTAGTTCTGGTCTCTCCCACGAGTGGGGGAGGCAGTGGTGTAGTGGTATTGTCACTAGGCTAGTAATTCCAGAGACCAGGGTAATGCTCTGGTTCAAGTGAGTTCAATAGAAAAAAAAGCCTGGAATTAAAAGTCTAATGATGGCTATGAAACCATTGTCGATTGTTGTAAAAACCCATCTGGTTCACTAATGTTTCGGGAAGGAATGAGACTCCAGACCCACAGCAATGTGACTGATTCTTAAGTGGCCTAGCAAACCACTCAGTTCAAGGGCAATTAGGATGGGCAATAAATGCTGGCCTAGCCAGTGACGCCCACGTCCCATGAACGAATATTAAAAGGAAAACCTCTTCACTACATCTATCGAACCCTTTCAGGATTTTAATCAGGTCACCACCCCCACCCCCCCCCACCACCCCTCCCACCCCCCCCACCACCCCTCCCAACCCCCCCACACTCCTCGGCCATCTCTAATCAACCTGCTCAGTCTTTCCTGATAGTTATACCCTCTCAGTTGGGTGTGTCACCTGGCTAAATCCCAAAGGAGGGACCCACAGGCTGGGAAACAGAGGCTTGGGGGCAGGCTGGAGGAACCTGGCCAGTCACAGGACAGGCCTGAGGAGGGATTCTGAAAGCAAACTTTGCAGAATCAATTCTGGGGTGGCGGAGTTCTGCACAGCCCGATCCCATACACATTCCCTGCGCTCACAACCGCCTTACGAGAGTAACGGGCGTGAAGGACAATAGAAAAGGCAGCAAAATTAAGCAAGGAAGACCGAGCTTGGCTCCTCAAAGCAGCAAGTAAGTGGCAACTTTGCGCAGAACCAGCGACACCCAGAGGCACCAGGGTCTAATTACAGCCCCACCAACATTAACCACACAGGCCTCGGGAATACAAGTTCGGGGTCGATCTGACAAGGTAAAGGAGGCCATTCAGCCCTTCGACCCGTTCCACCATTCAATGAGATCATGGCTGACCTGGGGCCGAAGTCCATCCGCCCACCGTAACCTGTAGAATCGACGTGCTTTAGATGAACGAAAGGGTTTAACAGGGTTGTTAAGGGAGAAATACTTCCTGTGCTGGTGGGGAAGGGGCAAGGTCCCCCAGAACAAGGGGAATCTTCAAATGAGAGCCAGGCCGTTCGGGCGTGAGGGAGTGGAAATCCAGAACTCTGTCCCCCAACAAAAAGCTGTCGACGCTAGGCGGGGGTCACCTGGAAATTTCAAAACTGAGAGGGGTAGATCTTGTGTTGGGTGAGGGGATTAAGGGTTAGGGAATCAAGGCAGGTAGGCAGAGCTAAAATGCAGATCAACCACAGTCTGGCTGAATGGTAGAACAGGCTCGAGGGGCGGAATGGCCTCCTGCTATCCCGTTGTGACCGACAAGGGGCTGAATGGCCTGCGCCCGCTTTCAAAAAGCATAGACAATGGGGTCATTTATCTCGTGCGGTTTGTGGAATCTTGCTGTGCGCACATTTCCCCACATTCCAGCACCGTCTAGGGCCGAACACGCAAAATGCTTTGGGAGGCCCCTCCCTCGCCCCCACCCCCCCCCCCACCCTCCCCCGAGAGCGTGACAGGCGCCGTCCGAATGTGGGTTCGTGCCCGATGATTAGGGGGCGGGGGGGGTGGGGGGCGGTTTCTCACTTACGTGGGCGACTCGGATACCGGTGCAGAAGCTGATCTTCCCCGTGGGCTGGACGGCGTGAAGCTTGGAGAGAATCCGTCCTGTGTCCGGTGTCAAGGTGGTTAGTACCTCACAGTTACTGCAGCCAGAAGAACACGAGAGAGAGAGAGAGAGAGAGAGAGAAAGAGAGAGAGAAAAAGAGAGAAGTAGTGTGAGTTAGAACAAAATAACTCATGCAGAGAGAGCCGCCTGTGCTCACCTGTAAACGCTGACCTGTTTGGTGTGTGGGTGGCAAGAAGGCTGGTCAAACAGCACAGAGTGGGGAGGCAGAAAGGCAGGCAGGATGTAGTCCCTGAAGGATGGGCACTGATGAAACGACAGAGTGAAGGCTGGACCATACACCGTCACATTTGTTACCCTCCTGACCAGAACGTGTCATTTGGGCCAAGATCGAAGCAACTAATAACAAATTGTGCCAATGACTCGAGCACAAAAGTGATGTGGCCAGAGGGCTAGTGCCCCAGGGAGGGACGGGACCCCGGCCGGAGGTATGGGCCCCCGGCCGGAGGGCCCAGTACTTGAGTTGAGGGGGGGGGGTACAGCATTGGCTGTAGTGTGAGGTTGCGGAAGGCACTATAGAAATGCAGGTTCTCTCTCTCTCTCTCTTTTTCTGGTCTTGTTAAGCCCCCACTGCCATTGCTCATGCAGAATAAAGGAGCACTGCCACACACACCCACTCTGTCCAAATGGAGGTGACCGGCTCGCTCAGGACTCGCTGAGTGGTTAGCTGGTTAAGGCTGAAGGAGGTATAACTGGGATGGGGTGAGGAAGAGGCAGATGGGGTGCTTCTCCAGCTCCGGCAAGCAGGCGCTCAATAACTGCTTCCACTAATGCAGGGAAAACATCACACAGGATCACTCACGGAGAAAATGTGATCCAAGTCATGTAAGGTGATTGGTAAAAGCTCAGTCAAATTGGTCAAGATTAAGCAGCATCTGAAAGGAGGAGATAGAAGGGGGGGGAAGAGAGAGGGGGGAGGAAGAGAGAGGGGGGGGGAAGAGAGAGGGGGGGGGAAGAGAGAGGGGGGGGGAAGAGAGAGGGGGGGGAAGAGTGAGGGGGGGGAAGAGAGAGGGGGGGGGGAAGAGAGAGGGGGGGGGAAGAGAGAGGGGGGGGGAAGAGAGAGGGGGGGGGAAGAGAGAGGGGGGGGGAGAGAGAGGGGGGGGGAAGAGTGAGGGGGGGGAAGAGTGAGGGGGGGGAAGAGTGAGGGGGGGGAAGAGAGAGGGGGGGGGAAGAGAGAAGGGGGGGGAAGAGAGAGGGGGGGGGAAGAGAGAGGGGGGGGAAGAGAGAGGGGGGGGGAAGAGAGAGGGGGGGGAAAGAGAGAGGTGGGGGGAAGAGAGAGGGGGGGGGAAGAGAGAGGGGGGGGAAGAGAGAGGGGGGGGAGAGAGAGGGGGGGGAGAGAGAGGGGGGGGAGAGAGAGGGGGGGGAAGAGAGAGGGGGGGGAAGAGAGAGGGGGGGGAAGAGAGAGGGGGGGGAAGAGAGAGGGGGGGGGAAGAGAGAGGGGGGGGAAGAGAGAGGGGGGGGAAGAGAGAGGGGGGGAAGAGAGAGGGGGGGGAAGAGAGAGGGGGGGGAAGAGAGAGGGGGGGGAAGAGAGAGGGGGGGGAAGAGAGAGGGGGGGGAAGAGAGAGGGGGGGGGAAGAGAGAGGGGGGGGAAGAGAGAGGGGGGGGAAGAGAGAGGGGGGGGAAGAGAGAGGGGGGGGAAGAGAGAGGGGGGGGAAGAGAGAGGGGGGGGAAGAGAGAGGGGGGGGAAGAGAGAGGGGGGGGAAGAGAGAGGGGGGGGGAAGAGAGAGGGGGGGGAAGAGAGAGGGGGGGAAGAGAGAGGTGGGGGAAGAGAGAGGGGGGGAAGAGAGAGGGGGGGAAGAGAGAGGGGGGGAAGAGAGAGGGGGGGAAGAGAGAGGGGGGGAAGAGAGAGGGGGGGGGAAGAGAGAGGGGGGGGGAAGAGAGAGGGGGGGGAAGAGAGAGGGGGGGGGAAGAGAGAGGGGGGGGGAAGAGAGAGGGGGGGGGAAGAGAGAGGGGGGGGAAGAGAGAGGGGGGGGGAAGAGAGAGGGGGGGGGAAGAGAGAGGGGGGGGAAGAGAGAGGGGGGGGAGAGAGAGAGGGGGGGGGAAGAGAGAGGGGGGGGAAGAGAGAGGGGGGGGAAGAGAGAGGGGGGGGAAGAGAGAGGGGGGGGAAGAGGAGAGGGGGGGAAGAGAGAGGGGGGGGGAAGAGAGAGGGGGGGGAAGAGAGAGGGGGGGGAAGAGAGAGGGGGGGGAAGAGAGAGGGGGGGGAAGAGAGAGGGGGGGGAAGAGAGAGGGGGGGGAAGAGAGAGGGGGGGGAAGAGAGAGGGGGGGGAAGAGAGAGGGGGGGGAAGAGAGAGGGGGGGGAAGAGAGAGGGGGGGGAAGAGAGAGGGGGGGGAAGAGAGAGGGGGGGAAGAGAGAGGGGGGGGAAGAGAGAGGGGGGGAGAGAGAGGGGGGGAAGAGAGAGGGGGGGGAAGAGAGAGGGGGGGGGAAGAGAGAGGGGGGGGAAGAGAGAGGGGGGGGAAGAGAGAGGGGGGGGAAGAGAGGGGGGGGGGAAGAGAGAGGAGGGGGGGGAAGAGTGAGGGGGGGGAAGAGAGAGGGGGGGGAAGAGAGAGGGGGGGGAAGAGAGAGGGGGGGGAAGAGAGAGGGGGGGGAAGAGAGAGGGGGGGAAGAGAGAGGGGGGGGAAGAGAGGGGGGAGGAAGAGAGGGGGGGAAGAGAGAGGGGGGGGGAGAGAGAGGGGGGGGGAAGAGAGAGGGGGGGAGAGAGAGGGGGGGAAGAGTGAGGGGGGGGAAGAGTGAGGGGGGGGAAGAGTGAGGGGGGGGAAGAGTGAGGGGGGGGAAGAGTGAGGGGGGGGAAGAGAGGGGGGGAAGAGAGAGGGGGGGAAGAGTAGAGGGGGGGGAAGAGAGAGGGGGGGGGAGGGGGGGGTGAGTGAGGGGGGGGGGAGTGAGGGGGGGGGTGTGAGAGGGGGGGAGTGTGTGGGGGGGTGTGTGAGGGGGGAGTGTGAGGGGGGGGTTGAGTGAGGGGGGGGGGAGTGAGAGGGGGGGGAAGAGAGGGAGGGGGGGGGGGAAGAGAGGGGGGGAAGAGAGAGGGGGGGGAGAGAGAGGGGGGGAAGAGAGGGGGGGGAAGAGAGGGGGGGGAAGAGAGAGGGGGGGGAAGAGGAGGGGGGGGGGAAGAGAGAGGGGGGGGAAGAGAGAGGGGGGGGAAGAGTGGGGGGGGGGAAGTGAGAGGGGGGGAGAGAGAGGGGGGGGGAAGAGAGAGGGGGGGGGATGAGAGGGGGGGGGGAGAGAGTGGGGGGGTTGAGTGGGGGGGGGGGGGAAGTGAGAGGGGGGGGATGAGTGAGGGGGGGGAAGAGAGAGGGGGGGGAAGAGTGAGGGGGGGGAAGAGAGAGGGGGGGAGAGAGTGGGGGGAAGAGAGAGGGGGGGGAAGAGAGAGGGGGGGGGAGAGAGAGGGGGGGGGAAGAGAGAGGGGGGGGAAGAGTGAGGGGGGGGAAGAGTGTGGGGGGGAAGAGAGAGGGGGGGAAGAGTGAGGGGGGGAAGAGAGAGGGGGGGGAAGTGTGAGGGGGGGAAGTGATGGGGGGGGGGGAAGTGAGAGGGGGGGGGAAGTGAGAGGGGGGGGGAGAGGAGGGGGGGGAGTGTGAGGGGGGGGAAGTGTGAGGGGGGGGAGAGGAGTGGGGGGGGGAGTGTGTGGGGGGGGGAAGAGTTGAGGGGAGGGAAAGAGAGAGGGAGAGGGAAAGAGAGAGGGGGGGGTTAGGGGCAGTAAGGTGAGGGGGATGGGAGTGGAGAAGGAGATTTCTTAGAGAGGGTTGTGCAGAAGCGTCACTTACTTGGCAAGGGTAATAAGGCCGACATTGTTCTCAGGGTTGCTCCGTGGTTTTGGAATGGCAGACAATGTTGACGGCATCTTGCTGTGCCTGCAGCCTGGTTGGCAGGAAGTCCCCATTCCTCATGTACTCGCTGTTGTCAACGCTGTGAGGGGGGGTGGAGTGGAGAAAGGGCGGTTAGAAAGCAGCGCAGGCTCAGAGGGCAGGAACGCAGCAGCTCGCCGGCTGCTCACTCTGCCTGTCGGGATTTTCCCTCCCTCGCCACCTCAGCAACAGGAGGAGGCCATTCAGCCCCTCCAGCCCAATGGACCATTCCATTAGATCCCGGCTGACCTACATTGCAACTCGTGCCCTCCTTGGCTCCACACCCTATACCGGACAAACATCGACCGATCAAGCCTTGACCGTTTCCAACTGATCTCCCCCTCCCACCCCCAAAACATCCACAGCTTTTCTGGGGAAGGAAAATTCCGGATTTCCATTCTTCTTTCTGTTTTTAAAAAAAAAATCATTGACAGGATGTGGGTGGCGCTGGCAAGTCCAGCACACGTTGCCCCTCCCTAATTGCCCCTCGAACTGAGTGGCCTTGCTCAGCCATTTCAGAGGGGCGGGTAAGAGTCCACCACATGGCTGTGGGTCTGGAGTCACATGTAGGCCAGACCGGGTAAGGACGGCAGATTTCCCTCCCCTAAAGGGGGCATTTAGTGACCCCAGATGGGTTTTTATGACAATCGATGATGGCTGCCATGGTCACCATCAGTGAGACTCGCTTTCAATTCCAGGTTTTATTTAATTCAATTTTAATTCCACCAGCTGCCGTGTCCCCAGAGCATTAGCCTGGGCCTCTGGATTACGAACTCAGAGACATTACCACTGTACCATCACCCCAGGCCGTTCAATTCCCTTGGCTGTGTTACAGAAAGAAGCTATACATTCAAACCGAATTGGGTTCTCAAGCATCCAACGACATTTCCACTGGGCAGGAGGGTCGGTAACCTGAGGGACGCAGGTTGAAGAGAATCGGGAAAAGAACCAGGGGTTGGGGGAGATGAGCAGAATTTTTCTTTTAAAAACACAGCCCGAGTTGTGGCGCTGCCTGAAAGGGCGGTGGAAGCAGGTGCAATAGGAACTTTCAAAAGGGAAATGGGATAAATACTTGGAAAGGGAAACATTTGCAGGGCTATGGGGGGGGGAAAGAAAGAGTGGGGCTCAGTGGATAGCTGTTTCAAAAATGGTGGGCAGTAAGGGGCAGGATGGGCCGAAGGGCTTGTTTCTGTGCTGCATAACTATGACTAATGGCCCCCTCCTGTGCCGCATCATTCTAGGATCTGGACACAGATGCCCGAGATAGGAGTGTGCAGCCATGTAGGGAGTTGGGCGACCCCCTCTGACACTAAATGACGGCATCTGCCTGTGGGGCTGTCTGTCAGTCGTGGTCAGTGCCTCACAGAGTGGAGGGGATGGAAGAAACTTCAAGGCCGGGGGGGAGGTGGGGGGGGGGGGGGTTTCCCTAGGCAGTCCGAGAGGGTGAAAAGCGAGCCACAGCTACGTGGGTGTGGGATAACAGTTACCCCTTGTGCTGTCACTGCTGAGCACTCGCAGACTCAGACACAGGGTCACTGTTCAAAACACCCACACGCTGTCACATCACAGGGAGCTGCAACAAGCAACCACAAAGGACAAACAGTTTGTCCCCCTCCCTCTGTTCTGTTCTGCTTGTTCCAGTTTATGCTCAAGCCAGGCACACCCCACCCCTCCCCCCCCAATACAACTGTGGCTCCCAGCCTCTGCTCCAGGAGGGAGCAGCTAGGACAGAGCACAACACCATTCTGCTGCCCTCGATGCCGGCTCCCAGCTCAATTTACTGGCGACAATTGTTTTCTCCTCGTGTGGCTGAGTGCCAAGGGATCAAAAGCTCGGTCTGAGAGGCTGGCTTTCTGGGAGTGTCTTAAACGAGGGAGGGAGTTCCAGAGCTCCGGGGGGTGGCAGGGGGGGGGGTGCTGTGGTGCAGGACTGGAGGAGGTTACTTGCATGGGGGGTGGGGGGGTTGGAAGGAGCCGTGTCCCCTGGGTTCATGTGAGGGAGGGCAACCCAGGGTCATGTCATGGGGGGAGCCCCTGGGTTCATGTTAGGAGTGGGGGTGGCGACCCCTGGGTTTATGTTGGGGGGGGGGCGACCCCTGGGTTTATGTTGGCAGGGGGGGAGCGACCCCCGGGTTTATCTTGGTGGGGGAGCGACCCCGGGTTTATCTTGGGGGCGGGGAACGACCCCTGGTTTTATGTTGGGGGGGGGGAACAACACCAGGTTTATGTTGGGGGGGGAACGAACCCGGGTTTATGTTGGGGGGGGGAGGAACGACCCCCGGGTTTATGTTGGGGGGGGAGAGAATGACCCCCGGGTTTATGTTGGGTGGGGGGGAGAGAGAATGACCCCTGGGTTTATGTTGGGGGGGAACGACCCGCGGGTTTATGTTGGGGGGGGGGAAGGACCCCCGGGTTTATGTTGGGGGGGGGGGGGGGGGGAAGGACCGCTGGGTTTATGTTGGGGGGGGGGGAACGACCCCCGGGTTTATGTTGGGGGAGGGCAACACCGGGTTTATGTTGGGGGGGGAAACGATCCCCGGGTTTATGTTGGGGGGGGAATGACCCCCGGGTTTATGTTGGGGGGGGGAGGAACGACCCCCAGGTTTATGTTGGGGGAGGGCGACACCGGGGTTTATGTTGGAGGGAAACGACCCCCGGGTTTATGTTTGGGGGGGAACGACCTCTGGGTTTATGTTGGGGGGGGGGGCGACACCGGTTTATGTTTGGGGGTGCGACACCGGGTTTATGTTGGGGGGGAAACGACCCTCGGGTTTATGTTGGGGGGGGGGGCGACACCGGGTTTATGTTGGGGGGGGTGGACGACCCCTGGGTTTATGTTGGGGGGGGGACGACCCCTGGGTTATGTTTGGGGGGGAACGACCCCCGGGTTTATGTTGGGGGGGGCGACCCTGGGTTTATGTTTGGGGGGGGACGACCCCCGGGTTTATGTTGGGGGGACGACCCCCGGGTTTATGTTGGGGGGGGTGGACGACCCCTGGGTTTATGTTGGGGGGGTGGACGACCCCTGGGTTTATGTTTGGGGGGGGACGACCCCCGGGTTTATGTTGGGGGGGACGGCCCCCGGGTTTATGTTGGGGGGGGTGGACGACCCCTGGGTTTATGTTGGGGGGGGGTGGACGACCCCTGGGTTTATGTTGGGGGGGGGTGGACGACCCCTGGGTTTATGTTGGGGGGAGTGGACGACCCCTGGGTTTATGTTGGGGGGGGTGGACGACCCCTGGGTTTATGTTTGGGGGGGGGGGGGGAACACGACCCTGGGTTTATGTTGGGGGGGGGGACGACCCCTGGGTTTATGTTTGGGGTGGGGGGCGACACCGGGTTTATGTTGGGGGGGTGGGGACGACCCCTGGGTTTATGTTTGGGGGGGGGGGGTGGACGACCCCTGGGTTTATGTTGGGGGGGGTGGACGACCCCTGGGTTTATGTTTGGGGGGGGGGGGGGGAACACGACCCCTGGGTTTATGTTGGGGGGGGGCGACACCGGGTTTATGTTGGGGGGGGTGGACGACCCCTGGGTTTATGTTGGGGGGGGGTGGACGACCCCTGGGTTTATGTTTGGGGGGGGGGGTGGACGACCCCTGGGTTTATGTTTGGGGGGGGACGACCCCTGGTTTATGTTGGGGGGGGTGGACGACCCCTGGGTTTATGTTGGGGGGGGGGACGACCCCTGGGTTTATGTTGGGGGGGGGGACGACCCCTGGGTTTATGTTGGGGGGGGGTGGACGACCCCTGGGTTTATGTTGGGGGGGGGTGGACGACCCCTGGGTTTATGTTTGGGGGGGGACGACCCCCGGGTTTATGTTGGGGGGGACGACCCCCGGGTTTATGTTGGGGGGGGTGGACGACCCCTGGGTTTATGTTGGGGGGGGTGCGACACCGGGTTTATGTTGGGTGGGGGGGGGACGGACGACCCCCGTGTTCGGGACCGGCGATGACTCAGGAGATTCGGCTCCGCTGCCCCGACCCCCGACCCCCAGGGATCCAGGGGAGGCGACTGATTCCCCCTCCGGCAGCGACCGCCACCTCCCGCACTCCGGGGCCCGGGCCTCGGCCTCTCCGCTCTCCCTCCCCCGGCCCTCTCTTACCAGACCATCGTACTCTCCAACACCATCTTGACGGACCTTCGTAACTGCCCTCCTCCTTCTCCCCGCCGCCAGCAATAACACCTCCCATTGGCTCCTGCCGCGCGGCGCCCGCCCAATCACCGCCCGCCTTACTGCTAGTGGGCGGTGCGGCCGCCGCGTTGACGTCACCAAGCCCGCCCACACCACCGGCGCCGCGCTGACGTCACCGCGGCTTCTCCATCTCTCTCTCTCTCACCCCAATCGCGCAGGCGCCCCGTCCCCCACGCCCGCCCAATCACCGCCCGCCTTGCTGCTGTTTGGGGCGGGGCAAGTTGTGCCGACACCTCGTTGGCGTCACAACGCCCGCCCGGTCACCGCCCGTGCCGGCGTCCCCACACTCGCCCAATCACCTTGGGCCCCGCGCTGACGTCACGGTGCCCGCCCAGCCCGCCGCATGCCGGGAGATGTAGTCCTCTTCTCCCTCTCATCCATAACATTCGCCTGTGAAAACAGACAGGTGTGGGTGACGTGGTAACTGCCTGTATAGTCACTCCCTCCTGCCAGTCACAGTCATGTGATGTATTGTGGGAGCTCTGACCAATGAGGTGCTAGCGCAGGCAATCAGTTGGGGGCAGGACTTCCCAATGCTAAAAATGTCTGCTCCATAGAGTCATCAACTTCCTGAACCTCGCCCTATTACTGTGAATAAATCAAACTTCAAAACAACAAAAAAACCAGCTGTTTGGAAGAATCGACCCTTACCATGCTAATATTGAAGATTGGAGCCAGCATGCTGAGCGCCTCGGACTTTACTGTCTAGCAAACTAAATAGTCGCCAAAGAAAAGTGGAGAGCGATCCTCTTAAGTATACGCGGCAGTAAATCATATAACTTGATTCGCAACCTGACTGCCCAGAGCGCGCCCAATTCCAAGTCATAAAGCGAATTAGCGGACCTAGTGAAAACACACTTCCAGCCGAAGGCCTTCGTGACAATGCAACGCTTCAAATTCAATTGAAGAGTTCGGACCCTGGGAGAGTCCATTGCAGCCTATGTAAGCGAGCCTCAAGCAGTTAACAGAACACTTTGGAGACGTTTTAAACGATACGCGGTGGGACCGACTGGTAGGTGGAGTAAAGGACGACGCTATTCAGCGCTGATCGCTCGCCGAGGTCAATATCGATTTTAAACGCGCCCTCGAAATCTCCCTCGCCATGGAAAGTGCTGCGAGAGACTCACAGGCTTTGCAACACATGGATAATGATGGCCTACTTCATGTTGGGCAGGAAGCTGCCGCCGAGCGTGGCATGAAAGCCAGACCTGCAGAATTAAAACATGATTCAATGGCCACCGTGAGAAACATTAAGAAGCCTAACAGAGACTCTTCATCATTGGTTTCAGGACAAAATTGATATAGATGTGGAGATGACCACGGAGCAGATACCTGTAAATTCAAAGAGGCAGAATGTCATTACTGTCATAAGAAGGGTCACGTAGTTAGGTAATGCAGGACAAAGTTGAAGCAGTCTGCAAAACAGCAAACATGATAGAAGTAGCAGGTACAGCAAAGGCTGAAGCTGCTGCTCCTGATGTTCACTCCTTATATAATGTGACTGCTGTGAAGACTGAGCCTATTATGGTGATAGTACAAGTGAATGAGAAGCCACTGACAATGGAAGTGAATATTAGTGCCTCAACTACAATGGTTGGGAGAGCACACTTTCAGGTATATTAATGAAGGAAGACAGCCAATGAACTTAGAGCAGACAACCGCTAAATTAAGAACTTACATGGGATAATCTATTCAAGTAAAGGGCATCACCACTGTCCCGGTCTCTTACGGACAGCCCAGCTGCATGTAATAATAGTGAAAGGAGAGGGACCCAGTCCTTTAAGTCAGGATTGGCTACAGAAGATCAAATTCGACTGGTCTGAGAAATTTCACCTAAAATCAAATGGAATCCCAGAACTTCTAAGGAAATACAACATGTGGGTCTCGGGGTGAGTTAGGAAAGTGCTAGGACCTTCACGTGCTACAGGGATCTCTCAGGTCTAAGTCTGTTCTCCTGGAAAATTATGATGAGAAGCCAGATGAATTTAATGCCATTCTCAACAAACTGAAGGAACAGTTGACAGAGGAGACTCAGCAATGTTCATTAGTCCAGGAAGGAGGTTAAGAGACACAAGAAAGAGACTGAAGAACCAGCTGAAGAAAGCAAAAGAGGCCTTGAAAGGAAAAGTGCTGGAACTTTCCAGATGTGAGTGGATAATGAAGCCACGAGTAGCACAATTGCAGAACTGGAGAAAGGGAAATGCCAAACTAACAAAGTCCCCCAAAGCAATTAAGGGTAGGGGTACGAACGTTACAGAATGTGTTCTGGAAGGATTGTCACAGAGACTGGCCCACTATCTTTCCAAGTACAAGTGGGAGATAGAATCGTCCGTAAGCACGTAGATCACATCCGTGCCAGAGACATTCCAACTAATAACCAATTGACCTGTGATTAACATTGGACCGTCGACTTCGGAGGTGTGTGATCGGCCTAGAATAGACATTCCAGATTACCATAGCACACAGGGCTACGGGCCAAGTGCTGGAAAATGGGATTAGGATAGGGACTTGATGGCCGACAGACACGATGGGCCGAAGGGCCTGTTTCTGTGCTGTATAACTCTTAAGTTTCAGAAAAATTGCCAAATGCCGAACTGCCCAGATCCGATGATGCATCTCTGTGCAGCTCCAGATCCTGTCGATCCTGTTGAGGAACCTCCAGTGATACAGCTACGCCGCTCTAGCTGTATAAGAGCACCTCAGAGACTTGATTTATAATCACCTGAAATTGTATATATATGTTTGCGGGATTGCTTAAATGTTTTTCCTTTAAGAATAATTATAAAAAAACTAAAGGGGGAGGGAATGTGGGAAATGGATGTGTAGTCACTCCCTCCATCCAATCACGGGGCCACATGATGTATTGTGGGGGGGGGAGGGGGGAGCTGACCAGCAATCAGTGGGGCGGAGCTTTTCCTTTGAGAGATCTGATCGAGCGTGCGAGTACTAAAAATGTCTCTCGTAATAAAGTTTAACTGAATGTCAATGAAACTAGTCTGCTCCATAGAGTCATCATAGGTGATTAGTTGTGTTTTTTTGTAGACGAGTTAAAGAGCTGCCATCCTTTAAGTAACAACCGGTCCCAACAGCCTCAGCGGGAGAACAGTGCCCATTGCACACCAGGCTGCCAGGCGCTGTAGTTTCTAATTGATTCTCAGCACAGAGAGAGGTCAACAAGTTATCGAAATGCCTGACTGTCAGCCTGTGTCATCTCAGTTTCAATATTATTTAATAATAGAAACATGATTACTAATGTCGTTGAACTCCAAGGGTTTTTTTGTGCTCCCTAGAGTGCTTTCAGAGAGAGAGAGGGGTCTACTTACTTTCCAGAGAGCTGGTTACTTACATATAACGTCCAACAGGTTGCTGCTGTTTATCCTCCAGCCTTGGCTTAATGAGGTTTAATGATGACATATCAACTGAAAACCAGTGATTTTATACATACAGCAATCAGACGAGAGACCAGTCAATGTGTTTTTTTAAGTTGGCTTTATTCAGAAGAATATTGGGTCGGATTAATAACAGAAAGTGCTGGGTAAAACTCAGCAGGTCAGGCAGCATTGGTGGAGAGAGAAGCAGAGTTAACTTTTCGAGTCCAATGTGACTTCTTTGGACTCTTCTCCTGAGTCCCAAAGAAGATTCACAGAAGGTTCATGGCACAGGAAGAGGCCACTCAGCCTGTCGGGCCTGTGTCGGTCAGAAAAACAAGCCACCCAGCCTAATCCCACTTTCCAGCATTTGGTCTGTACCCCTGCAGGTTCCGGCTCTTGAGGTACATATCCAGACACCTTTTAAATGAGTTGAGGGTTTCTGCTTCTACTGCCCTTTCTGGCAGTGAGTTCCAGACCCACACAACCTTCTGGGTGACAATGTTTTTACTCATCTCCCCTCTAACCTTTCTACCAATCACTTTAACTCTACGTCCCCTAGTCACTGACCTCTCTGCCAGGGTAAATAAGCCCTTCCCATCCACTCTATCCAGGCCCCCTCACAATTTTGTACATCTCAATCAAATCTCCCCTCAGCCTCCTCTGTTCCAGGGAGAACAACACCAGCCTATCCAATCTTTCCTCATAGCTGCAACTTTCCAGTCCTGGCAACATCCTTGTCAATCTCCTCTGTACCCTCTCTAAAGCAATTCCATCCTTTCTATAATGAGGTGACCGGAACTGCACACGATACTCAAGTTGTGGCCTAACTAACGATTTATGCAGTTCCAGCACAACCTCCCTGCTCTTATATACCTCGGCTAATAAAGGAAAGGATTTCATTTACCTTCTTAACCACCTTATTGACCAGTCCTGCTACCTTCAGGGATCTGTGGACTTTCACTCCAAGTTCCCTCACTTCCTCTACACCACTCAGTATCCTCCCATTTGTTGTGGATTCCTTTGCAATGTTTGACCCCCCCCCACCCCCCCCCCCAACCAATGCATTACCTCACACTTCACTGGGTTGAATTCCATTTACCACCTTTTTGCCCTCCTGACCAGTCCATTGATATCTTCCTGCAGTCTGCAACTATCCTCCGCACTATCAACCATTTGATCATTCTCCCTACATTTACGTCCAAATCATTAATATATAATCACAAAAAGCAGGGGACCTAGTACAGAGCACTGTAGAACCCCACTGGAAATAGCCTTCAATACCCATCAATAATTATCCTTTGTTTCCTGCCACTAAACCAATTTTGCCTCCAGCTTGCTACATTCTCCTGGATCCCATGGGCATTTTTTTTAAACCAGTTTGTCATGTGGGACCTTGTCAAAAGCCTTGTTTAAAAACCATGTAGACCACATCAACTACACTACCCTCATCAATCATCCTTGTTCCTTCCTCAAAAAACTTCAATCAAGTTAGAGAGACACAGCATGGTCATATTAGACTCGAAATCATAACTCTATTTCTCGCCCCGCAGATGCTGCCAGACCTGCTGAGTTTTTCCAGCCTTTCTGCTTTTATTTCAGATTTCCAGCACCTGCAGTATTTTGCTTTAATTTGGACTAAGATCAAGGTTGCCAACTCTGGCGGACAGTATCCCTAGTGGTTTCGTCACCAACACCAGCCTTCAATCACTCCACCCCCCCCCCCCCCCCCGGCCCAAAGTCAAATGGTCTGTCCCCTCCCACACTATCTAGATTCAAACATACAAATTCGGAGCAGGAGTAGGCCACTCAGCCCCTCGAGTCTGCTCCACCATTCAATAAGATCATGGCTGATCTGAATGTAGCCTCCCATCTATCTGCAGCAACCTTTCATCCTATTGTTTATCAAGAATCTATCTAGCTCTGCCTTACAACCATTCAAAGGCTCTGCTTACCGTGCTTTTTCTAAATTCGATGGAGTTTAGAAGGATGAGGGAGGGATCTGATTGAAACTTACAGAATACTGAAAGGCCTGGATAGAGTGGACGTGGGGAAGATGTTTCCATTAGTAGGAGAGACTAGGACCCGAGGGCACAGCCTCAGAGTAAAGGGAAGACCTTTTAGAACAGAGATGAGGAGAAACTTCTTTAGCCAGAGAGTGGTGAATCTATGGAATTCATTGCCACAGAAGGCTGTGGAAGCCAGGTCATTGAGTGTATTTAAGACGGAGATAGATAGGCTCTTGATTGGTAAGGGGATCAAAGGTTACGGGGAGAAGGCGGGAGAATGGGGTTGAGAAACTTATCAGCCATGATTGAATGGCGGAGCAGACTCGATGGGCCGAATGGCCCAATTTCTGCTCCTATGTCTTTAAAAAAAAAAGGATGAATTGGAGGGAGGGCAAGTGAAGATTTACCAGAATGATACCTGAACTGCAAGGGTTAACTCACGAAATAAAAGTAGGAAGCTTTCCTGCAGCTGTACAGGGCATTGGTGAAACCACATCTGGAGTACGTTTGAGGACTCTGGGTCTATACTTGATGGAGTTTAGAAGGATGAGGGGGTTACGGGGAGAAGGCTGGAGAATGGGGTTGAGAAACTTATCAGCCATGATTGAATGGCAGAGCAGACTCGATGGGCCGAATGGCCTAATTTCTGCTCCGCTGTCTTATGGTCTTTTTGAGGAAGAGAATTCCAAAGACTCGCAACCCTCTGAGAAAATATTTTTCATCTCTGCCTTAAAAGTGACCCTTTATAAACAGTGACCCCCTAGTCCTAGATTCTCCCACAACCCACAAGAGGAAACATCCTCTCCACATCCACCCTGTCAAGACCCCTCAGGATTTTATATGTTTCAATCAAGTTGCCTCTTACTTTTCTAAACACCAGTGGATACAAGCCCAGCCTGTCCAACCTTTCCTCAAAAGACAACCCGCCCATTCCAGGTACTAGTCTGGTAAACCTTCTCTGAACTGCTTCTAATACATTTACATCATTCCTTAAATAAGGAGACCAATACTGTACACAGTATTCCAGATGTGGTCTCACCGGTGCCCTGTACAACTGAAGCATAACCTCCCTACTTTTGCATTCAATTCCCCTCACAACAAATGACATTCTATTAGCTTTCCTAATGACTTGCCGTACCTGCTTTTTGCGATTCATGCACTAGGACACCCAGATCCCTCTGCATCTCAAAGCTCTGCAATCTCTCACCATTTAGATAACAAGCTACTTTTTAAAATAATTTTGTGACCCTCGTTCACATCTCAGGATTGAACTCCAGGAGTTTTGGCCCATTGTTTGAACGTGAAATCTGCAACCATCACAATCTTAACAGAAGGCTTTCTACAATACGAGCATCAGTGTATTTCCAACGAAGATAATGAACGGTTAGTTTCAGAAGTGAAACACTCCTTACCTCATCTTGGCTTGCATAGTTTGCAGCTATGTTGAAGGATTTTTAAAGTTGTGAAACTGAATTTTATAAATCAGTAACTAAGTGTAAGGCACCATTATTGTCGAAAAGGTGTCACTTGACTGAGCTTCCGACCCCATATCCTCTCCATGCTCAGGCGTTCACCTCTGTAACATCGCCTCTCTGCACCCTGCCTCAGCTTATCTGCTGCTGAAGCCACCAACCATACCTTTTTATTACCTCCAGACTGGACTCTTTCAATGCGCTCCAGGCCAGCACCCCTATCTTCCATCACCGTTAAACTTTTAACTCATTTAAAACTCTGGTACCCTGTATCCACCAACACCCCATTCTGATTTAAAAGATTATCACCCCATTCTGTGCTCGCTGCCTGACCTACACCGGCCCCCAGTCCAGCAATTTCAAAATCCTCACTCGAATCCTTCTGCAATATCACTCCTCCCCATCTCCGTAACCTCCTCCAGCCCTCTGCACTCCCCTACCTCTACCCATCGATCCACCATTGGTTGGTATGCTCTCAGCTGCCTGTACCCTAAGCTCCAGAATTACTTGTCTAAAGCCATTCCATAACACTTACCTCTTTGACCGAGCTATTGGCCACTTATCTGCTTGTATGACTTGGCGTCTGATAACAGGAGGCACATTGATAACTTTCACAATATTAAGCTTACCAGAACAATTCAAGTTGCTGTTGAACTGTGGGTGGCGTCATAAGGCAAATACACATTTAAGCAATAGTTGGGTGCTGGGACAGTGTGGGTTTGGGTTTAGCACTAACCGCTACCATTAACACTCCCTCTGTCCTTTAGCTCACAGCATCTTTGTCAGTCCCTCCTTTGTCCCCACCTATCGCTGGCCTCCTATCCAGCTCCACCTGCCCACCCCCCACCTTGAACAGTATAAACGCCATCACATTTCCATTTCTCTTGAGCTTTGAAGGTCACATGGACTCGAAACGTTAATTCTGTTTTTCTCTCTCCACAGATGCTGTCAGACCTGCTGAGTTTTCCCAGCATTTTCTGTTTTTGTTTGATTTCCAGCATCTTCCCTCCCAAAAACATGATAGGGTCCCCCCTTGTCCTCACTTATCACCCCACCAGCCTCCGCATTCAAAGGATCATCCTCCGCCATTTCCAGCATGATGCCACCACCAAACACATCTTCCCTTCACCCCCCCCCACCCCCACTGCCCCCGTGGCATTCCGCAGGAATCGTTCGCTCCGTGACACCCTGGTCCACTCCTCAACCCTCCCACATCACCTTCCCATGCAACTGCAGAAGGTGCAACACCTGCCTCTTTACTTCCCCTCACCTCACCAGCCAAGGGTCCAAACACTCCTTTCAAGTGAAGCAGCATTTCACTTGCACTTCCCTCAATTTAGTCCACTGCATTCGTTACTCCCAATGCGGTTTCCTCTACATTCGGTCTGTCCGCAAGCATTACCCAGACCTCCCTGTCGCTTGCCATTTTAACACTCCACCCTGCTCTCATGCCCACATGTCCGTCCTTGGCCTGCTGCAACGTTCCAGTGAAGCTCAACACAAACTGGAGGAACAGCACCTCATCTTCCGACTAGGCACCTTACAGCCTTCCGGACTGAATATCGAGTTCAACAATTTTAGATCATGAACTCTCTTCTCCATCCCCACCCCCTTTCCGTTTCTTCCTCCTTTTTGTTTTTTTCCAATTATATAGAATTTTCTTTTCCCACCTATTTCCATTATTTTTAAATGTATTTCCATCCATTGTTTTATCTCTACCTTTTAGCCTTTTTAGATTCCTTCACCCCACCCCCACTAGGACTATCTGTACCTCGTCTGTCCTGCTTTCTACCCTTAATTAGCACATTCCTTAGATAATATCACCACCTTCAACACCTCTTTGTCCTTTTGTCTGTGACACCTTTTGCCTATCTCCACCTATCACTGGCTCTTTACCTAGCTCTTCTTGTCCCAACTCCTTCCCCTTTTAAACCAGCTTATATTTCAGCCCTTTCCTATTTTTACCTAGTTCTGTTGAAGGGTCATGAGGACTCGAAACGTCAACTGTGCTCTTCTCCGCCGATGCTGCCAGACCTGCTGAGTTTTTCCAGGTATTTGTTTTTGTCTCTGGATTACTAGCCCAGCGACAATGCCACTACATCATTGCCTCCCACTAATTTGAAGGGGAAGCTGGATAAACACATGGGGGAGAAAGGGATAGAAGGATATGCTGATGGAGTGAGATGGAAGGTGGGGGGGGTTGGGGGTGGGAGAGAAGGCTCGTGTGGAGCAGAAAATACCGGTACAGGGCAGAGGAACTGTCGATTGTGTGTCATGTTATGAATTGGCGAGTTCAAAAACACTTTTGCAAATTATACATTTTAAAAATATTTCAGAGGGTGTGGGCGCCACTGGCTAGGACAGCACTTTTACTGCCCATCCCTAATTGCCCCAGAGAAGGTGGTGGCGAGGCCTCTGCCGGTTAACCAGCTGATTCACATCCGTTTCTCATATTCAATAAAGTCAGACAGAGACACGTGTGTATTTAGGTAAACTGTCCATTTATATACAGATAGATACAAAGTCAATGGCAAGTTAGATATTTAAATTTTCACAAATGCAAAAGAATCTTTTTTTGAAACAAAAGACACGTTCAGGCTAAACCTGCTTTATTGCAGTCTTACTGTACATAATAACAGGGGCAGTCTCATCGACCACAGGCCCGTTAAACAAGGGGCAGTTAAAATCAGATTTCAAGACATGTGGCGTTAATTTTCTCTCCTCACTCAATTGGGGGGGGGGGGGGGGGGGGAAGAGGGGAGAGAGACACTGCCCCTCGAATCAGCTGCCAACCTCCCCTCCCCACCATACAATAACACCCCCCACCCCCGCCCCACACCCCTACTGATGCCTATTTGTAACCTGCGGGCACAACTGAAAAAGGCGTTACTGTCAGCAAGCCAGGACCACGGTTGGCAAAGGTAAAACAATCCCTAGCTTATTTCTCCCCGTTAAACCCGGGTGGGCACCGGGTAGACGAGCGGGGCTGGCTCCCCACCGCTCCCCCCCTCCTCTAACCCGACCGGACCGCCCCCTCGCGTGCTGACCCAGTTAAACTCAGAGGGGTGATGCCCACTGGCCTCTCAAGGAGTGAGATTACCAGATTTAGACGGGGATGGTGCAGCAGGCAGGACTGGCAGTGTCTCCCGCTGGCAGTCTGGGCAGGGAGATATGGTCAAAGCCCCCAAAGGGTAAATCGCGAGGCAGAAACGACAGAAAGAGGTCACTTTACTTGGCACATCTTTAACACTTATAACCCTGAAGCTTGTAAATAAAGCATTCTGCATTCATATTGAATAAAAAATAACTTTAGCTTGCTACATTCACACAGCAGCTGGATGGGGAAAAAGCCTCAAGTTATGAAGCTGTTTCGTTTCTCATCCCCAATAGCCTCCCGCTCTCCGAAAGCCAAGAGAGACAGAGAGAGAGAGAGAGAGAGCCTTCACTTCATACTCTGTAGTGAATTGGCACAAATGGCACAACTGGAATATTGTCAAGGGGCATGGCTGGGGGGGGTGGTCATAGCACAGAACTGGATGCTGTAACTCAGCTTTAACAAATGAGGGGAACGCATGTAAACGTTAGATGCAAGTCTCGTGTCACAGAATGATGCAGAAGAGCAGAGCCATCGCCCCAGGCTGGCTGTTAAAGAGGAAAGGAGCTGAAGGGAAAGGCAAGGCAGCTGCAAACCAATGTCTTTCCCAGGCCCTCGTCAGTGGATCCTGGCCAATTTCCCCCTCCATAGCCTAGGGTAGTGCTCAGGGCAATCCCTGCCAGCTATGCTGGCACAGGCCCACTTCATGCCAGGCCAAAAAAAAAGGGCAAAAGACTGGCATTTTATGGCACATTCACAACCTCAGGGCATCCCAAAAGGTTTAGCAGCCAATGAAGTGCTTTTGAACAGTAGTCACTAATCCTAATGTAGGAATCGTAAGAACCAATTTGCACACAGCAAGCTCCCACAAATAATTTGATAATGACCAGATAGTTTTTAAGTAGCACTGGTTGAGGGGTGAATATTGTTTGACTGTGTGGGGCTTCACGGAAATCTCATGAAACCATCGAGGATTGTGGGAGGGCCGAAGCAGTTTTCTGACAGGCAGAGAGAGAGAGAGAGAGGCAGAGAGACAGAGGCAGAGAGAGAGAGAGGCAGAGAGAGAGAGAGAGGCAGAGAGAGAGAGAGAGGCAGAGAGAGAGAGAGAGGCAGAGGGAAGAGAAATGTTGGTACAGAACTGATGGCTCCTATCTTGCCCACTGACTCTCCCTGTGAAGACACTGATGGGTGGCAAAGATGAGTGCAGACAACTAGCTATGTGCACTCCCCACCGTGGACTTAATGTTTGTTTCATTGTTCCCTCTTGATCTGTGTCGAATTAACAGAAGGGAGTGAGGCCCTTGTTTGCCTCTCACTCCTGACGCCCACCCTATTGGGTGGGGATTGGTAAAGACAGCGTGACATGGGTCAAAGGTACCAGCCGCAACCTTGTAGATCACCCACAGTATCTTCAAGCACCAGGAGCATTGCATTCGCGTCTGACATTCACATACCACGTCCGCTTCCAAGCTGGGGTTACTGGACAGGGATCAGGAGTGGGAATTCTGGTCAGGGTTAACATCCTCCCTCTCTGGTCCAAGATGTTAGATACAGAGTAAAGCTCCCTCTACACTGTCCCCATCAAACACTCCCAGGACAGGTACAGCACGGGGTTAGATACAGAGTAAAGCTCCCTCTACACTGTCCCCATCAAACACTCCCAGGACAGGTACAGCACAGGGTTAGATACAGAGTAAAGCTCCCTCTACACTGTCCCCATCAAACACTCCCAGGACAGGTACAGCACAGGGTTAGATACAGAGTAAAGCTCCCTCTACACTGTCCCCATCAAACACTCCCAGGACAGGTACAGCACGGGGTTAGATACAGAGTAAAGCTCCCTCTACACTGTCCCCATCAAACACTCACAAGGGCAGGTACAGGAAATACTTTCATCTTATAAGTCTGGGATGTAGTGCAGGTCTTGGAGGTAAAAGTTCCGTGTGTGGTCCAGGGCCCCAGCGAGTGTCACCCATTCATATCCACTCCAAGGCCTTATAACAGATGCAGCTACATTGAAGACCCCCACTTGCTTGACAGTTGGCTAGCTGCAGCTGAACCCCTCACACTAGTAAAGCACCGATCACAATGTTCCTATTTAACAAGGCAGTGAGAATTTGATCAGGAGAGGGAAGGAAAAGAGCACCAAAGGCTTTTGGAAGGCTGCTGACACAGCAGAGACACACCCAGGCACATGCATACAGCAAACACCGCATGGAAACGCACTGACGCAGCCTTAAACCGGCAAGAATGTTATCTCGCGAGCATGCGCACTCACTCACACACACACACACACACACACACACACACACACACACACACACCTCGCTAAAGAGGAATTAAATATGACGTATATATTTAATCCCTAACCATCCCAGGAGTGTTAACAGTGCAGGACCTTCAGCAGGGTCGTAACAAAATGCATGATTACATCACGTACATGAGGTGATTATATATGATATAAAAAAAGAAGCTCGTCCACTTAATGCAGAGGTCGACAGCCCAGGGCACCCATGCCGAGGGGGTAAACTCTCAGTGGGTGGCACACAGCAATGGTGTACTGATCGACAGGCACTGTGTATTAAATCAACTGATCACCTTGTGGTGCACCAAGGTCCCTTCCCCCACCCCCACCCTTGCACCACGTTAAACCAGTTACGTCCAAATGGCTGGGATGGGAGTGGCGCGTGGGGACAGGGATTGGGCAGGAACCATTTCCTAACACGCTAGTTTTTCCCAAACTGTTGGGTGGGGAGGGGGCAGCGGTGTTGAACCAAGGGATAGGGGGAGCATCCTATCCTCTTGAACTGCGCCCCCCCTTCCCCCCAACCTCCCTCCCCACCACCACTTCCCAGCGCAAACCCTAATGGGTGCAGAAGCCTCCAAGTCCCAGGAGGATGTTCAAACTGGTGCAGGCGTGAGGTTTAAAAAAATAACTTGACTCAAGAGTCACCCGTCCACCCACCCTTAGCTCTGGGAACAGTTTGCCTCCCACCCTCCCCCCCCACCCAACACACCCGGCCAACCCCAAGCGTGCCCACCCTCGGTGTTGCTCAGAGTGGGCGTAAACACAAGGCCTGGACACCAAACCCACCCCCAGCCCGGCCACCGAGAGCCTCTATTCACACCAGCCCCAAGCCAGTGCTTCAAGAGCCATGAAGGCAGAGGAAAAAGCGGACTCTTATATAACCCCACGTGGAAACCAACACCGGTGGCCAAAGTTTACCCCGACACAGTGCGTCTTGATTTCCGACAAGCTAAGAGAAAAAAAAAAAAAGCGGCAATCGCTTCAGTTATACGAAGGTCCAGTGCTCAAACTGTTTGGAAACCCTGAGGCTACACTTGGGGTTGTGCTGCCAAAACTTACTGCTGCCCTCCCCCCTACCGTCAGCAGCCCTGAACTCTCCCAGTGGTCGGCGCCATGGAGACAGAGGGAGCTGGAGTCGCACGGGGACCAATCGAGTCAAACTTTCGATGGAACAGTCCACTGGGTGCTATTTGGTGGGGGGGGGGGTGGGGGGGGGGGGGCGCATATTTTACCTGACACCTGGTGGGCTCCACAGCCTCAACCTCGACTCGCACGCCAACAGCGCTCAAGCAGGCCATTCAACCGTGTGGGGTGTCAGAGCCCGCCACACCCAAAAGTGCTCGAGCGTCGCTGGGAAAAAAAAAAGACATCCAGTCGAAACTTTCCACCTTGCACTCACCAGGACAGATAGGCAAGCATACCAAATGTAAACTGGTGTCTCCGCAACTCTTGCACATCCTTCCTTCATGAGTCCAAGACGAAAAGCTCTGTGCCTTTTTACAGGCAGGACTCAAGTTCTGTACTTCCAAACAACTAAAAGTGCACTTCTGGCAGGTTAAGCACCCAAAGGCACATGACAGGCAGCCTCAGCTTGCCGGCGGGTGGGTGGGTGGGTGGGTGGGGTGGGGGGTCAGGGACCAACCCCGAAACGGCACCCTCGGCAGCGCAGCACTCCCTCGGCAGGGCAAAGACGGTCAAAAGGTGCAGATTAGCCCCGCTCTGGTGTACGAAACAGTCGTCACGCCTCGCAAACAGTATGAGATCCATCGCACAATGCGTTGGGGCTTCGGGGTGAAGGAAGAGGAAGGTTGGATGGTTTTCAGAACAGGTCCAATATCGGGTGAAGTTTTTTTGGGGGGGGGTGTGTGTGTGTGTGTGTGTGTGTGTGTGTGTGTCGATTGGGGTAGGGGGGGGGGGCTGTGGCAGGTGGTGGGGCAGAAGACAACCAATCGGCCCGGAGGAGAACAATCCTTTCAAAATGCAAAGCCCACGAGAAAAATCGGCACTTCAGGGTGGTCAGGAAAGAGAGGGAAAAATAGATCTCGCAACTTTGCGCGTACAATCGAGAATACTGCAGCAAGTCTGTACACATCACAGCGAAGGTATATACACACACACACACACACACACACACACACACACACACACACACACACACACACACACACAGAGTATCTGTAACATTATGATGCACACTGGGATCTCCCAATGTTCATTTTTTGTTTTAAAAGTCTCTAGTCTTTTTTCAGATGCCTACCATCTTTCACCTTGTCCACTTTTTCTTTTTAAAATAAAAGCCACAAAATCATAAGTCTATGAAAGGCAGGTCTCTTCTTCCTGTTCCCGACTCAGCGATGGTGGGATGAGGTGGGGGGAGGGGGGAAGAGCCCCTCGACTCTTAAATATAATGTCCATAAATATGAATTCAGAAGAATGCACACACACACACGTGCATATTAACAGTTTGCAAAATGTGATAAAATTAGAGGTCATGGGATTAAAAATAAAAAGTAGGAAAATGAAGTGTCTAATATAGACATTTAATCAGGAAGAGGTCGTTCGGCAGGTAGTTCCCAGCGAGTCAATGAACCTTGGCTCCATTTTCAGTCCGATACAGAAGGGAGCAAAATGTCTCATGGAATCTTTTGCCAGTCTCCAAGCGGCGAATTTAAACTCTTGTTTAGATATATATATATATATCTATATATATATATATAGATATATATATTAAAAAATAAGTTTGGCATTCCCCCCACCGCCCCCACACCCCTCCTCATTGCTTCCATGCTTGGTTTATTGGAGTAGAACTCACGCACGGAAACAGGCAAAGCCAAGGTGGCTCCACTTGCTGGGGGTGTGGGAGAGGCAGACGGGATTACGTTGGGAGCTTTCTCCAACACCCGCACCCCCTCCCCCCGACCCTTCCCCAACACCTCACACACCTCACCTCTCCTGGCATAAAGCTTCCTTCCAAAATAAACCGGCCCGTTAAAGCCTCCTTTTTTTTTCCTATTGTAGCCCGCGGGGCCGTTCCCGGGCTGGACAAGAATAGAATCGACCCGTGTGGAGCGTGCAGGTAGACGGGGGAGTTACCGGCTGCGGAAGTTACACTCCGTCCAGGTCACTGAAGCAAAAGAAGGGAGAAAAAAAAAAGAGAGAGGAATGACACACTCGCAATGCTACTCTTTGGCAGAAAGGGCCTTTTCTTCCTTTCTTTCCCTCTGAGGTGGAGGCATCCCAGACACAATCATTCACCCCGAGAACCAGCACATGGTCTTGGCTGCAGCGTGCACTAGGAACTACAGTGCATGTTCTGTGCAGCCGGCTGCGCTTTTCCGTTCTGCCCGGCAACGTGAAACAGGAGTGGGTAGCAACTAGTCTGCATCTCCGGGGTGCCTTTAACGCAGTGAAGCATCCCAAGGCGCTTGGGCAGGAGCGTTATAAAAAAATAAATAAGGTGACACCGAGCCACGTAAGGGGGGGACATGAGCGCAAGTGATCACAAGCTCGGTCAAAGAGGTTAGTTTTAAGGAGCGAGGCGCAGAGAGGGTTAGGGTTGGGAATTCCACAGCGTAACGCTGCAGCCAGGCTCTTCCGATCCCCAATAAGGTCAGTTTCCCTCTTTTGCAATGGCTCACTGTTGGGGGTGTGGGTGTTGCTGGGAAGGGCAGCATTTATTGCCCATCCCTTGAGAAGGTGGTGGGTGAGCCGCCTTCTCGAGCCGCTGCGGACCCTGTGGTGTAGGTACACCCACCGTGCTGTTATGGGGAGGGAGCTCCTGGATTTTGTCCCAGCGACAGTGAAGGAACGGCCGATATATTTCCAAGTCAGGATGGTGAGTTGGGGGGCCTTGGGGAGCCATTCAAGGGTAGATGCAAATCAAGGTGTTGATGGGGCTCTGCATCGCTTTAGTCCGCTAACGCTGTGAAGAAGCACTTTGGGATGTTCCACTGCGTTAAAGGTGCTTCATGTTGGCAGCCGTGCCTTCAGCTAGCTGCCTGGGCGCCATCTCTGGAATCCCCTCCCTAAACCTCTCTGCCTCCCTCTCTCTCTCCTCCTCTTAAGACCCTCCTGAAAAAACCGACCTCTTTGACCAAGCTTTTGGTCACCTATCCCTAATATCTCCTCAAGTGGCTCGGGGGTCAAAATTTGATTCGTCGGGCGCTGGTAAAGCAACTTGCAGCGTTTAGGTGCTACATAAATGCAATTTGCTACCGTAGGCAGAGTGCAATTTTGGCCTGCCCAAATTCTGCCGGCAGTGAGCCAAGATTCCCCTGACGGCAAGCGGAGGTGAATGAAATGACCAGGGCTTTTCTTTGGCTTGAGCTGGCTGACGATGAGGTGATGGTGATAGCACAGTGGAAAGTGCTGCTGCTGCTCCTCCTTGGGCAACAGGCCACGGGGATCTTTCGCTCTCCCTCCCCACCCCGCCCCACACTCCCCGACACCCCCCGCCCTCAGAGCCACAGTTTAAGGTCACACCCGAAAAGACGGCGCAGCCCCCCCCCTCGGCGGCACACAGGGCAGTCGAGAATCGATCAGGGCGCCACGACCCTCCGCCGAGACTCACGGGTAAAGATGGATGGTGGGGGGGGGAGGAAAGGAAGGGAAAGTGGAGCGGAGGCGATGAAGTGATGCGGATGGCCTGCCGCCGGGTTTTTGGGTGGGGGTGGGGAGAGTGGGGGGAAGAGACGACACGGAGGTCGGGGGAGTACAGGCGACGCACAAATCCAGTACCTTCCCTCCAAGAACTGGCGCGGGTCGAGCAGAGGGAGGAAAACAGAAGCAGCGACAAAGGAAGGAAGAAAGCAACAGGGCGACACAGAAAGCAGCGGAGAGGCTCAGAAACAATCCAGGCGTTAGGCCGACTCAAGCAGCACAGAGGGGACAATCGCAACCGGTTTCCAGACCGAAAGGGAGCTGTTTGAAGTATGGCATTCTGAAATGGGGGCTGCGGCGCCACTGCAAAATCTTGCGCCCTGAAGCAGCGTTTCCCAAACTTCTGCTCTGCTGTGACACCATTTTACACTTGGCGCAACCCTGGAGTGAAAACTGATGGGGGTGGCGGAAGTGGGGGGGGGGAAATTGTCGAACGAGGTGGGGGTTCAAACAGCAGGGATACAGGCAAACACAAAAAAGCAACGGAGGCGTCTACCATTTTGCAGGCTTTGCTACCCAATAATAAAAGCACACGCACGTTTAAGGGACCTCGCAGGGCTGTCAAACCCGGGTCTCCGCTCCACTGCCTGGCTTGGCTAGCTCGGAGCTCGTGAACCTGAACGGCCATTCGGGCCCTCTGCCCCGTGGTGTTTGTGCTGCACACGAGCCTCCTCCCAGCCCCTCTTCATCTCCCCCCATCATCATATCCTTCTATTCCTTTCTCCCTCATGTGTTTACCCAGCTTCCCCCCCCACCAACCCCTTCAATCCATCTCTGCTATTCACCTCGACCATTCCCCCGTGGGAGCGAGTCCCACATTCTCCCCACTCTCTGGGTAAAGACATTTCTCCTGAATTCCCCATGGGATTGATTAGCGACTCTCTCATATTGATGACCCCCCCCTAGTGTTGGGACTTGCCCAGTAAGCGGAAACACCTTTCTCTATTGTCTTTCCTTCACACATTAACTATTCCACACTGAAGGCTTCAGATGCGCTCCCATGGAGACGAACCCTGAGCTACCTTTGGGCATGAGAGTCAAAGCCAGTGGTTGGGGGGAGGGGAGGGGGAGGGGGACAATAATCGCTGCTGGAAGCCACAGTGCACGGACTGTAGCGTAAGGGAAAAGAAGGACCACGACTCCACACACGGTTTAACGGGTCACTGGTTAAAACAACCTACAGCAAGGGCACATTTCGGAGGAGGCACTACAGTGGCTGGTGCCAAAGGAATTGTTATCACAGTGAGCCAAGTCAGTGCCAGCCTTGGTTGTGGGGGGGGGGGGGGGTGGGGGCGCAACAGAGAAAATTGGCAGCGAGGAGATGTTTCGCTTTTACTCTTTGCTAAAGTCCAAGGTGACTGGAAGGAACGAGACCAGTGAACAGTGCGGTGAGCGTGCAGAATGCTGCACAGAGTGCGTCACTAGGTTATGCAGGCCATTGGTAAAGCCGACATGGTTAGAAGCGAGGCTTTGCAGGCTGGGGCGTTAGGTGAGGAGTTACACGATCGGATTAGCCAGCTACGCAGTGCGGTGGGACTTTAGCAACCAGCGACAGCGAGCTGGGTAGGCTGACCCTCTGGCTTCAAGGGTGACAGGACAGGGTTGAGGAGGGGGAACCCATTGCGCGGCTTAATCTCTCCCCCGGGACGGCCAAGCTCTGAAGCTCTGCGGCGCAATTAGCCGAATGCTGGGCCGTGCCCCACCAAAGGGTCCATCTCCCCCACTCAACTCCCTGAAACCTGTGGTTGCTGAGGGCAAAAAGTCCACCTGCCAAACCAGGGGGTGGTTAAAGGTGGAGGGGGTGGGTGGGGTGTTCCACTGGACTGAAGTGAAGAATGGGGCCAGACGTTTTCTTTACTTGTTCATGGGTTGTGGGTGGCGCGGGCAAGGCCAGCATTTGTTGCCCATTTCTAATTGCCCCCTTGAGAAGGTGGTGGGTGAGCTGCCTTCTTGAACCGCTGCAGTCCCCTGTGGTGTAGGTACACCCACAGCGCTGTTAGGGAGGGAGTTCCAGGATTTTGACCCAGCGACAGTGAAGGGAACGGCCGATATAGTTGGGGTGGCGAGGGGCTCGGAGGGGAACTTGCAGGTGGCGGTGGTTCCCACGTGTCTGCTGCCCTTGTCCTTCTAGGTGGTAGTGGTCGTGGGTTTGGAAGGGGCTGTCAAAGGAGCCTTGGCGAGTTGCTGCAGTGCATCTTGTAGATGGTACACACGCTGCTGCTACTGTGTGTCGGTGGCGGAGGGAGAGAAGTTTAAGGTGGCGGATGGAGCGTTGATGAAGCAGGGCTGCTTTGTCCGACGGTGTCAAGCTTCTGGAGTGCTGTTGGAGC
This sequence comes from Isurus oxyrinchus, assembly GCA_026770705.1. Classification (NCBI taxonomy): domain Eukaryota; kingdom Metazoa; phylum Chordata; class Chondrichthyes; order Lamniformes; family Lamnidae; genus Isurus; species Isurus oxyrinchus. The sequence goes on from JANJGN010000036.1 coordinate 9,357,666, forward strand.
TGCACTGATCCAGGCAATTGGAACTTGGAGGTCTTCCAAGCTTGTTATGCTGCACGCCACATGACCACACCCCCCCCCCCCCCCACCCCGGCATTCCCCAAAACTCTGCACCAATAGTACTTACGAACCAGATTTCAGTTTCTAGCAGCATGTCACGGCACCGGCTGCCCTCGTCTGCTTTTGACTCAATGGGCAGCTCTGAATGGAGGGTCCCCCCGACTGGCTCCGAAACAATTGGAGGGATACTGGCGGGGGAGGGGGTTGGTGAGGGGGGGGAGGGGGAGAAGAAAGGACAGAGGTTAACCTCCTTCAATGCTGTTTTTTTTTTTAAAAAAATGCATAAAATTTTATGGGGAAAAACACGTTCAGGTCGAAGAGCTAGTCATGGCGATCAGTGAAGGCTGTGGTCACTCGGTGGAGGTGTGAGGTGCAGTGGGTTCGTGGAGGATGCGAAGAGGGGGTTCGGGCCTAACCCAGAACGGCCAGTCACGGTTCCCAGCAAGGCTGTTCCGCCAGTGGTGACCAAGCCAGCGTTAAGAGATCTCTCTCAAAGGCTTTTTCTCAGGAGCGGGCCAATTTTCCTGGGCCCAATTATTCCAGGGGAAGTCAGACAGAAGAGGAGAACGGTTGGGAAACGGGGCCAAGGCTTTGTCGCAGGGGCCCAGTCAACCAGTGCTAGACATCATGAATCATTTCCACTGTGGCTAAGGTGTCCCTATTCAGTCCAGACAGAAGAACAAAAGAAATAGGAGGCGGGGGCCATTCAGCCCCTCGAGCCTGTTCTGCCAATCACTAAGATCACGGCTGATCTACTTTAACACCACCTTCCTGAACAGTCCCCATACCCCCTCAATCCCCTCCCCGTTTAAAAATCTATCCATCTTAGTCTTGAATATAACTTGTGCGTTGCTGGAGAAAAAGAGACACATGTTGTCCAAGCTTTTGGTCCTGCACTCTCCATCAGGACAAATTCACAGGAATACCAAATCCCAAAGGGAACAACAATTTATACTGCATGAGAAAAGGGTGTTGAGCGGTTGGTAAGTAGACTCTGATAGGTTGAGGCATTGCCATGGGGAATGCACCAGGGAAGAGTTGTCCCCCAGGCTTTTGTTTAGTTGAAAAAGACAATGTTTGGATATATTCTGTTCACAAAGCACTGGGCCCTGCATATGAATATACGTATCTTCTAGCAGGCATAAGTGAGCCACATTGTGAGCCCAACTGATAATAAGCAATCCCAATTGTGCTAAAACCAATTTAGGATTAGGCTGTCCAATCACAGAATATATTCAAGGGCTGAGCAACCACAGGGCTGGAGAATTCCAAAGATTGCATAACCCTTCGAGTGAAGAAATTTCCCCTCGCCTATGTCTTAAGTGGTCGAATACACATCCTGAATCAATGACCCACCCTAGTTCTAGACACCCAAACTGGGAGGAATAGTCTCAATCTACTCTCCCAGAATTTTCAATGAGATTCCCACCCACTAAACTCGAGAATGCAAGGCCCAATTTCCTCAATCTCACCTCAGGACAACCCTCCCAACACAGGATTGCCCTAATCCATCACCAATGTAACCTTTAGCCAACACACCCAATCTTTAAGTAGTCAATTATCAACAATTTCTATTTATATATCAACTAACATCCCAAATTGCCATGCAAGAGTAAAATCAAACTAAATCTGACTCCAAGCCACATAAGGAGATATCAGAAACAGGTGACCAAAAAATTCGGTCAAAGAGGGTCATATTAAGGAGGGAGGGAGGGACAGAGAGGTTTAGGGAGGGAGTTCCAGAGCTTAAGGCCCAGGTAGCTGAAGACATGGCCACCAATGCTGGAGTGATGGAATCGGTGGGGGGGGGGGAACACGCAAGAGGTCGGAATTTGGAGTCGCTTTAAGCCCGTGTGCCATGAGAACGTCCGAATCCTCCAACTCCTAGTCGGCAAGGAGAGAAAAGCTTTTGAATCACACCACCCCCACCAAAAGGTGGCAACCAGTCAAACCACAGAGACACAGGTAGCCCCCAGTGAGAAAGAACACCAGTGGGTCAATGATCCCAGGGCGCTCTCAAAGGCTAGGTAAACCAATTGGACATTGGAGAGGAGAGGAAAAAAAATCACCTGCCTCTCCAATCCTCGGTCTAATGGAACAAAAGTACCAAACACAACAAGAGGAGAACTTCCGGAATATTTGACCAGGCTTTGTGTCCCGATTCAGGTTTAAGGCACACAGAGGACAGCGTTGCCAAATTCTCTTGGCACTCTACTCCGAGCTCTCACCTTTCTGTGCTGCCAGCAACTTGTGTGTGGAGCTGTGGCTCTGTTTGGTCAGCCGTGCGTGAGTCCAATCCTAGGGGCCTGCAACAAGACCACGTACCAAACGTCAAGACTCCAATTAATTCAGCAGGCAAGGCGCAGGTTTTCTCTTAGATAAAACCCCCTTCACGGGCACCTGAACACCAGCTTGCATTTATGTAGCGCCTTTAACGCAGCATAAGTGTCTCAAGGTGTTTCACAGGCGGGTTATCAGCAACAGTTTGACCCTGAGCCGCATAAGGAGATATTAGGGGCAGGTGAATAAAAGCTCGGTCAAGTGGCTGGTTTGAAGGAGCGTCTTAGAGGAGAGAGAGAGAGAGAGAGAGAGAGAGAGAGAGAGAGAGACAGAAAGAGAGAAAGAAAGAGGCGGAGAGGTTTAGGGAGGGAATTCCAGAGCTTACGGCCCCAGGCAGCTGAAGGCACGGCCGCCAATGGTGCAGCGATGGGAATCGGGGGAGCGTAGAGGTCCCAGAGGGTTACAAGGTTGGAGGAGGTTAAAGAGCCAGGGAGGTCGGGGCAAGGCCATGGAGGGGTTTGAACACAAGGTTGAGGATTTTAAAATTGAGGCGCTGCTGGACTGTGAACCAGTGTAGGTTGCCAAGCAGAGCGGGCGATGAGCGAGTCACGATACAGGCAGATGTGTGGACGGGTTCACATGCTAACACAAGGTGCGACCACGGTTCAACATTTGGCAGATGCCTGAAGTGCAAAATACCCATGGGAAAAGAGCCAAGTGGGCCAGCACACACACACAATTGGCCGAATGGTCTCCTTTGGTGATGTCATCTTCCATCATTCCAATACAACTAACCTTGAGACTGGAGAATTTGTTCCTGTGCTATCCAACCCTCCAGGTTCTGCAAGGGAAGAACTGGACAAGGTCGTGGCTGCTGAAACACTTGCAGCCTCATCTAACGGTGGGGTCCTGGGTAGGATGTCGGGGCGGCCCTGATACGCTCCTGCAAGAAAGGACAATAAAATCGTCAATCAATTAAGCAGCAAGAAAGCATGGAGCACAAACTGAACGGACATCCACCACCTTTCGCCTCCCCTCTCCCAAGCCTTCCAGCATTATTTCTCACATCAAGAACATGTCTGCCATGTCAGTGTGGGAAGCACGTTCAAGTTCGAAGAGACAAGGGTCCATGCCCTGCTCCTGCAACTCGAACACAAAATCCAGCCCAACACCAGCCAACCTCCACACCTCTGCCAACTGGGTCGCTGCACTGAGGGAGAGCAGCGCTGCCGGAGGGGCGGCACTGAGGGAGAGCAGCGCTGCCGGAGGGGCGGCACTGAGGGAGAGCAGCGCTGCCGGAGGGGCGGGCACTGAGGGAGAGCAGCGCTGCCGGAGGGGCGGCACTGAGGGAGAGCAGCGCTGCCGGAGGGGCGGCACTGAGGGAGAGCAGCGCTGCCGGAGGGGGCGGCACTGAGGGAGAGCAGCGCTGCCGGAGGGGCGGCACTGAGGGAGAGCAGCGCTGCCGGAGGGGCGGCACTGAGGGAGAGCAGCGCTGCCGGAGGGGGCGGCACTGAGGGAGAGCAGTGCTGCCGGAGGGGCGGCACTGAGGGAGAGCAGCGCTGCCGGAGGGGCGGCACTGAGGGAGAGCAGCGCTGCCGGAGGGGCGGCACTGAGGGAGAGCAGCGCTGCCGGAGGGGCGGCACTGAGGGAGAGCAGCGCTGCCGGAGGGGCGGCACTGAGGGAGCGCCGCGCTGGGAGGCACTGTTTTTCAATGAGACGTTAAATCGAGACCCTGCTTGCCCTCTCAGAGATGCCCAGCCACTGCTTCAAAGAGCAGCCAGGGGGAGATCTCCCCTGTCCTGGACCAACATTAATACCCCAACCAGCTCCATCAAAAAAGAAACAGGTGATCTGGGTCATGATCACATTGCTGTTCGTGGAAATCCTGCTGTGCACAGATTGGCTGCCACGTTTCTTGCACTATTACAGAGGCTGTATTTCAAAAGAAATTGGCTGTAAAGCACTTTGGGATGTCCAGAATTTGCGAAAAGACACTACCTAAAGACAAATCCTTCACTTAAACAGTCACTTGGTAGCAGAGAGCTTGAATATTGCTGAAGATAGAGACATGTTGCCAAAGGTTTTTGCCTTACACTTGTCAGGACAAATGCAAGAGTACCAAATTTCAAAGGATCACAACATTTTATACTACAAAAGAAAAGGGTGCGACTTGTGTTTGTCCCGATGAGTCCAAGGCCTAAAGCTTCGGCAACATCGCTCTCTTTTCGTCAGTCTCTAAATGAAAGACCAGCGCTGCTCACTGAACAAAACACGTGAGGCAGATGCCTCTCTCTAGGGCCTGGAACAAGGTCCCATTCCCAGAATGACAGCCAGTTTGCTCGTGGAGCTCGTCTCCATCCCGCGGCGCACAGCTCAGGGTAGAACTCGCAGCACGAGGAGCTGATGACCCTGAGACGGAGGCTTAGAAACTCGGTGGTGTGGAGATTGGTGTTGAACTCAAACTGTGCAAGGGATGGCCACCCGCGAGTTAAAAACTTTACCCGCGATGCCTCAAAATATGTCGGGCTGGGGTACGAACGCGAGATGCAAGCTGTCTTCCCCATGAATCGCCGATCTCAATCTCTTGAGCTGCTCTGCCACAGGTTTCCTGGTTAGCCCATTCGCAGGCTTCTGAGTTCTAGACATTTAAAGGCAGCTTCATAGGGGCATTACCAAACAAAATGCGGTGTCAGACAACCATGGAGGGGGGGAGGGGATGGGGAGAGGGAGTGGAGGGAGGAGGAGGGGAGAAGGGGATGGGGAGGGAGGGGGAGAAGGGGGTGGGAGGGAGGGAGAGGGGAAGGGAGAGGGGAGAAGGGGGGAGGGGGAGTGGAGAAGAGGGAGGGAGGGGGAGTGGAGAAGAGGGAGGGAGGGAGGGGAGAAGAGGGAGGGATGAGGAGGGGAGAAGGAGGTGGGAGGGAGGAGGAGGGGAGAAGGGGGGTGGGAGGGAGGGGGAGGGGAGAAGGGGGTGGGAGGAAGGGGGAGGGGAGAAGGGGGTGGGACGGAGGGGGGGGAGGGGGAGAAGGGGGTGGGAGGGAGGGGGAGGGGAGAAGGGGGAGGGAGGGAGAGGGAGGGAGGGAGGGGGAGGGGAGAAGAAGGAGGGGGAAGGGAGAAGAGGGAAGGAGTGAGGGGGAAGGGGAGAAGAGGGAGGGAGGGAGGGGGAGGGGAGAAGAGGGAGGGAGAGGGGGAGGGAAGAAGAGGGAGGGAGGGAGGGGGAGGGAAGAAGAGGGAAGGATGAGGAGGGGACCCCACCTTGTAATGATGCATGGAGCAACATTGCAACAACAACGGCAGTTCCAGCTTCGCTTGCGCTCCCAGCGCTGTTACCTGGTTCTATTACCGCGTGGGTCACCTCGTTGTTAGCTGCCTGCGCATTGGTCTCCTCTGTCAGGGTTGGTGGTTGTTGGCCAGCTCCTCCCACGGCTGGCCGGCGTGTGGACGCCATCCCAATTCGGCTCTTCTTCGATGGGGATGGTTTGACTGTGAGAAGCCAAAATCAAAAAAAAAAGAGTTGGAGGTGCACACGCGAGCATCAGTTAAAGGCCTGAACCTGGCCTCGGTTGCCACAGCACATGGTCCTTTAAGCCCCACTCCTCCTCCTCACCGGGGACCTGATGCTGAATACGAGCTCAGTCCCCAGGGTGACCAATCTTCCCTGGCCGCTATCTCGGGGCCACTTTGCCCCCTTCCGAGGTCATCGACATTTTGGTCCGGTGCTGCTGGGGTGCAGCAGCGGCTGGACGAGGGGGACGGAGGTCGCAAGCCCAAAGCTCAGCAGGGTAGACAGCGAATCTGAATTCGGGTCTCACCAGGGAAAAGTAATCGAGAAAGCCACCTTCAAACCTGGCCTACCGCTAGGTTCTGGTCTTGCGCGATGATGGATGGGTCGGGAATGCCGGCGGCACACCAAGGAGCGGGCAGCGTAAGTGCCAGAACCGAGGTGCCGGCATGTCATACGCACCCCTGGGACTTTCCTTACATCTGGCTCGGGGAACCCAGTTGATATTTGGTGGGCCAGAGGGGTGAGGTAAGGGGGAAGCTCGGGAGTGGCGGGGCAGCCGGCTGGAGCGTGAAGGGCCGCGCGGGCAAAGTGCCTGAGAACGGCTGGCTCCCCACCCGGTGAGGTGGTGACACTTTCAGCACAGAGGCTGGCGGCAGGTGAGCGGAGAAGCATCGCTTAACCTCAACTGCTTCGGAGAATCCTGTCGCTTCAAACCGCGCCTGTTGCGGGCTGGGTTTCCTTCCACTGCTGGGCACTGGGAGAACCCAAACCATTCTCTCGGTACCGTTGCTACTTAACGTTTAAAATATTGCTGGGACGCAGGTTGCCAAAGCTTTGCATCTTGCACTCATCAGGACAGATGCCAGATTTCAACAATCACAACGATTTATACTACAGGACAAAAAGGGGTGGATTGGCCGGCACGCCGACTCTGATTGGCCGGCACGCCGACTCTGATTGGCCGGCACGCCGACTCTGATTGGCCGGCACGCCGACTCTGATTGGCCGGCACGCCGACTCTGATTGGCCGGCACGCCGACTCTGATTGGCCGGCACGCCGACTCTGATTGGCCGGCACGCCGACTCTGATTGGCCGGCACGCCGACTCTGATTGGCCGGCACGCCGACTCTGATTGGCTGAGACGTTAGCATGGAGAAAGCAACAGGGGACTCACTTGCTCGCAGTGACATCCATTCAGGGGGCCCATCCTCCGCAAACAAAAGGAACATGTTCAAACCTTGTGCTTCTTTTGAATTGCCCGGGAGCTTGGGGAACAATAGTTTCCCCCGTCTACATGGCAACACCTCAGCCAATCAGAATCGGCTTGCCAACCAGAGGATATTGATGGACTGGTCAGGTGGGCAGGACAGTGTCAAATGGAATTCAGCCCGGAAAAGTGAGAGGTAATGCACTTGGGGGAGGACAAGCAAGGCAAGGAATCAAACTATGAATGGTAGCAGCCTGGAAAGTACTGAAGATCAGAGGGACTTTGGTGTGCATATCCACAGGTCTCTGAAGGTATCAGGGCAGGTAGATAAGGTGATTAAGAAGGCATATGGGATACTTGCCTTTATTAGCCAAGGCACAGAATACAAGAGGGAGGTTATGCTGGAACTGTATAAAACGCTGGTTAGGCCACAACTGGAGTACTGTGTGCAATCCTGGTCACCACATTATAGGAAGGATGTGATTGCACTGGAGAGGGTGCAGAGATTTGCCAGGATGCTGCCTGGGCTGGAGGGTCTGAGCTATGATGAAAGATTGGATAGGCTGGGGTTGTTTTCCTTGGAGCAGCGACGGTTGAGATGGGACCTGAGAGAGGTGTATAAGACTATGAGGGCATAGATAGGGTGGATAGGAAGGCACTTTTTCCATTCGTGGAGGTGTCAATAACCAGGGGGCATAGATTTAAGGTGAGGTAGAAGGCGAAGAGGGGAGTTGAGGACAAATTTTTTCATCCAACATTTCATCATAACATTTAAGAACTTTTTAGCTATTCCCATGGCCTCCAGGGCTATGGGCCAAGCACTGGAAAATGGGATTAGTGTAGTCAGGTCTTTGTTGACCCGCACGGACATGATGGGCTGAATGGGCTCCTCCTGTGCTGCAAAACATCTATGAGTCAATCAGCACCCTTTTATCCTGTAGTATAATTTGTTGTGATCATATGAAATTTGGCATTCGTGTGTTTGTCCTGATGAGTACAAGATGAAAAGCTTCAGCAACATGTTTCTCTTTTCAGCGATATTCAAGTTCTGTACTACCAAGCAACTTTAAAATATCGCAAAATTCAAGCATGGTGTCACCTACTTGTTCTACCTCATCTTCTCTCCTACTCTTCTCAAACATGGTGTTGGACTGCACTAAGAGCCTTGTCCCTTCACCTAGGTTTCTCAATAAAAAACACATTGAACAGACACAGAACGCTGGAGGATAAGAAATCTTAACTCTTTAGCAGAAAGCTTGCTTAAAACACAGGCTCCGACTGAGATTCCCCAAGGTTGATCAGAGATCTCTATTGAAATGCAGGTTGGACAAGCCCCTAGGCAAGAGGAAGGTGTTCCATCTCCTGTACACCCCATGCCCCCGAGACATTGCAGGGGATGTAGGGTGGGGCTAGAGAGAACATGATGCCACAATGTTTTACTACACGTGCACACACACAGGCGCATCCAAGGCATTGCACAGTGTACTTACACTGTACATTACTTGAGGCGAAGCTGGGTTAGAAGGCATATGGAATCCTTTCATTTGTTAGCCAAGGCATAGAATATAAGAGCAGGGAGGTTATGCTGGAATGTGTAAAACACTAACTAGGCCACAACTCGAGTGCTGTGTGGCGTTCTGGTCCCCTCATTACAGAAAGGATGGAATTGCACTTGAGGGGGCACCGAGGAGATTTACGAGGTTGATGCCAGGGCTGGAAAATTTCAGCTGTGAGGAAAGATTGTATAGGGTGAGGTTGTTTTTCTTGGAAAACATAATAGGCTGAGGGGAGATTTGACCAGGATGTACAAAACTATGAAGTGGCCTGGATAGAGTGGATGGGAAGGGCCTATTTACCTCAGCAGAGAGGTCAGTGACTACAAGGGCATAGATTTAAAGCGATTGGTATAAAGATTAGAGAGGAGATGAGGAAAGGTTTTTTTTTTCACCTAGAGGGTGGTGGGGGTCTGGAACTCACTGCCTGAAAGGGCAGTAGAGGCAGAAACCCTCAACTCATTTAAGAGCTGTCTGGATACGCGCCTCAAGTGCCGGAACCTGCAGAGCTACGGGACAAATGCTGGAAAGTGGGATCAGGCTGGGTGACTCGTTCTTTGGCTGGAGCAGACGCGATGGGCCTCCTTCTGTGCCGTAAACTTTCTATGATTCTAAGGAAGAGGGCAGTGAGCTCGGGAGTAATTCACTTGCCATTTCCTTTCACATCACATCCACTGACAAAATCAGATGCAGCAAAATTGTGTGTGGAAATTTTACAAATTCAAGTTGCTGTTGTTGATGAGTGCCTTCAACTTAATAAAACGCTCCTGGGTGCTTCACAGGAGCATCATCAAATGGTATATGAGACCGAGCCACAAAAGGAGATGTTAGGGGCAAACAGCCAAAAGCTAGATCGAGGAGGGACACTGTGGAGGAGGGTTTAGGGAGGGAATTCCAGAGCTCAGGGCCCCCCCCCCCAGGCAGCTGAAGGCACGGCCGCCAATGGTGGAGTGATGGGAATCGGGGGATGGGCAAGAGGCTGGAATTGGAGGAGCGCAGAGATCTCGGAGGGGTGTAGGGGCTGGAGGAGGTTACAGAGATAGGGAGGAGTGTAGGGGCTGGAGGGGGTTACAGAGACAGGGAGGGGTGTAGGGGCTGGAGGGGGTTACAGAGATAGGGAGGGGTGTAGGGGCTGGAGGGGGTTACAGAGATAGGGAGGGGTGTAGGGGCTGGAGGGGGTTACAGAGATAGGGAGGGTTGTAGGGGCTGGAGGAGGTTACAGAGATAGGGAGGGGTGTAGGGGCTGGAGGGGGTTACAGAGATAGGGAGGGGTGTAGGGGCTGGAGGAGGTTACAGAGATAGGGAGGGTTGTAGGGGCTGGAGGAGGTTACTGAGATAGGGAGGGGTGTAGGGGCTGGTGGGGGTTACAGAGATAGGGAGGGGTGTAGAAGCTGGAGGAGGTTACAGAGATAGGGAGGGGTGTAGGGTCTGGAGGAGGTTACAGAGATAGGGAGGGGTGTAGGGGCTGGAGGAGGTTACAGAGATAGGGAAGGGTGTAGGGGCTGGAGGGGGTTACAGAGATAGGGAAGGGTGTAGGGGCTGGAGGGGGTTACAGAGGTGTAGGGGCTGGAGGCGGTTACAGAGATAGGGAGGGGTGTAGGGGCTGGAGGAGGTTACAGAGATAGGGAGGGGTGTAGGGGCTGGAGGAGGTTAGAGAGATAGGGAGGGGTATAGGGGCTGGAGAAGGTTACAGAGATAGTGAGGGGACCAAAGCCATGGTGGAGGATGCATTAAAAACATGGATGAGAATTTTTTTTTAAATCAAGGCGTTGCTTAAGCAAGAGCTGGTGTGGCTCAGCAAGCACTGGGGTGTCGGTGCTAATTAGGACTCGGGCAGCAGAGTTCGAGGAGCTCGTGTTTGGGGAGGGGGGTGGACGTCCTGGACTGTCAAGCATAGAGGTGACAAAAGCATAGACGAGCATTTCAGCAGCAGGCGAGCTGAGGCGTGGCAAGGAAAGGCAATGTTAAGGAGGTAGAAATAGTGATGGCGTAGACTGCCATTGGGAGCTCACCTCGAGGGTCAAGGTTAGGAACGCAGCAGTCGGTCACCAGGACGAGGGATCGATTCAGTGACGAGGCAGCGGTGTGTGTGGCAGGAACCAAAGGCTGCGCCCTTTGGTCTTCCCAAGAATAAGTTGGGGGAAATTTCTGCTTGTCCAGTACGGGACGTGGAATCAGAAACCTGACAATTTAGGGATAGGGTCAAGAGGGGTGGTGGTGTGGTATGGCTGGGTGTTGTCAGCATACATATGAAAACTGACTGCGATTTGGGAGGAAGCTGCTGAGGGGCAATGGTAGGGAGACGGGAGAGGGAGGGGGGGGCAAGGATAGATCCTCGAGGGACTTCAGAATATCACACTTTAATTATATAACATCTACAGCACAGAAACGGGCCATTCAGCCCAACAGGTCTGTGCTGGTGTTGATGCTCCACGAGGCCTCCTCTCATCACTCCAGCAGGCCTTTGGACAGGACTGGAATGAAGGGATTGGTGGATCCGACGGGAAAGTGGAGTTGGGAGACGAAGGTCAGGTATTATCTGGTGGAGTGAGTTCAGAGGGACTGTCTGGCCTGCTCCTGCTCCGTGTGTTATGTAGCACATCTTACTCTTTACTCCCTCATGTGTTTATCCAGCTTTCCCCTTTAATGCATCTCCGCTATTCACCTTGACCACTAGATGTGGGAGCGAGTCCCACAGTCTCTTCACTCTCTGGTTAAAGAGGTTTCTCCTGAATTGCCCATGGGATTTATTAGTGACTCATGTATATTGGTGACCCCTAGTTCTGGTCTCCCCCCCACCCCCCCCCCCCCGACTCCAAGTGGAAACATCTTCTCCACGTCTACCCTGTCGAACCCTTTCACATTTTGAAGGCTCCCATCAGGCCCATCCCTGTGCCTTCCCTTTGAGAGAAAAGAGCCCCCAGCCTGTTCAGCCTTTTCTGGCAACTCAGGCCCATCCCTCCCTCACAAGGCGTCTCCACAAGTCCACACACCCTCCCACCGTCGGGCCTCCAGTGGCAGAATGGCGGAATTACATTCGGAGAGGTTTGTCTTCTCTCAAGTGCGGATGGATGAAAGTCAGGTCAACAGCTCCAACATTTTGAAGAAACGTAAACAGAAATTGGATATTTACGTGGTATCTTCTTGAAGACCGTGCTGCACATGAATCGCTGAAATCGCTCGGCATAAAAACCTGGTCGATGCACGGATACTGTATCCTGAGACAAAGAGAGGGAGAGAGAGAGAGAGAGACAGGGAGGGGGGGGAAGAGGGAGAGAGAGAGAGAGAGAGAGAGTGGCGGGGGGAGAGGGAGAGAGAGATGGGGAGGCAGGGAGAGACAGAGATACAGACAAGGAGAGAGAGAGACAGACAGACAAGGAGGCAGAGAGAGAGAGAGATTCAGGGAGGCAGAGAGAGAGAGAGACAGGGAGGCAGAGAAAGAGAGAGAGAGAGACAGGGAGGCAGAGAGAGAGAGAGAGAGAGACAGGGAGGCAGAGAAAGAGAGAGAGAGAGAGACAGGGAGGCAGAGAGAGAGAGAGACAGGGAGGCAGAGAGAGAGAGAGAGAGACAGGGAGGCAGAGAGAGAGAGAGAGACAGGGAGGCAGAGAGAGAGAGACAGGGAGGCAGAGAGAGAGAGAGAGAGAGAGAGACAGAGAGAGAGACAGGAAGGCAGAGAGAGAGAGAGACACAGGGAGGCAGAGAGAGAGAGAAAGAGACAGACAGGGAGGCAGAGAGAGAGACAGGGAGGCACAGAGAGAGAGAGAGAGAGAGAGAGAGAGAGAGAGAGAGAGAGAGAGAGAGAGAGAGGGAGGCAGAAAGAGAGAGAGAGAGGGAGGAAGGGCACAGATTAACAGCTGGAAAAGACCATACAACAGACACCAATCAGTGCAGCAGCAACCAAAAGCCCTCCCCCACATCTAGGATTCAGGATCATTTGTAGGTTAGGCCACAAGGAGTAGGGGATCAGAGGTGGCTCAGAGATCCACCACATTCATTAAGAGACACCAACCCACAAGGCTAAGGGCCAAGCACTGAAAAGTGGGTTGAGGCTGGACACTTCCTTTCATGCTATAAATGTCTGTGATACTACTTTTCTAACTCCAGCACTCCCCCATCTTACCGTACCCTCCCAGAGACCACAATGTATTTCTACCCGCTGCTCTCCGCCTCCTCACCCCGTCAAAACAACTGTCTCAAAGGATTCTGGGGCCATCGCTATGACTTTGATCGAGTAGATAAGGAGAAACTGTTGCCACTGGCAACCAGAGGGGTCAGAATTGAAGATAATCAGCTGGGGGTGGAGGGGGAGGGTAAGAAGTTTTTTTTTTATAAATGCAGCAAGTTGTTGTGATCTGGAAGGCGCTCCCTGAAAGGGCGGTGGAGGCAGATTCAATAAGAATTTTCAAAAAGGGGAATTGGATAAAGACTTGAAGGAACAAGCAGGGCAGTGGGATTAATTAGATAACTATCGGAAAGTTAGCACGGGGCCAACGGGCTGAATGGCCTCCCGTGTGTCTATCATTTGTTTTGTTTAATGCATTCCCTTCAGTGAATGAAAAAGTGGAGAGCCCCATCTCCAAAAATCACCAGATCTCGAATCCATGCTTAGCTCATTCAGTGACAGAACAGTCAGAGGCACCAGTGAAGCCCCTGCTGATGTACAGGCAGGGCCACTCCTTCCTACTCACCCCATCATGTACAAGGGCCTTCCAAGAATGTTCCAGCTTCTTTATAAATCTAAAACAGTGGGGGGAAGACAAGGTTACAGTGGCAACATGGGGAGCAAGACATAGACAAGGGTTTTCAACATAAGGAGCAATCTGGTCACCATTGTATCCTTTAAACCAAATCAGTTCACATTGCAACATCACTACTTAGCATTGTATAAAATGTTCAGAAGTGCTGAGGGGGCAGGGAGAGGGGGTGCGCAGGCGACAGGAGGTGCGAGAGACAGAGGTTGACCTTTATGGAGGCAATTCCGGAGCTCGGGCACCTGGAGCAATGGGAACTGAGGGAAATCAGGCAAGAGGCTGTAATCGGAGGAGCAGAAATCTCAGAGGGTTGTGGGGACTGGAGGAGATTACAGAGATGGAAGGGATGGAGTTGGGGCGGGGGCTGGCGGGGGGGGAGCAAGGGCCACGGAGGGATTTGGACACGGGAGTGAGAATTTGAAATCCGAGGTTTTATTGGGCCAGGAGCCAGTGACGGTTGACAGGGAGTCAGGACAGAAGCTTATAAAGCAACTTACCTATAAGATTGTAAGATGTCTATGATGCCAATGTACAACATGAGGCGCTCGCCTTTGGAGTTCCGAGCTGGGATGCCACCCATCCTGAAACGGAAAGCAATTAAGTGCACCACTCATCTACCCCGACAGTGAACGTCACCCTGCCAATCCCAGCGCCAGGTTCCGTCAAGAACTTGCACTTCGCTATAGCGCCTTTTGCAGCCTTAGGGCGGCCCAAAGCGTTTTACAGCCAACGAAGCGCTTTCGAGGTGTGGTGACGAAGGAAACGCGGCAGCCAATGCACGCACAGCAGGATCCCACAAACCGCAATGTGGCTGCATTTTCCATGATAAAGTGACGCTGGTTGAAAGGTGAATGGGATGCCCAGGAGGAACTACCCCCGCCTCCTCCCCACCCCACCACCACCCCCGGCTCTTCTTCAACACAGTGGTCACAGCATCTTGTACATCCGCCTGTTAAGTGTAGACGGGGCCTCCGAGGGAAGGCTGGGAGGGCTGCCAGCGCATGGCACCCTCTGACTCGGCACTAACCCACCGAGCCAGGGCTTGCAAACCGCCTGGTTCATCTGAGGGCGGCAGCCCCGCATCTGTCTCTGCCCCACCCGCACCTCCTTCCCCCCCCCCCACTGGGCGCGTGCCCCAAGCCACTCCGGCGCGGCGCAGGAACTTACAGCTCGTCCGTCTCGCCGGTGGCTCCCAGCCGCGATTCACCCTGGATGGCCTCTACCGCCGTTGAGTAAAGCGCCCGCTGGCCCACCGGCCTCCGGGCATCTGAGGGCCCGATGCCATCTGTGCCGCCCTGCAGCCCCTCGTTCCCGCGCTCCCGGCTGGCGACGTCCACGTTATGGATCCCGACCAGCAAACTGTAGTCCATGATCTTAAAGCTCTGTAACACCTGCATCAGGAACACAATGAAGAGGAGGAGAAAAAAAAAGGGAACGGGATCGCACCAAAGGGACAGATGCCCCGGAGGCTGGAATTAGAACAGGGCACGCGAGTTACTGGTGCAGCGCCGAGGCACGGAGTCAGCGAGTCGGAAAGCACTCCGCTGAAAGATTATCGACCTGAAACTCTCGGTTTCCTCTCTCTACAAACCTGACCTGTGGAGTGCTTCAAGTGATAGCAAAAGGATGGGGGGGGGGGGGGGGGGGGGTGCCAGTGGAGTTGAGCCACATCAACCATAATCGTCTCTTCAGCTCTGAAGAGGAGTCGTAACAGGCTCGAAACGTTAACTCCTTTTCTCTCTCACTACGGGTGCTGCCAGGTGTGCTGAGGTTTTGCCCCAGCGTTTTCTGTTTTTGTTTCAGATTTCCAGCATCCGTGGTGTTTTGCTCTCATCGGCCGCAACCTACCTGACTGGCGGAGCAGGCTCCGAATTCAGTCCATTAGCTTGCCAGCATTTCCTGCGGGGCACGCCTGAAAGCATGTTAGAGCAAGGAGCGGGGGGGGCGTTGGGGGGGGTGGGGGGTGGTCTAAGGAAGGGCATTGCCCGGTGTGCAGCACCAAGCCACAAAGGAGGGACAAGCGCCAGATTCCATTCCCAATCAGGACTCATTCTTAGTTACAGCGGTTCATCGGAACAGGAGGCGGCATTTCAACCCGAGTCCTTTTTTTGTTTATTTAAAAAAAATAATTTATTCTTTCAGGCGGTGCGGGCGTCGCTGGCAAGCCCAGCCATTTGTTGCCCATCCCTATTTGCTCTTGAAATGAGTGGCTTGCTGGGCCACTCCGGGGGGCAGTTAAGACTCAACCACACCGCCGAGGGTCTGGAGTCACACATAGGCCAGACCATGTAAGGATGGCAGATTTCCTTCCCTAAAGCAAATGTACTGACTGTACCCAACCAGCCTGCGCTTGCTTGCAAAACTCAAAACACAGTGTCCGACGTTAGTTGTGATTCCGCAATTGGACAACACTTGCTAAACAATCCTGACTGCGTTAAGGATTACGCTGGCTACCAATTTAAGGTATCAGTCAGGCTCGCAGCATGGCTCACCTGCTAGAAGCCACCCATGTACACACACAGGGCCCTATCCTTTGCAGACAGAAGGAGCAAGTCCACACTTTTTCAACTGAACAAAAGCTCGGGGCATTCCCTGTTTTTTTCTCCCACCCCCCCGCCACGGCCATGTCTTATTCAATCAGAGTCGACTTGCTTTGTTTGAATTTGAACAAAAGCTGGGCAGTTATCTGTTCACTGCTACATTCTACCAGAGTCCACTCACCAACCAAACAGCGCTCTCTTCTCATGCAGTATAAATTGTTGTTCCCTTTACTTTTGGTAATCTTGCAAATCTGTCCCGACGAGTACAAGACAAAAAGCTTAGACAGCATGTCTTTTTTTTTCCAGCAAATCTAAAGGACATTAGTGAACCAGATGGGCTTTTACAACCATCGCTGATAGTTGTCATGGTCACCATTACTGAGAAGAGCTTTATATTCCAGATTTTTATTAACTGAATTTAAATTCCACCAGCTGCCATGGTGGGATTTGAACCCGAGTCCCCAGGGCGTTAGCCTGGGCCTCTGGATTATGAGCCGAGTGGTATTACCAGTAAGCCCCCATCACCCGCCTGTGCCACCTTTCAATTAGGTCACGTCTGAGTTGTATCCTAACTATTATCTCCAAGTCACTCTTGGTTCCAAACACACACAAACACAATCTAACAAAAATGTCAGTTTTGACATTTGCAATTGAGGCCCTGGCAGCTTTTTTTTGGGGGGGGTTTGGGAGACAGAGTTCCAGATTTCCATTGTGAGTGCTTCCTCACATCACCCCTGAACAGCCTGGCTTGAATTCTATGGTTCTACCCCCTTGTTCACAAATCAGCCAACCCCCGCAACAGTTTCTCTCTCTGTTCTACCAACTTCATTTTTTATCATTCGTTCGTGGGGATGTTGCTGAAAATGGCAGAATTTATTCTCCATCCTTAACTGCCCCTCAAGAAGGCGGTGGCGGGTTGCCTCCTTGAGCCGCTGCAGTCCCTGTGGTGCAGGTACACCCACAGCGCTGTTGGGGAGGGAGCTCCAGGATTTTGACCCAGCGACAGAGAAGGAACAGCCGATGTAGTTCCAAGTCAGGACGGGTGAGTGGCTTGGAGGGGGGGTCTTGCGGGCGGTGGTGTTCCCCATGTGTCTGCTGCCCCTTGTCCTTCTAGATGGTGGAGGTCGCGTGTTTGGAAGGTGCTGCCGAAGAAGCCTTGGCCAGCTGCTGTCTTGAATCCTGTGGATGGTCCACACTCCTGCCGTAGAACATTGGCGGAGGTAGGGAGTAAACATTTAAGGTGGTGGATAGGGTGCCAATCAAGAGGGCTGCTTTGACGATGTCAAGCTTCTTTGGAGCTGCACTCATCCAGCTTAAACACTCAAATTGGCAAATGGCGAGATGGGAAAGCCTTTACACAGCAAGTTGCTGTGACCTGCAACCCTCTGTCTGAAAGGTCAGAAGGAGCAAATTTGAGAGTGGCCTTCTGGATGACAGGGTTTCAATTACCGGTGAGGTTTGAACTCAAGATCTGGCGTCAAACTTTGCACTAATGAGTCCACCCCTCCCTGGAACTGCAACCCCAAGGAGGACAGGAACATAGGAGCAGGAGGTGGCCATTGTGCCTGTTCTGCTATTGCATTAGATGATAACTAATCTGGCTGTCAACTCCACCATTGGTTCCGCAACCCTTAATACCGTGACCTGACTAAAATCTATCGAGGAAGGAGAGAAGACAAATGTATGGCTCAGACAGGCTTCTTGCCCCTGGTACTTGCAGGTTAAAGACACTAACCAGACAGTCTCTCTGAATTGTTTTACATAAGGCACTGTGCATGTCGGTATCCAGGAAAAGCCCATCGGGGATATCTTGCAAGAAGTCCAGGTCCTTGAAAGTTGGCCGAGGCTTCTCGCGCTCTTTCTGGGAGGCCCTCCGCTTGTAGGTTGACCCTTTCAGGTCGTACTTCAGGTGCATTTTCATCACCCGAGGCAGCAGGTTGTTCATGACCACCAGCCGGATGTTGTTGCCACCCGACTGGATGCAGTAGAGGCCAAAGAACTTGGGCAGCAGCGTGCGAGGGTTCTGATTCAAGTTCTGAGGAGGGAGAGAGAAAGCAAAAAGGAGGCCTTTATACAACAAAGAGAAAGAGCAAACTTGCATTTGTATAGTGCCTCAGGACACCCCACCAAAGCGCTTTATGACAACATGCTGTGCTTCTACAGTGCCCTTAAAGTGAAACGTCGTAAGGGGCTTCCACAGGTGCGTTGTCAAAAAAAAAAAAATGGGGACTGGTGGCCAAAAGCTTGGTCAAAGAGGTTGGTTTTAAGGTGCGTCTTAAAAGGAGGAAAGTGAGGGGCGCAGTGGTGCAGGGAGGGAGTTCCAGAGCTTGGAGACAGGCAACTGAAGGCACAGCCACCGATGACGGAGCGATAGAAATCCAGCAGGCGAGGATTAAGGGGGTGGGGCAATGTAGAAGAGGCCAGAATTCCAGAACTGTTGGGGGGGGCGGGGGGGGGGGGGAGTGCAGGAAGTCACGGAGGTATTAGTGTGAGAGGCCACAGGAGGTTTGAAATGTAAGAATTTTTAAAATTGATGCCCCTTGACTAGAGGAGGGGAGAAGAAACAAAAACGATTTTACAATTGCTATCCAATCTGACAATTGGTTAGGATTCAACTGTGGTGCCCCTCGCGGTCAAACAACTCATCAATACTCAGCAGTTAAGGGGCGTATCCCAGGGACGATCCCCATGCACAAATTAGTTGACGGGCTACATAAACCCCACTGAGATTAATGTACAATGATTCCCTGATGAAAGAGAGGGAGCCAGGGAACCTGAATAGCAGCTAATTGATCAAAACACAGGTGAAAGGGGAGTTAAGCCACTCACCATATAATATCCAGGAAGCAGCTTCTGTAAGAACTCCGCCTCCTTGTGCTGAACCGTTTTGATGATAAACTCATCGTCTGCCGACACATAGAAGACAGATCCACTGGCACCAGGGTTAGACAGCTCAATCAGTGGCTCGTTACACAGAGAATACTGCCGGGTGGGGGGGATGAGAAAGAGAGAACAAGTTTCAACTTAACACAGACCCACAGTACAAGTTGCAGCAGGACAACTGACTGCCTTCTCTTCCAATGGCATCCTAGCTCTTCCCTTCACGTTTTCCCCTCTCTTGCGACTTTCAACCGTTGCCGCTGTATCTGTTTCCAAGGCCGCGCCTTTTGTTCCCTCAGCCCTGGTAACTGCCTGAAGACGAGGGACACTGTTCACAGCTCCCCTGTTGACCACCACCACCAGCAAGAGATGCGTTTCCGATCACATATCTGCACCCTATTCAGGACTGCCCCCTTTTTAAAATTCGTTTATGGGGTGTGGGATGTCGCTGGCTAGGCCAGCATTTATTGCCCATCTCTAATCGCCCCCTTGAGAAGGTGCTGGTGAGCTGCCTTCTTGAACTGCTGCAGTCCCTCCAACTCTGTAGCCTTGCTGGACTCAGTTCGAGTGCTGCCGGAGCCCTCGCACACGCCTTTTGCAGCCCCCAGACCCAAGCATTCCAGTGCGCCCCTGGCCGACCTCCTGCTTTTCACCCTGCGCAAACTTGCAGCCATCCAAAACCCCCACTGCCCGTGTCTTCACCCGCACTCGTTCACCTGCCTTGCCCATCTCACTGCAAAGCCCTTCAGCCTTTCGCAAACAGCTAAATTGTCTCCCCCCCTGCCACAAGCCCAATCACCATCCTAGCCCCAGGAAACGTGCCCTTCAATCTTCACGAGACCCCCCCCCCCCACCACACCCAGTACACTAGGGGTACGACTTTCATCAGCATACCTGGCCGTGTTTACTTTGGAGGCTATAACCACCGCCACTTACCAGGTAGTCATCGGGGCGAATCCCAAACAGCTCCCGGAAATACCTAAATGCCACGGGAGCGTAGGTTTTGAACCGGAAATCAGAGTAGTGATGGGCTGGCGTCAAGTTGCTTCCTTCACTGAGGACCAAAACAACAACCCGTTTTTAGCAGAGGTACGAGCAGCCCTACTCTACATGTAGCTGATTACTTCCTTCAGGAAAATCAATTGAAAGAAAATCAGCTTCGAGACCGCCCGCCCTATCCTTAATCCTTCCTTCCCGTTGCGCGCCATTCTTGGAGTAAATATTTACCGATGTTACGTCGCGAGGTAAACGCTTCTCGTTCAATACGGTCGAGAATTTACAGCACAGCCAGGCCATTCGGCCCAACTCGTCCATGCTGACATTTGTACTTCACTCAGGGTTCCTCCCGCCCTTCCTCATCCAAAGTCTCAGTTTAACTGTCTACTCCCTCCTTGCTGGTTTTTAATCCAGCTTCCCCCACCACCCACCCCCTGGCCCATAAAATTTATCTACACAATTCGCCTCAGCCACTCCCCTTGGGGGGGGGTGAGGTTCCACATTCTCCCCACTCTCTTGGTAAAGACGGGGCCTCCCGAATTCCCCCGCTGGATCTCTTGGTGACCCATGCCGCTGGCCCCTAGCTTAGCACACAAGTTATTTTCTAAGCAAGGCACTGGAACCCTCACCTTGGGAAGATGATACTCTCCACCACGTAGAAGTCCTGCATCAGGACGTCGCGCTCGGGCTTGGTGCTGAGGCTGCCGACCGTGTGTGTGATTCCCAGCTGAATGGCACCTCTGAGGGCAGAGGAGGTCGTCTGATTTAAACACACAATCGCAAGGTCAGAAACAGTGGGAGTGGGGGGGTGGGGAGGGCTGGAACTCTCATCCCTTGCCCAAAAACAAACAGAACCGGTCATCCCCAGGACAGTCTAATGCTTAAACCCGCCGACTCGACACGACCGGAAGCAAGGCAAGCAATTTTCCTTTGTGCTCCCTTTGACTCAAAAAGAATGGCTAGCAGTGAAAAAGCATAGGTAGCAAAGCAAGCTACGTCAGCTAAGTGTGGAAGCGTGCAGGATTTGGCATGGGGTGGGGTGGGGGGGGAGGCAGCCTCATCCTTTCCCACAAAAAAAGGGCCGGAAGTGCCCGGGATTCGTAAGATAGAGCGAGAGGAAACCCTTCGGCCCATCGTGCCCGCGCTGGCTCTTCTGAAAGAAGCGATCCCTATGCGTCCCGCTCCTCCACCCCTTGCTCCTCCCTCAGTAAAGATTTTTTCCACCTCCGCTCGCAAGTTCGGTTCGTCCAACCTGGTTTTGAAAGCTGCTAATGACTTTGCTCCCATCGCCCTTCCCGACTTTGAGCTCGTGCCGAGTTGGTAAGTCGGCTTCAGCATCCTGGGCTGGTGGGGGCTGGGAGGGGGTGGGTGGGTGGGTGGGGGTGGATCTGGGAAAGAGGAGTCGAAGCATGGGGAAGGCCATCAGGCTTCTCGCCCCCACCTTCTCCAGTGCGGGCTGGAAGTTGCCTTACGAGAGGCGTCGGGGTCAAGGGTCACAAGCGAGGGCCTCCACGTAGTGGAATATCTGGCCCCGCATATCATACACAAGGCGCAGCCTCTTGAGGTGAGGCAGTGGCAGCACGTGTGGAACAGGGTCCCCCATGCAAGTCACTGGTTGAGTGGAGTGGTTGGGGTGGAGGGGGTGGGGGAAGGCGGGGAATTTAATCATGGGATCTGCCACTCACCTTCTTGTATGTAGTTTCCCCAGTGGAATCCACACTTCGGTGGCCTATCTTCCTCAACTGCGTGCCATACGAAGAGGAGGCGGCCATCTGCCAACAAGATAGCAAATCAGATTGAAGTTACTGGGAGCTTGTTGGCCCAATGGAGATTTGCTTGGCTTTTTTTTTAAATGTGATAAAAAGGTTTAAGGAAGCAATTCTTCATAACTGAATCCTTCAGCGGTTACACCCGCCAGAGTTCAATGCCTAAACGTCGCCCTTCCTGCTTTTCCCTGGCCGGGAGGGGGGTCTAGAATCAGGTGGCACAGCCTTAGAATAAGAGGTAGGCCACTCAGGACTGAGACGAGGGAGAATTTCTCGAGTCGGAGGATGGTGCATCTTTGGAATTCTCAACCCCAGAGGGCCATGGAGGCTCAGTCACCGAATATCTTCAAGACAGAGATTGATGGATAAAGATATCGAGGGATACGTGGCAAGTGTGGGAAAATGACATGGAGGTGGATCAGTCATGATCAAATTGAACAGCAGAGTAGGCTCGAGAGGTCGAATGGCCCACTCCTGTTCCTATACATACACACACGTATATATATAAAAAATATATCGCCAATGTGACAATATTTCACTGGATATAAAGCGTCCCAGGAACATGACAGGCACAATATAAATGCAAGTCATCACTTCATTAACCGTGCCTTTGGCTGCTTGGGCCATACGCTCTGGAACTCCTTCCCTAAAACTGTCCGTCTCTCTCTTTCTCTCCTCCTCTAAGGTGCGCCGCAAAACCAATCCCTTTTGGCAAGCCTTCAGTCATCTGTCCTCATAACACCTCACGTAGGCATGAGATAGCAAAACACCCCTAGTGTTATGTTAAAGGACGTATACAAATGGAAGGTCTTGTTAGGCCTTCCAAAACCTTGCCTCTTCTTACCCACCCCCAACCCTCACATCCCCTTCCTTCATTGTCCCTCTCTTCCCTCCCATGGGAGTTTTCTTTTCAAACAGCCATCACGATAGGAACAAGTAGCACAAAGTCAATTCTAATAATCATGACCAGAGCTTATATATATTTATACAGTTCATATATTCCCTTCACTGCCCGTGTGTGGTATGTAGCCAGATAGGACTAGAGGGTCCTTCCCACAAACTCTGCTGTGTGATGAGTTAGCCGATTTCAGCAGGGGCTTCAGAGAAATGTCTGAGCAAAGGAGAAGGGATTTGGTGAAGGGGGGTGGGGGATAAAAAAGATGAGAGAATCACCAGGGGGAGACGTTGGCACAGTAGTAACGTTACTGGATTAGTAATCCACAGGCCCAGGCTAATGCTGTGGGAGCACGGGTTCAATGAGTAAAATTTTAAATTCAATTAATAAATCTGGAATTGAAAGCTCGTCTCAGTAATGGCAGCCAAGACAACAATCATCGATTCTGTCCATCATCTCATTCACTAATGCCTTTTAGGGAAGGAAATCTGCCGTCCTTACCCAGTCTGGCCTACATGTGACTCCAGACCCAAAGCAAAATAGCTGACTCTTAACCGCCCTTCTGAAATGGCCCTAGCAAGCCACTCAGTTCAAGGGGCAATTAGGGATGGGCAACAAATGCTGGCCTTGCCAGCGGCGCCCACATCCCATGAAAGAATAAAAACTCTTGCTAACAAGTGTCAGCTGAGTAGAACAATGCAGCACAGATGGAAGCCATTTCAGCCCATCCTGGCTGTGCCAAGGGCTGGTGAAAGAACCACCACCTGCAGGGGATCGAAGGGGCCACTAAAATGGACTGCTGATCTTTGCTTCTTTCTGTATCCAAACAAGACTAAGCAAAAAAAAAAAAAATGATTTTAACTCTACCCCCAAACTCTCAGGCTCAAATATAAATTTATGAGTTTCACTCACTTGTTAAGGGAACCAAATATTCTTCTATAATCTTGCTTCCTGTCAACTTCCTCAGCCTGCCATATGGTAAATTCCTACATCCACATTTAGAGTGGGAATTGCTCATGTAAACTTGTCACACTGCAGTTGCATCCTCCCGCCACTAGCGGTGCACTAGCACAGAGGTGTCATTCCTCCAGCCCCTCAGCCTCAAACTCCTACCCTCCAGCCAACCCCCAATACTGCTCCAAGTTTAAACTGGGGTCCATTTAACTATAAAAAAAATCAAATTTTATTAATACATTCAAAAAGGGGAGAGAATCGCAGCTGAATGCTCTGATATAATTACCGCCCGCTAACCAAGATTCACCTGAAGTCTACACTTGGGCTTGGTTGCCGAGCAGCACCAGAATTAATCAGTGCAATAAATAAAATTACACTACTGTCTGCGCCACCGACAGGAAGCATTTACACACACGTACCTCTGAAGATGGCACTCTTCTTGTAGGTAGTCCTGCAAAGGAGGAAGAGGAAAAGCATAGTCAGTAGGCATCACTTGGAAAAGCAACCAGAGAACCAGAGAAGGCCACCTCTTCTGAGGCCGAGCTGCAACCTGCCTGCAGCATTGAGGAGCTAAGACAAGGACAATGGCTTCAATGGGTTTCTCCATATCTCTCTCACACACAAACACACACGCACTTGCACTGGGACAGACAACATCTGCCAGCTTCATCAGCGATGCTAAACAGCAGCTGGCCGAAGCCGCAGCGGCGGAGAGAGCGTGCCTGCTTCTGGGCGGCCGAGTTGTTGTCCGAGGCAGCTCCCGTCGGGCCGGAGGGCGATTTTCAACCAGTTTGGAGCGGCGGCGCAGATAAAGCTGGCCACCTCACCCCTTGGTGTGAGCCCTCGCCACCATGCATTTTCCTCATTCGATGCCCTGCGTTAGCTGGAGACAGAGCCAGGGATTTTCACAGGGAGCCACCAGAAAAGGGGGCTGCCTTGCCTCGTTAGAAAATTAAGGCGGGCGTACCCATCTGCATTCAGAACGAGGGAGACTGGCCCCTTGATGTGAAAGAAGGGAACGTCACCCTCACTAAAGTCAGCAAACACAAAGCAGTCTAAGTTATAAAAAGCATGTGTGTAGCAGCCACTTCCTGATGGCGTCACACTTATTTCCTCTCCCCTGCATGATCACCCCACCCCCTCCAACCCCCCCCATCAGAGCTTCACCTGATTCACAGTGAGCGCAATGGAACAGGCAATCCATTCATTTGTTAAAGCATCAGCAACCAGAAGTCACCCACAAGGCATTCTCTGGCTCATCCGATGCCAAATGCACACAGCAGTGGCAAGTAATAAATGAGAAAACATTTCTCAGAAAGGCCCACCCAATCCCCCACACGGAAAAAAGTAGTAAGATTCACTTGCTGTGTGTGATGTTGCACTCCCACCGCTAGCCCCGCGACCAGTTACAAATCTCCTGCGCTTACTTGGCTGGTGAGTGCTCAAAATAGAATGCAATTTAATTCTAGATACTCTGGGTTAACAGATTTCATATAGCACTGTTAATAAGAGTAAATCGTCCCAAGGCATTTCACAGGAACGATAGCAGACAGCGAGCCACACAGGTGATAGAACAGGTGACCCGAAGTTTGGTCATAGAGGTTGGGTGCGAGAGAGCACGAACGTGCAAGAGAGAGTAAGCACGTGAGAAAGCAAAAGAGAGAGAGAGCAAAAGAGAGAGAGAGCAAAAGACAGAGTGAGACAGAGTACAAGCGAGAGAGAGAGAGAGAGAGAGGAGTAGGTTTAGGGAGAAAATTCCAGAGCTTAGGGCCCCAGGCAGCTGAAGGCACGACCGCCAATGGTGGAGCGATGGAAATCGGGGGATGCTCAAGAGGCTGGAATTGGAGGAGTGCAACTGGAGGTGAGATCTCAGTGTTGCAGGGGCTGAAGGTTACAGGCATAGGGAGGGGTGTAGGGGCTAGAGGAGGTTACAGAGATAGGGAGGGGTGTAGGGGCTGGAGGAGGTTACAGAGATAGGGAGGGGTGTAGGGGCTGGAGGACGTTAGAGATAGGGAAGGGTGTAGGGGCTGGAGGAGGTTACAGAGATAGGGAGGGGTGTAGGGGCTGGAGGAGGTTACAGAGATAGGGAGGGGTGTAGGGGCTGGAGGAGGTTACAGAGATAGGGAGGGGTGTAGGGGCTGGAGGACGTTAGAGATAGGGAAGGGTGTAGGGGCTGGAGGAGGTTACAGAGATAGGGAGGGGTGTAGGGGCTGGAGGAGGTTACAGAGATAGGGAGGGGTGTAGGGGCTGGAGGAGGTTACAGAGATAGGGAGGGGTGTTAGGGGCTGGAGGAGGTTACAGAGATAGGGAGGGGCGTAGGGGCTGGAGGAGGTTACAGAGATAGGGAGGGGCGTAGGGGCTTGAAAACAAAGCAGCATAAAGCACTTAGTGTTTCCGCAACGCCACTCAATACCCGTGCCATTAGGTTTCCAAGCTCAGCCGCGCTGCACTGTCTGAGCAGAGTCACTAAGCCTCGCAAACAGGCAAAGATGGAAGTTGGGAAAGAGGATAGACAGCAAGTTTTTCCCAAAGCTTGTAAGGGTAGCAGAGATAGGTAGCAAATGGTCCAGCAGCCAATTCTAGAGTTGGGAGAGGACTGAAACATGAATACATCGCTGTAGTATTTATATCATAAGTTTTAACTTAAAAACAACAGCGAATAATTAACACAGACACTCATGATTTGTGCAACGGCTTAAAACAGGGGTTCCCAAACTGCGGGTGATATACTTTGGTGGTCTCGAGCTTCGAGGCCTGAATGACAGTCGTGGTGCATGGACTGTCGGGAAAATGCTAGGACTGGATCCAAGGCCCCAAGGGGAGTGTGCCCAGTTTTTCTTTCCCCTGGCTCGCAGTTTGGCAGGAGGGGAGGGAACGAGCGTCACACAGGCAGCCTCAGTGTCTGCCGCGAGTGAGTCGATTTCCCTCTACACGCTCACAGAGGGGAGCCTTCAAGCGACCCCACATGTGACAGGGTCACATCAGGCGACAGGAATCCCAGCTGGGAGATCAGTAGGGGAGAGAGGGTCCTACTCCTGCTGTTCTACTTTGCCTGCAACCACCCCCCCCCACCCAACCCATCCACTCTCTCAGCCCCCAAATTTTCACTCTGGAGTCATATGGAGTCGGAGGCATTAAAATTGGGTCACACCGGGGAAAAGTCTGGGGCTTAACCCTTGAAGGGTTGGTCATCATGTGAAAATGCTGGACAGCAAAAGGTGGCAGGATATCCCAGCAAGGGACCCCGGCTCCCTGGATGAGGAGAGGTCCTGCCCGGTTACGGTGTCCCACTTTAGACCAACAGCAGCATATTTCGCTCAAAGCAAGGCTGTACACCTCAGCACGAGATGGAATGTATCACATCATGGTGCCAAACTGAAAAATAAATTCTGCTCTGCAGGGCAAGTGAAATGCTATTTTAAGAGCACCAGGTTAACACAACATTCACAGCTCACCACCTGGCCAGGACACTGGCACAGAGAACTCTCTACGCGGATTGAAAATGTCGGCTCGCTTTAAATTCAACTGAATGTGTGTCAACACGGATGATAACCTCCCAATGCTCTCTAGCCAGCGGGATCTTGAGGCAGAGCATTGTTCAAACTCTTGCCCATGTGGGGGGTTGTTTATTTTGAAACTCGTTCTTCCTGTCTGCTTGGGACAGTGCAAGGGAGGGATCGACGGTGGGGCCTTGATGCCAGAGAAATCTCCAGTGCGGATCCCCGCACTTTACAGGACTCCTCAAATCACTCCTACCTCCATGACAGGCCTGTGGCTGCCAGTACTTTCCCAGGAGGTTACACCCCATTCTCCAGGCACATGCAAGGACAAGACTCCAGCATTGCGCTGCTATAGAGAGCACACGCAGGTGGCACCCACCCTTCCGCAGGACTTCCTGCCCTTTCAACGCTGCAGCCCACTGCCTTTGGAGCCAGGATTGGCACTCTGTGCTGTTGAGAGCCAGCCTAAGCGCCCAAAATTAAATCGCGCTAATGGAAGGTGGGCTGATGGCACTGCACCAGAGTACACCGATTCCCCATGATGGAATGAATGGAGGCTGCAAAGATGAACTTCACTCACTCGATTTACTCTCCCAATTGCCAGGAACCTGCCCATCTGCTTTCAGTCACCAAGGTACCTGGTCCTTTCTGACTGTTACTGCCGCACATACTTGGCAGGTTGGTATCATTCTCCCGTTCAGCGATGTCACACTAATTAGTGTGCCTCAGCCTCCTCTTAGCTGTGTGGTGCCACCTTCCAGCATCCGCCCACCAGTCACCGCTGCTCCGTCTGAACAGCAAGCGGCAGCAGGCTCTTCATCCATGGGAGACATCACAGCCAGTGTCCAGCCCCATCCTTGACTGACGAGCTATCGGGGGCAGGACGCCTGATGATGATTTGAAGTAAGAACCCCATGCCTATTTTCTCCCCGCCCGTCACCAATCCCTATTGTGACACCGTTTACTGTGAACCCCCCCCCACCCCCAGTTAAGGCAAGCTAGCTCAATTCTTTTTGTATTCATTCTCTGGGCGTGGGCATTTATGGCAAGATTGGAGTTTATTGCCCATCCTCATTTGCCCTCGAGGGGGTGGTAGGAAAGCTGCCTTCTCGAACTCTGCATAGATAGCTGAGCGGTTATTGGGATTCCAACTCACGTTCTGTGGATTTACATAACCACTTCACTATTATTCCCCAGCTTAACTGTGAGGGGACTTTTACTTTCAAAAGCAGTGTAGACACACAGACAGCAGGAAGATGGAAGAGCCAGCTAATCTGTTTTACTGGTGTCCAAGGGATACATATTGGCCAGGACCCACAGGGGAGAGCTCCTCTGCTCCTCTTTGAAACAGGGGTCACTCGATTTAACCTGAAAGACAGCACGCCTGACAGTGCAGCACTCCCTCGTTACTGGTCCTAGAAGCGTCGGCTTGGATTGTGCCCCCAAATCACCGGGCACATAGTCCAAAGGTGACTGGTGCCTAATGGGAGATGGTGGCGGTGTGGCTATCTCACTGGACTAGTAATCCGGAGGTCTGGGCCAATGATCCAGAGACACTAGTTCAAATTCCAGCACGGCAGCTGCAGAATTTCAATTCAATTAATAAATCTGGTATTGAAAGATAGTCTCAGTGATGGTGACCACGAAACTGTCGATTGTTGTAAAAACCCACCTGGTTCATTAATGTCCTTCAGGGAAGGAAATCTGCCATCCCTACCAGGTCTGGCCTACAGGTGACTCCAGGCCCAGAGCCATGTGGTTAGCTTTTAACTGCTCTCTGAGGTGGCCCAGCAAGCCACTCAGTTGCCTTCAAGACGACTGACTACCCTACCACCTTTTCAAGGGGCAACTGGTGAGGGGCAGTAAATGCTGTCCTTGCCAGCGACGCCTACACCGAGTGAATGAATAAGTGAAAGGGCAACGATTTGGGGAGTTGGGGGGGGGGGGGGGTGGGTGGAGAGAAGAGATTTGGCTAGTTCTGTTATTGAGGCTCGTGCTATGATTTCCTCACAGTCTTCTCCAAGTAGCAAGCAACATTCCAACAACTCCGAGCAGATCCTAAACACTCGAGTTAAGCACAACCCAATTAACAAGGGTGTGTCTAGGATATAATGCCCAGAGGCTTCTGTCACAGTGTACAACTCAAAGCTCAGGATGGGTGTTCTCTTTCCTCAGCAGCTCCGATCCACTTCTAACCCTGCCTCTTGTAGTCAGCTATTACTGCACCCCACCCACCATATTATTAATCTAAACCACAAAGGTTCCCCTAGTATATATAAACTTCTTTGGAAGTTTAATGATATCAAATGAACAGCCCATTACCACACTCTGCCAGATTAAGCAACAGATTGACAAATTAGTTGCCCAAAACTCTGCTGCTCCATATCCTCACACCAAGTCCTGTTCACTCATTGCCCTGTGCTCCCTGACATACATCGGCCCCCCATCCAGCAATAACTTGACATTAAAATTTTCATCCTTCGTTTTCATCTTCCAGTGGCCCCCACCACCTCTAACCTCCTCAAGCCCCTAAAATCTCCGAGGTCTCTGTGCTCCTCCAACTCTGGCCTCTTCCGCATCTCCCGATTTCCATCCCTCCGTCACTGGCGGCTGTGCCTTCAGCTGCCTGGTCACTAGGGGAGGGAATTCCCACTCTGAACCCCTCTCTCTCCCCGCCTTTAAACCGACATCTTTAACCGAGTTTTTGGTCACCTATCCCTAATATCTCCTTACATGATGAAAACAAGAAACTATTGGAGCCTGTAACAAAGCAAGTGCAATAATTGTGGGAGACCTTTAATCTTCAGATAGACTGGGGCAATCAAATTGGCAAGAATGATCTAGAGGACAAGTTTGCAGAATCACTTCTTGACAGCTTCTTGGAGCAGTACATCGTGGAACTGACTTGGGGGTAAAGCTATCTTGGATCTAGTGCAATGTCATGAAGCAGGGTTAATTAGTAATGTGATCGTAAAAGATCCACCAGGAAATAGTGACCATAACACCATTCAATTCCATGTTGAGTTTGGAAGTGATAAATTCCAATCGCAAACAAAAACCTTAAAGCCAATCACACAGGTATGTGGAGAGAGCCAGCCACGGTTAATTGGGCAAACAGACTGGAAGGTACGGTGGTAAACAAACAGTTTAAAGAAACAATTCAAAATATTCCACAAAAATACATTCCACTGCAGAACAAAAACTCAGCAAGAAGGACCCAACTGTGACTCGCTCAGGGAGTTAAGGGGAGCAATGGCTTACAATGTCGCAAAAAAACGGTAGCAAGTCCGAGGATCGGGAGTGTTTTAGAAGCCAGCAAAGGGCCACCAAAGAATTGATAAAGAAGGGAACAAATAGAATGAGGGTAAACTGGCCAGAAATATAAAAAAAACATTTTTGGTCTCTCGGGGGAATTAAGGGATATGGGGGAGTGGGCGGGAAAATGGAGTCGAAGTGCAAGACCAACCATACTGAATGACCGTATTGAATGGCGGAGCAGGCTCAATGGGTCGTGTGGTCCTATTTCTTGCGATGTTGAGTTTTGCTTGATAAGATTCCTATGAAACACCTTGGGGGCATTCCGTGCTCTTCTTCCAAACGGTGGCCGTGGAATCTATGTTACGCGCACCTGGGAAGGCAGACGGGGGCCTCGGTTTAATCCCTCAAAAGACGGCACCTCCGGCAGTGCAGGGCTGTCTCAGTACCGGCACCGGGAGCATCACGCTGGATTGTGCGCTCAAGTCTCCGGAGTGGGAGCTGAACCCACAACCTTCAGGCTCAGAGGCAAAGGAGGGCAGCCCGCTGAGCTCTGGCTGAGTCAGTGCCATATTGGGCAACAGTTAGCATGCAAACCAGGAAATGCAGGCCACAGTGTTACACTTCTCACTGCACTTTGGTGTATAATTTTGTCAAGTGCTCTCCCTCTCCCACCCAGAGGTGGAGAACTGGGTGACACTGAAAGCAGGAAGTTGGGGGGGAGAATTATTTGAAGAATGTCCGCTGTTTTAATCATTTTTCCAAAACTCTGACGCAACTGAAGGCTCTTCTCGGAACAGCAGCCAATTCAAAACCGGTTCAACTTGTACCTCAAATTCACAGCTGCTTTAACAACCCCGTCCAGGCTAAGTGGTAAACTAGTTCCAGCAGCACCACCTCTGGGACTACAGTAATGTGAAGACAAGGGTGGGGTGTCAACAGCCCCCCACCCGACACAAACTTAAGACTGTGCAAAATAAACACAGACTGCAATTATGGGCCCCACCCATCAAAATTGGAGTCGCTCTCCCCTCCTCTCCAGACATATTCTTAACCAGCTAACACTAGGGTGATGTACTTGTGGGGAGAGGCCTGTCACGGGGCGAGGAGCTGAAACAGCAACAACTGGAGCAAATTTGAAGGCATTCAGCCAAGGGTATCACGCCAGAGACATATCGCAGCACTACGAAATAATTTACTACAACGGATAATAAGCAAAGGGGAGAAGGTGGCCGAGCAGGATTGTCAGTGGACCAGTAATCCAGGGGCTAATGCTCTGGAGGCACAGGTTCAAATCGCACCAAGGCAGCTGGTGGAATTTAAATTCAAATAATAATGAAATTCTGGAATTGAAGGCTAGTCTTAGTAATGGTGGCCGTGAAGCTAGCATTGATTGTTGTAAAAACCCATCTGATTCACTAATTTCCTTTAGGGCAGGAAATCAGCCATCCTTACCCGGTCTGGCCTACAGGCAACTCCAAGCTCTAAATTGCCCTCTGAAATGGCCCAGCAAGCCACTCAGCTGAAGGGCAGTTAGGAATGGGCAACAACTGCTGGCCAGTGACAGTCACGTCCCAAGAATAAGGAAAGAAAAACTTTTTAAAGAGAGAAGTAGGACTGAGAAGCAAGAGGGGCTTTGTTAAAGTTGCACAGAGGCTTGGTTAGACCACACTGCTGCAGTCATCCTGGTCTCCATTTACAAAAAAAAGGATATACAGGCACAGGAGAAGGTTCAAAAACAAAAGATTTACAAAGGTCACACCAGATTAAATGTTGAGAGGCTATGCATGGAGAGTCTAGAAGTAGGGGCTGTCAGAGTTTCAGGATAGGTGGTCAGCTATTTAGGACATTCAAAAGGCATTCTATAAAGGATCGATTAAGAGGCTTGGAAGCGAAACTGGAGGCCACAGAATAAGGGACAGGAGCAGCATGGATACCAAATTGACTTTGTGACAGGAAACAGACTGTAGAGGTGAACGGCTGCTTTTCAGGCTGGAGGGGGGTTTAAAATGGGGTTCCCACCTAGACTTGGGGGGGGCGCGGGGTGGTGCAGGGCACTATTTCAAAACTTGTGGATGACACAAAACCCAGGAAGCATTGTGAACATTGTTGTGGAGGAATGTGACAGAATTCAAAAGGACATATAGACAGGGCGGTGGAATGGGTGGTCAAGTGGCAGATTAAATTGTGTGATGCAATACATTTAGTAGGAAAAGACGCGATATAAAATAAAGGGTACAATTCTAACAGCGGTGCAGGAGCAGAGGGGCTTGGGGTATATGTGCACAAATTATGAGGCAGCAGGGCAGGTTGACAGCATGATCAATAAAGATTTTGGGATCCTGGGTACAAAAACAAGTTACGTGTAAAGCACTCCAAAAGCTGGAGCGTAAACACCAGTGTGGACCAGCCGAGCCGAATGGCCTGTTTCTGTGCTGGAAATTCTACACAATAAGCCCTGTGATCCACTCTTTTGCTGGAGACGGTGAACACCCAATATTTAGCAAAGGGGAAAGTGCGAGGATTGGGAAACCAATTAGATAGCTCGTTAAAAGAGGAGACGCAGTCTCGATGGGCCAAATAGCACCCTTTCATGTTATTCTATTCCATGGTGCTATCCAATATTTAGCATTTCCTGTACATAGGCCCACTTAGCATGCAAACTACTCTACAAACACAACACAGCTACTAGCCAACATGGCAGTCTTCAATAAAGCAGTTCTCACTAAACACGCTCATAGGAGCGGCACCACCAACACTAGCTTTAACATGCGACATATTCTACACGCTACCACACAGCAGCAGTACCTCATACATTACCTCGCAATCTCGCCACCAGCTGCCCATACCACAGGCGCAGTTCTACACCAGGAAAGACAGACCCAGTGAAACAGAGCACGTTAAACAGAGGATCGCTGCAATAGGAGAGAGGTTAGGCACCGCGCAAGAAACCCCAGAACGGTCACGTCTCCCCGTATCTCATTATTGTAACCAGTCAACACTCGCTTTACGCTACAGAAGTGCAACAGAAAAAATTGCGTTTTTCTAGTACCTTTCACCAATTCAGGACATCCCAAAGCACTTCACAACCAATGAAGTACTTCACGAAGTGTGGTCACTAGCTTAATGTGGCAAACACAAAGCCAATTTGTGCACGGCAAGCTCCCACAAACAGCAATATAATGACCAGATAATCTGCTCTCTTGATTATAGGTGAAGGATAAATATTGGCCCTAGGACACTGGGCAGCACTCCCCCCACCCCCCCGCACACACTCGCACCAGTGGAAACATTTACATCCACCCGAGGGGGCACACAAGGGCTTTGTTAAAATTTGACACGTCACTCAAAGGACAGTACCTGCCTCAGTGCAATTCAACCCACCCTCCCGACAGCGGCAGCCGGTTGAGAAACAGGTTTGTACATGATAAACGTGGATGACAGAAACGAGGACACATTCAAGCATTTCGGCTTCTTTTAAACCCCTTCTTAAGCACTAAGACATCCATTCGAGAGACATCAATCCGCCCACATGTGGCAAGTCCGATGTATTTAAGGGAAAACTATAAAAACACCTGAAGAAAAAGGTTCCTGAGGGACTCGTGCAGAGCATAAACACCGGCCAAACAGTCCAATTCTGCGCTATAGATTTTACCCATTACCTGAACTCTATCAAAAGCTCGATTCTTTAAGAACAGTGCAGGAAAGTTAACAGACAGAATAGCACTTTAGTGTCAGCTCAATTCACTAAGGTGAGCGCTCTCACCCTTGTCAGTTGACTGGGGCAGGGTGGTTCAAGATCCACCTCAGTGGCCTGAGGGCAGAATCCAGGGCTGACGTGTCGGTGCAGTGCTGGGCAGGCCCTGCGCAGTCCCCGTGACATTCTCCAACTGGGTGCCAGTGCTGGTTCAGTAACCCGGAAGCCATCGAATGGCACCCAAGTGGTCAGACAGCAACCTTTTAAGTAATCGGGGAGGAAAAATAATGGGAGCAAATGGACTGTGGCTTCCAAACCAGCTTAGCCAGATTCTCACCACACACACACACACATTAAAGATGAATTATATTTGAGCCCTCTGAAACGGAATTCGCTCAGATTTTAACAAATGCCAAAGTATTTAAACTATTTCCACAAAAGCATTCTCAGTATCTAACTCCAGATAATCGCCAGGCATCGCATTAGTTCTTATGCAGTGACAGGTCATATTTATTGTTACTTAAGCTCATCTCACTCGCCACCTCACCTCACGCCATGGGCAAGAACGGAGTGTGTACACTACAGTCGCTGTTCACACCCGGCCACTGCCCAGCGTCGCATCTACAGCACAGCTGGCACATGGCAGCTTAAAGGTGCATTTACGCTGCAATTTCAGCAGCTTCCAGCTCACAGACCAAGTTACAATCTTAGGCAGCTCATGAGTACTTACCTCACCCATTTTATTCTTCCGACGCATGGAATCTGAAATTTATTGGGTCTGTGTTTTACCCATTAGCATTCAACCCAGCTTGCCTCAGCCGAGGGGTCCCCCTCAAGTTTAACTGCCCCGCTGCTGCATCCAGTTTCTGAACCGGACATCAATGCCAACTAGAAAGTCTGAAGGCCACCAACCCCCTCCTGACCGACAGTGACAATCTTCTGCTGACTTGTCATTCACTTTCCTGTTTTCCTCTGAACCCAAAGGAGAAAGACTTGCATTTCTCTAGTGCCTCTGACGGCTTCAGAATGCCCCAAAGCGCCTTACAGCAGCGGGTAAAGTACTCCATTGACTGTAATGAGGGGACTGCAGCAGCAAAGCTTATGCACAGCAAGATCCCACAAACAGCGACGGCGATAATGACCAGATTACCTGTCTCTTCCCTCCCCAGTGACATTGGTTGAGGAATAGATTTTGACCAGGGCTCTGGGGGTAACACCTCTCTGCTCGTCTTCCAATAGTGGCCCAAGGATGCAGATGGAGTCTTGGCCCACCATGTAATAGGGGTTTCCACAGTCAACACATGGTGTCACATAATTCAAAAAAAGTCAAGACAGACCTTCCCATTCTGAATCCATGTTGGCTACAATTTTCTAGATAGTTACAAAGGGAATCCTGAAGTCTTCTCCCAATAATGGGTTCCATTACTCAGCATTGAAGTAACACAAATGGGTCTGTAAGACGCCGAGATCCACTTAAGTCACACTTCCTACAAAATGGACACATTAGCGAGTTTCCAATCTGCCAGCATCTCGACGCCATTAACAGGCTCCTGCATAAACTCGGAATGCCTCAAATCTGTTCACTGGTCTCGTCAAAATAGATAACTGGTCCAGCACAAACAGGTCACTTGGGCCAATCAGGCTTTTACCGTTCATGCCGGTGCTTAGCTCTTTAGTCACCCCATTCCCGTATCCTTCACCACTAACCCAATCTAGCCACTGGAGGGTCAGCACCGAGGGGGCGCTGCGCACGCCCGACGGTCAGCACCGAGGATGCCCTGCCGTACCAGAGGGTCGGTACCGAGGGTGACCCGCAGTGTCAGGTCAGTACCGAGGGTGACCCGCAATGCCAGGTCAGTACCGAGGGTGACCTGCAGTGCCAGAGGGTCAGTACCAAGGAAGCACCGCAATGTTGGGGCTGCCGTCTTTCAGCCCGGGTGTTAAACCTCTGCCCTCTCAGGTGGACACAAAAGCCCCCGTGGCCACTATTTCGAAGAGCGGGGGTGGGGGGGAGCCCTCCCCAGTGTCCAGGCGTAATATTTACTCCTCAAACCAATATCAGATTATCAGGTCACTACATTGCTGTCTGGGAGCTTGTTGTATGCAAATTGCTGCTTTGGGACATCTCAGCGCCATAAAAGATGCTGTGTCAATGCAAGTTCCTCAGCCACTAATCCAGAAGTAACTTCCGCAGCGTCACAGCCCTGAAGGAGGTTCTCAAACTGCTTGCACAACGACCTGACAAGATTCTGCTTCTGCCTATGTTGTCCCATTTTAAAACTCCCATATGTATAACCTGCACTGTTTGAAAGCTAAAAGGTCCTTGCACACAAACAATTCTTGGTCCCTGGGTCTTTAAAAAGACAAAAGGGGATTTTCTCTTTGATACTGGAATGATGACCCTGTCCTCAAGCTTTCTTTGCAAAAGTGAAACAGTTCACAGGCAAAGTAGTTGATGTAGACTTCACTGGAACTTTTGAGGGAGAAGGCTCTAACGGAACAAGAGATGGCAGGGCATAGGCTGGGAGTCAGGTAAGAGGGAGGGGCGTAACAGTCTAACTGAAACACGGAGGCGCCTGTGTTATGAGGAAAGCATCTTAAGATACCTCGGAATGCCCCAAAGCCAATGAAGTGTAGCCACCAGTGTGGGAAAGCGTGGCCGCCAATGTGTGCACAGCAAACTCTCAGAAACAGCAGATCATGTGTTTTGGGCGATGTTTCACAGGAACACGCCCCACTGTGAGCAGCAGCAGAGTTCAGTGCTGGTCTCAGGGCGCAGAGGATATGAAGCAAGGAACACCATTGGTTAAGAGCGACAGCACAGGCACATCCCCTCCATTACCACCCCCACCCCAGATGCTTGAAAGTTTGGCAATCACATTCCAGCTGCAGCAAGTCAGAAATGCTTCAAATGTGCAGAGCGTCCAATCAAGGTGCGCTGCCCATCCCAACCACAGGAAGCACACCTTGCACAATTATGCTTCAACTCGTTTTAGATGCTATGCACTCTGGAGACTATAATTAGACTCCAACACCACGGCTCCACTATAATAAACATGCGGGCAAACTGGATCTCCGGTGTCTGCACACTGCAGTGCGAGAGCCAATCTACAGAGAACTACTATTTCTTCATAATAAACTCCCCCTCTCTCCCCGGCCCGCCCAAGTGGTTTTGTGCCTATTATTGAGGCAGATTGTCCTCCCATCCCAGTCCCTGGAAGACTGCAATGCACTTTTACAGGGCCGTCAGCTCAGGGGTGTAAAGGGGCTGAAAAGGAGGGAGAAATGTGCCTTCCTGGCTACCGGGGTAGTCACCACAAAAT
This sequence comes from Isurus oxyrinchus, assembly GCA_026770705.1. Taxonomy (NCBI): domain Eukaryota; kingdom Metazoa; phylum Chordata; class Chondrichthyes; order Lamniformes; family Lamnidae; genus Isurus; species Isurus oxyrinchus. Next base: position 9,394,823 of record JANJGN010000036.1, read on the forward strand.
CGAGTGGTTTTAGCTTCATGCAGCCAGGTCACTGGCTTAGACAGAGGCGGCAGAGCACTGGTGTGGCCCAGTTGCTTTTGTGTGGCTTGCAGACATTGGAATGAGGCCAGCCAAATGAGACGCATGTCCCACTCACAGTTGTATGAGAAGGACCAATGAACCAGAGAACAAGGTCAACACATCGTACACAGAAAAGCAGGAAATACACTGGCTTCTGTCTGGGATGGGAAAGGGGAAGATATCACAAGAAGACCGGAACTTTCTACAGCTCAGGGGAGACAGTGGTGTTGTGGTAATGTCACTGGACTAGTAACAGTCTCCTGGGATAAGACTGCAAGATGCCCTTCACCTATCACAAATATCTCCTGAAGTTGCTCGATAATGCCTGTGAAGCACCTTGGGATGCTTTATGAACATACAATCAAGGAGCAGGAGCAGGGCCCCTCGAGCCTGCTCCGCCATTTAATAAGATCATAGCTGATCTGATAGTAACCTCAAATCTGCATCCCTTTTACCCCCCAATAACCTATCAATCCCTTGCTTACCAAGAGTCTATCCACCTCTGCCTTAATAATATTCAAAGACTATGCTTCCACCGCCTTTTCAGGGAGAGAGTTCCAAAGACTCACCACCCTCAGAAAAAATTTCTCACCTCCATTTTAAATGGGCGACCCCTTATTTTGAAACAGTGACCCCCCTAGTTCTAGATTCTCCCACAAGAGGAAACATCCTCTCCACATCCACCCTGTCAAGACCCCTCAGGATCTTATATGTTTCAATCAAGTCGCCTCTTATTCTAAACTCCAGTGGATACAAGCCCAGCTTGTCCAACCTTTCTTCATAAGACAACCCACCCATTCCTGGTATTAATCTAGTAAATCTTCTGTGAATTGCTTCCAACGCACTTACATCCTTCCTTATATAAGGTGACCAATAATGTACACAGTACTCCAGATGTGGCCTCGCCAATGCTCTGCATAACTGAAGCATAGCCTTCCTACTTTTGTATTCAATTCCTTTCGCAATAAACAATAACATTCTATTAGCTTTCCTAATTACTTGCTGTACCTGCAAACTAGCCTTTTATGATTCATGCGCCAGGACACCCAGATCCCTCAGGATCTCAGAGCCCTGCAAACTCTCACCATTTAGATAATATGCTTCTCTTTTATTCTTCCTGCCTACTCCAAGGTTAAAGGTGCTATACAAATGCAAGTTGTTGTTTTGTGGAGAAGCGCAGGCAGAATCGGACACGCAAACGGATGTGGGCTGAGGCACTTCCTCAAATCACACCACACAGGGTCTCCCTCCGGCCATAGCTGGTCACGGGCCTCAGTGAACTTTCTGACCTGAAACGAAAATGCGCCAGAGTGCTGCGGGAACGGCAGCCTAGATTTGCATGGCGTTCTGAAAATGAACCAGCAAACAAGATTCCTCAGTGCCATGGTACTTTGATCAGGGTGGCTGCAACCTGACAGTTTAAAAACACTGTGTCAATCTCCTGACAGTCTGTCACAGCCCAGAATCAGCAGCACAAGAAACTCAGGTCCGGTTCACTGGACAGCCACACAAGGGTGTTTTTGGACACAGTTAGAAATAGAAACGAGTTGACAACCCGCTGGTTATCTCAATGGCTTTCAAGCTGTCGAAATGTTTACCATAAGATATGCTTATCTTTGACAATCTGGACATTGTGACACTTGCACACATGAGGCAAGATAAGGGTTTCAGTTCCCCTGAACATGAAGCCCTAATCCAACACTGCTTGCTGGCTGTCTATCCAGTTTTCACAGGAATAAAGTAAATTTAATCTTTTTAAAAAGCAAAAGTACTGCACAGGGCTACCCAATATTCGACTCTGCCCTAACTTGCGCTGAAATAGACTGTTGTTTAGCGTGAAGGGTTTTGGGGCGAAGTTGTTGCCGATACAATCCCATCCCTGCTTCTGGTGCCGAGGGAGTCCAGTGCAGTTCTGCACAGGCTGGAGACCCAAAGCATGCTGCCACACAACAATGTGCATTTAGATAGCACCAAGAGAAGCTCCCTTCGCTTAACCCATGTGACAAATAGCCCTGGATCATAAGAATTTAAGAAATAGGAGGAGTGGGCCATAGGGCCCTTCGAGCCTGCCAATGTCACGGCTGATCTGGTTGTGGTCTCACCTCCACTTTCCTGCCTGCCCCCCATAACCCTTCACTCCCTTGCCAATCAAAAATCCGTCTAACGCAGCCTTCAATATATTCAACGGCCCAGCCTCCAATGGTCTCTGCGCAAGAAAGTGCCACAGGCTAACAACCCTCAGAAGAAATTCCTCCTCACCTCCGTCTTAAATGGGAGACCCCTTATTCTGAGACTGTGTCCCGCTAGTTCTAGATTCCCCCCACGAGGGAGAAAGTTTATTCGACTCATTCCTGGGATGAAGGGATTATCTCATGAAGAAAGGTTGGGCCTATACCAATTGGAATTTAGAAGAATGAGATGGTCTTATTGAAACATATAAGATCCTGAGGGGATTTGATAGAGTGGCATCAGGGGGATGTTTCCTCTTGTGGGAGAGACTAGAACTGGGGGAATAGTTTAAAAATAAGAGGTCTCTCTCTTTTAAGACAGAAATCTTTTCTTCCAAAGGGTGATTGGCCCCCAGACAGCAGCGGAGGCTGGGTCAGTGAGTTTATTCAAGGCAGATTTTTGATCAGCAAGGGAGTCAAGGGTTTGGGGGGGGGGGGGGGGCAGACAGGAAAGTGGATCCGAGACTACAACCAGATCAGCCCTGATCTCACTGAATGACTGATCAGGCTCGAAGGGCCGAATGTCTTACTCTTGTTCCTATGTTTCTATCCTCTCAGCAACTACCCTATCAAGGCCCTTCAGGATCTTATGTTTCAACAGGTCACCTCTTATTAGTCTAAAGGCCAATGAGTATAGGCCCAACCTGCTCAACCTTTCCTCATAAGACAATCCCCTTCATCTAAGGAATTAGCCTAGTGAACTGCTCCAACGTAAGTATATCCCTTCTTAAATAAGCAGATCCACAACCCATGATGTGTATACCAACGTCATCAGCCATTGCCTGGCTGTTTGCAGTTCGAAGTAGGGGTGAGATAACTGGGTAACTGCCCTGCTGCTTACTGGCATTTGACGACGAGGAGTGTTGCACCATTGGAGTTTGACCAACAGAGCACCCCTGGCTAGAAATGAACGCAACCACATCGACACTTGGGGCGCAACCTTGGCGGGGAAACAACGATGATAAAACATTGATGGAGAAAATGAGATTCTAGTACTAAGCCCAAAATATTGCTGAACGAAAGGGCATGCTGTTGAAGCTGTCTGTCTTGAGCTCATCAGGACAATTCGCAAGAATACTAAACTGTAAAGGGAACAATAAGTTATACTGCATGAGAAGAGAGTCTCGACAGCATGTCCTTTCTTTCAGCAATATTGAAGTTCTGTAGTACCAAATGACTCTTTAATCCCAAAATCGCGAGGGCTGTCAATTTTTCCTAAGCAAGGCAAAGAAACATTGAGGGAAGGCACAGAGTTAGTATATATTGGCACAGCTTTCACATTCATATAATATTCATGAAATATAATATTTGTAAGTATTTTGATATGGAGACACAACATCTCAAGCCATACAGCTAAAACATGCTTGACTGCTTGCATAAATGTATAAACACCCAGAGATAGGGACTGGGTTAACCTAATTTTAGGTTTCGCTGTTATTCAGAAGTGACGTTATTTTTAAGTCACTTCACTTCCGGTCAAAAATAATTCCCTCTGAACTGCCACCCATTTGAAACCATCACACTGTCTAAACAGAGCAACACCTCACTTTCATAAAAAGAAAATACATTTTGAATTCACATTCATAACGTATTTCAGATATTTTCAATCTCATGCCAACCCATTGGGGTGGGGGGGGGGGGGGGGGGGGGGGGGGGTGGCGGCAGGGGCACTCAGACACCAATCCACAGTCTTTGTACAAGAACCGCCTGCCAGCTGACCATGGCCCCAGATCTCAGGTAATCAAACCACAGCTGTGAATATAAAATGAGAAACTGTCTGTGGGGATACAAAGCAACTGAACTGCACTCCTGGCACCCGTATAGAGGCTTAGTCAGAGACTAAATAATGCAGAGCATGTATACGTGTGTAACAGAGACGTAGACATCCTAATTCACCCACTCTCCCCTGTCCATTCACATCCCTGCCTCTCTTTCCTCCTCCCTCCCCACCCTTCCAGTTCCCTCCTTCTCCCCATTCCCCTCTCTCTCTCCTCTTTCAAACTCCCAGGTTGCTCCCCCTCCCTCCCTGTACCCCTCAGTCTCTCCCTCTCCGATCCCCCACTCCCGCCTGCCTCTCCATTCTACCACTCCCTCCCTTCCCGTTCCCCCTCTCCTCCCCCCTCCCTCTACCCCCCCACCATTTTCCCCCATTTACTTCCTTCGTCCCCTCCCTCCTCCCATTCCCTTCCTCCCCATTTCCCTCCCTCCCTTCACCCCATTTCCCTCACTCCCTCCCTCCCATTTCCCTCCCTCCCATTTCCTTCACTCCCTCCCTCCCCCCCCATTTCCCTCACCCCCTCCCTCCCCCCCATTTCCCTCACCCCCTCCCTCCCCCCATTTCCCTCACCCCCTCCCTCCCCCCATTTCCCTCACTCCCTCCCTCCCCCATTTCCCTCACTCCCTCCCTCCCCCATTTCCCTCACTCCCTCCCTCCCATTTCCCTCACTCCCTCCCTCCCCCCATTTCCCTCACTCCCTCCCTCCCCCCCATTTCCCTCACTCCCTCCCTCCCCCCCATTTCCCTCACTCACTCCCTCCCTCCCCCCGTTTCCCTCACTCCCTCCCCCCCATTTCCCTCACTCCCTCCCCATTTCCCTCACTCCCTCCCTCCCCATTTCCCTCACTAACCTGCGGCTCCGCTGCTCCCCTCCGCCGCCATCTTGGATGTGAGGCCTAGCCGGAAACTCCCAAGCCTGGACCTAGATTAACGGCGCCATCGCCCGACAGACCTCCCGACCCCCGGGGGAAAATTTTTGGGCTGGGGAGGAGGTTGAGGGAAGGAGGCGTAAAGAGGACCATAAACGCCCTCCCCGAGAGTCAGGGGTTTTTTTTGCTTTGAAATCAAGTCTCCGCCGGCGGCTGGGCCCCGAGCTGCCGCTGCCGCTGCCGCCGCTCCGTCGACCGGGCCCGCATCTACGCCTGCGTTGCGACCGGCAGCTCCCCGCCCCCCCCATCTCTCAACAGCGCCTGCGCCCCGGCCGGCACCCACCCAACACCTCAATAGCGCCTGCGCCCCCCGCCGGCACCCACCCAGCCCCTCAACAGCGCCTGCGCCCCCCGCCGGCACCCACCCAGCCCCTTAACAGCGCCTGCGCCCCCGCCGGCACCCACTCAGCCCCTCAACAGCGCCTGCGCCCCCCGCCCCCGCCCCCGCTGGCACCCACCCAGCCCCTAACGGCGCCTGCGCCCCGGCGGGCACAGCCCCTCCTCTCCCCAGGACCCTCAACCACTGTGAAGCAGACCGGGATCGCGGTGAAGAAACCAGGATCGTTGTGAAGAAACCGGGATCGTCGTGAAGAAACCGGGATCGTCGTGAAGAAACCAGGATCGCGGTGAAGAAACCAGGATCGCGGTGAAGAAACCGGGATCGCGGTGAAGAAACCGGGATCGTCGTGAAGAAACCAGGATCGCGGTGAAGAAAGCGGGATTGTCGTGATGAAACCGGGATCATGGTGAAGAAACCGAGATCGTCGTAAAGAAACCAGGATCGCGGTGAAGAAACCGAGATCGTCGTGAAGAAACCGGGATCGCGGTGAAGAAACCGGGATCGCGATGAATAAACCAGGATCGCGGTGAAGAAACCGAGATCGTCGTGAAGAAACCGGGATCGCGGTGAAGAAACCGGGATCGCGATGAATAAACCAGGATCGCGGTGAAGAAACCGGGATCGTCGTGAAGAAACCGGGATCGCGGTGAAGAAACCGGGATCACGATGAAGAAACCAGGATCGCGGTGAAGAAGCTGGGATCACGGTGAAGAAACCGGGATCGCCGTGAAGAAACCAGGCACGTGGTGAAGAAACCGGGATCTTCGTGAAGAAACTGGAATCACCGTGAAGAAACCAGGATCGCGGTGAAGAAACCGGGATCGTTGTGAAGAAACCGGGATCGCCGTGAAGAAACCGGGATCGCGGTGAAGAAACCGGAATCACCGTGAAGAAACCAGGATCGCGGTGAAGAAACCGGGATCGCGGTGAAGAAACCGGGATCGCGATGAAGAAACCAGGATCGCGGTGAAGAATCCAGGATCACGGTGAAGAAACCGGGATCGCCGTGAAGAAACCAGGCACGTGGTGAAGAAACCGGGATTGTCGTGAAGAAACCGGGATTTTCATGAAGAAACCGGAATCGCGGTGAAGAAACCGGGATCGCGGTGAAGAAACCGGGATCGCGGTGAAGAATCCGGGATCGCGGTGAAGAAACCGGGATCGCGGTGAAGAAACCGGGATCGCGATGAAGAAACCGGGATTGTCGTGAAGAAACCGGGATCACCGTGAAGAAACCGGGATCGCGATGAAGAAACCTGGATCGCGGTGAAGAAACCGGGGATCGCGATGAAGAAACCAGGATCGCGGTGAAGAAACCGGGATCGCGGTGAAGAAACCGGGATCGCGGTGAAGAAACCAGGATCGCGGTGAAGAAACCGGGATCGCGGTGAAGAAACCGGGATCGCGGTGAAGAAACCGGGATCGTGGTGAAGAAACCGGGATCGTGGTGAAGAAACCGGGATCGCGGTGAAGAAACCAGGATCGCGGTGAAGAAACCGGGATCGTGGTGAAGAAACCGGGATCGTGGTGAAGAAACCAGGATCGTGGTGAAGAAACCAGGATCGCGGTGAAGAAACCGGGATCGCGGTGAAGAAACCGGGATCGCGATGAAGAAACCAGGATCGTGGTGAAGAATCCAGGATCACGGTGAAGAAACCGGGATCGCGGTGAAGAAACCAGGCACGTGGTGAAGAAACCGGGATTGTCGTGAAGAAACCGGGATTGTCGTGAAGAAACCGGGATCACCGTGAAGAAACCGGGATCGCGATGAAGAAACCTGGATCGCGGTGAAGAAACCGGGATCGCGATGAAGAAACCGGGATCGCGGTGAAGAAACCGGGATCGCGATGGAGAAACCGGGATCGCGGTGAAGAAACCGGGATCGCGGTGAAGAAACCGGGATCGCGGTGAAGAAACCGGGATCGTCGTGAAGAAACCGGGATCATGGTGAAGAAACCGAGATCATCGTGAAGAAACCGGGATCATGGTGAAGAAACCGGGATCGCGGTGAAGAAACCAGGATCGCGGTGAAGAAACCAGGATCGCGGTGAAGAAACCGGGATCGTGGTGAAGAAACCAGGATCGTCATGAAGAAACCGGGATCGCGGTGAAGAAACCGGGATCGCGGTGAAGAAACCGGGATCGTCGTGAAGAAACCGGGATCGTCGTGAAGAAACCGGGATCGCGGTGAAGAAACCGGGATCGCGGTGAAGAAACCGGGATCGCGATGAAGAAACCAGGATCGCGGTGAAGAATCCAGGATCACGGTGAAGAAACCGGGATCGCCGTGAAGAAACCAGGCACGTTGTGAAGAAACCGGGATCGTCGTGAAGAAACCGGGACCTTCATGAAGAAACCGGAATCGCTGTGAAGAAACCGGGATCGCGGTGAAGAAACCGGGATCACGCTGAAGAAACCGGGATCGCAGTGAAGAAACCAGGATCGCGGTGAAGAATCCAGGATCACGGTGAAGAAACCGGGATCGCCGTGAAGAAACCAGGCACGTTGTGAAGAAACCGGGATCGTCGTGAAGAAACCGGGACCTTCATGAAGAAACTGGAATCGCTGTGAAGAAACCGGGATCGCGGTGAAGAAACCGGGATCACGCTGCAGAAACCGGGATCACGGTGAAGAAACCGGGATTGCCGTGAAGAAACCAGAATCGCCGTGAAGAAACCGGGATCGCGATGAAGAATCCGGGATCATGGTGAAGAAACCGGGATCACCGTGATGCAGACCGGGATCGCTGTGAAGCAGACCGGGATCGCCATGAAGGAGACCGCTACCATTGTGAAGATGACTGAGATCATCGTGTAGCAGAGCAGGATCGCTGAGACGGAGACTGGGATCACCATGAAGCAGACCAAAGGAGACCGGGATCATCGTGCAGGAGACTGGGATAATGGTGAAAGAGACCGGGATCATCGTGACTGAGACCAGGATCATCGTGAAGGAGACCGGGATCATCATGTAGCAGAGCTGGATCGCCAAGAAGGAGACCGGGATCGCTGTGAAGCTGACAAAAGAAGACCAGGATTAATGCGAAAGAGACTGGGATCACCATGAAGCAGACCGGGATCATTGTGAAACAGACCAGGATCGCCGAGAAGGAGACTGGGATCATCGTGAAGATGACAGGGATCATCGCGTAGTAGAGCAAGATCGCCAAGAAGGAGACCGGGATCGCTGTGAAGCAGACCAAAGAAGACTGGGACCAACGCAAAGGATACTGGGATCACCGTGAAGGAGACCGGGATCACCTGAGGGAGACTGGGGATCACCCTGAAGCAGACCAGGATCACCATGAAGCAGACCGGGATCACCGTGAAGGAGACTGGGATCACCCTGAAGGAGACTGGGGATCACCCTGAAGGAGACCGGGATCACCATGAAGCAGACCGGGATCACCGTGAAGAAGACTGGGATCACCCTGAAGGAGACCGGGATCACCATGAAGCAGACCGGGATCATTGTGAAACAGACCAGGATCGCCGAGAAGGAGACTGGGATCATCGTGAAGATGACAGGGATCATCGCGTAGTAGAGCAGGATCACCCTGAAGGAGACTGGGATCACCCTGAAGGAGACTGGGATCACCCTGAGGGAGACTGGGATCACCCTGAAGGAGACTGGGATCACCCTGAAGGAGACTGGGATCACCCTGAGGGAGACTGGGATCACCCTGAAGGAGACTGGGATCACCCTGAAGGAGACTGGGATCACCCTGAAGGAGACCGGGATCACCCTGAGGGAGACCGGGATCACCCTGAAGGAGACTGGGATCACCCTGAGGGAGACCGGGATCACCCTGAGGGAGACCGGGATCACCCTGAAGGAGACCGGGATCACCCTGAGGGAGACCGGGATCACCCTGAAGGAGACCGGGATCACCCTGAAGGAGACCGGGATCACCCTGAGGGAGACTGGGATCACCCTGAAGGAGACCGGGATCACCCTGAAGGAGACCGGGATTATCATGAAGGAGACTAGGATCATCATGTAGCAGAGCAGGATCGCCGAGAAGGAGATTGGGATCACCATGAATGAGACAGGGATCGCCGTGAAGCAAACCGGGATCGACGTGAAGCAGACCATGGTCACCGTGAAGGAGACAAGTATCATTGTGTAGCAGAGCAGGATCAATGTGAAGGGAACCAGGATCACATGAAGGAGTCCGGGATCACCCTGATGGAGAGCTGGATCATTGTGAAGCAGAACGGTATCACCATGAAGGAGACCAGGATCGCCGTGAAGCAGACCTGGATCACTGTGAAGCAGACCTGGATCACTGTGAAGCAGACCTGGATCACTGTGTAGCAGACCTGGATCACTGTGAAGCAGACCTGGATCACTGTGAAGCAGACCAGGATCACTGTGAAGCAGACCTGGATCACTGTGTAGCAGACCTGGATCACTGTGAAGCAGACCTGGATCACTGTGAAGCAGACCAGGATCACCGTGAAGCAGATCGGGATTGCCATGAAGCAGACCTGGATCACTGTGAAGGAGACCAATATCATTATGAAGCAGAGCGGGATCACTGTGAACAAGATCGGGATCACTGCGAAGCAGACCTAGTTCACCATGGAGGAGACCAGGATCACCGTGAAGGAGACCAGTACCATTGTGAAGCAGACCGGGATCACCGTGAAGCAGACCGGGATCACCGTGAAGCAGACCGGGATCACCGTGAAGCAGACCGGGATCACTGTGAAGCAGACCGGGATCACTGTGAAGTAGACCTGGATCACTGTGAAGCAGACCGGGATCACTGTGAAGCAGACCTGGATCACTGTGAAGGGGACCGGGATCACTGTGAAGCAGACATGGATCACTGTGAAACAGACCGGGATCACTGTGAAGCAGACCGGGATCACTGTGAAGGGGACCGGGATCACTGTGAAGGGGACCGGGATCACTGTGAAGCAGACCTGGATCACTGTGAAGCAGACCGGGATCACTGTGAAGCAGACCGGGATCACTGTGAAGCAGACCAGGATCACCATGAAGGAGACCTGGATCACATGAAGGAGACTGGGATCACCGTGAAGGAGACTGGGATCACCGTGAAGGAGACCAGGATCGCCGAGAAGCAGACCAGGATCGCCGTGAAGCAGACCAGAATCACTGTGAAGCAGACCGGGATCACCATGAAGGAGACCTGGATCACCGTGAAGCAGACCGGGATCGCCGTGAAGCAGACCAGGATCACCGTGAAGCAGACCGGGATCACTGTGAAGCAGACCTGGATCACCGTGAAGCAGACCGGGATCACTGTGAAGCAGACCGGGATCACTGTGAAGCATGTCATGGGGTGTTCCCTCTTAGATGTTTGGCATTACCTGAGGCATTATATATTGGCTGGAGGCCTTTATTATATGAACAGGGAGCACGTGTCCTCCGCTTTGCCACCTATTCTTGTTCCCACACTACTGGCCCAGCCGATGATTTGTTACTTCTCTCCTAACTAAAGGTCTTCCAATGAATGTTTCCAGGTTGCCGACTCGCTACGTTTGCACTAACACATCACCCCCGAGATGTACACTGGCGGGCAGGGTCCAGTGGTGATGTCGAAATCGGCTCCAAAATTTAAAAGCTGACGTTAAACAGCGTCAGTACCACCACCCAGCCATTAGGGGGTGGCCTTGTACTCAGATGACCCCAGTGGGAAGCCTCAGTCTTGGAGATGCTGACCCAGGGGGCAGTTCTGGCCACTTACCTCAAAAAAGACTAAAGGAGGCGGTGCTGGCGTAGTGGTATTGTCACTAGAATAGTAATCCAGAGACCCAGGGTAATGCTCTGGGGGGACGTGGGTTCGAATCACACCATAGCAGGTGGTGGAATTTGAATTCAATAAAAATCTGGACTTATAAGTCTGATGGTGACAACGAAACCACTGCCGATTGTCGCAAAAACCCTGGCCTACGTGTGACCCCAGATCAATGACCTCAGATCAATGTGGTTGACTCAACGCGATAAGTGCTGGCCTAGCCAGTGACACATCCCATGAATGAATAATGAGGAAACATACACTTGCATATACATAACCAGAGGCATCGAGTACAAAAGCAAGGAAGTTATGCTGATCCTTTGTGGCTCAGCTGGAGTATTACGTCCACTGCACATTAGAAAGGATGTGAGAGTGCAGACCATAAGACATAGGAGCAGAAATTAGGCCATTCGGCCCATCGAGTCTGCTCCACCATTCAATCATGGCTGATAAGTTTCTCAACCCCATTCTCCAGCCTTCTCCCCGTAACCTTTGACCCCCTTACCAATCAAGAACCTATCTATCTCGGTCTTAAATACACTCAGTGACCTGGCCTCCACAGCCTTGTGTGGCAATGAATTCCACAGATTCACCACTCTCTGGCTAAAGAAGTTTCTTTCAGACAAGATTCACGAGAACGGTTCCAGAGATGCATTTCTATTCGTTTGTGGGATGTGGGTGAGACTGGCAAAGCAACATCTCTAATTGCCAGTGACACCCACATCCTGGTCACTGTCCAGGGATCTGGGTGTCCGATTGCATGAATCGCAAAAGGCTAGTTTGCAGGTACAGCAAGTAATTAGGAAAGCTAATGGAATGTTATTGTTTATTGCGAGGTGAATTGAATACAAAAGTAGGGAGGTTATGTTGCAGTTCTACTGGGCAATGGTGAGACCACATCTGGAATACTCCGTAGAGTATTGGTCTCTTGATTTAAGCAAGCGATGTAAATGTGTTGGAAGCAGTTCAGAGAAGGTTTACTAATCTAATCTCTGGAATGGGCGGGTTGTTTTATGAGGAAAAGTTGGACAGGCTGGGTTTGTATCCGCTGGAGTTTAGAAGAGTAAGAGGCGACTTGATTGAAACCTATAAGATCCTGAGGGGTCTTGACAGGGTGGATGTGGAGAGGGTGTTTCCTCTTGTGGGAGAATCTAGAACTAGGGGGGGTCACTGTTTAAAAATAAGGGGTTGCCCGTTTCAGTCAGAGATGAGGAGAAGTTTTTTTTCAGAGGGTTTAGTGCCTTTGGAACTCTCTTCCTGAAAAGGCAGTGGAAACAGAGTCTTTGAATATTTCCAAGGCAGAGAGGGATAGATTGATGGGAAACAAGGGGGTGAAGGGTTACTGGGGGTAGGCAGGAGGTTGTAGTCAGGTCAGCCATCATCTTGTTGAGTGGAGGAGCAGGCTCAAAGGACCGGACGGTCTACTCCTGCTCTTAATTCGTGTGTACTGACTCTCCGATAGGGCAGCGCTCCCTCAGTACTGATCCTCCGACAGTGCGGCTCTCCCTCAGTACTGACCCTCCGACAGTGCGGTGCTCCCTCAGTACTGACCCTCCGACATTGCGGCGCTCCCTCAGTACTGACCCTCCGACAGTGCGGCGCTCCCTCAGTACTGACCCTCCGACAGTGCAGCGCTCCCTCAGTACTGACCCTCCGACAGTGCGGCGCTCCCTCAGTACTGACCCTCCGACAGTGCGGCGCTCCCTCAGTACTGACCCTCCGACAGTGCGGCGCTCCCTCAGTACTGACCCTCCGACAGTGCGGCGCTCCCTCAGTACTGACCCTCCGACAGTGCGGCGCTCCCTCAGTACTGACCCTCCGACAGTGCGGGGCTCCCTCAGTACTGACCCTCCGACAGTGCGACGCTCCCACAGTACTGACCCTCCGACAGTCCAGCGCTCCCCCAGTACTGACCCTCCGACAGTGCAGCGCTCCCTCAGTACTGACCCTCCGACAGTCCAGCGCTCCCTCAGTACTGACCCTCCGACAGTGCAGCGCTCCCTCAGTACTGACCCTCCGACATTGCGGCGCTCCCTCAGTACTGACCCTCCGACAGTGCGGCACTCCCTCAGTACTGACCCTCCGACAGTGCGGCGCTCCCTCAGTACTGACCCTCCGACAGTGCGGCGCTCCCTCAGTACTGACCCTCCGACAGTGCGGCGCTCCCTCAGTACTGATCCTCCGACAGTGCGGCGCTCCCTCAGTACTGACCCTCCGACAGTGCGGCTCTCCTTCAGTACTGACCCTCCGACAGTGCGGTGCTCCCTCAGTACTGACCCTCCGACAGTGCGGCTCTCCTTCAGTACTGACCCTCCGACAGTGCGGCGCTCCCTCAGTACTGACCCTCCGACAGTGCGGCGTTCCCTCAGTACTGACCTTCCGACAGTGCGGCGCTCCCCCAGTACTGACCCTCCGACAGTGCGGCGCTCCCACAGTACTGACCCTCCGACAGTCCGGCGCTCCCTCAGTACTGACCCTCCGACAGTGCGGGGCTCCCTCAGTACTGACCCTCCGACAGTGCGACGCTCCCACAGTACTGACCCTCCGACAGTCCAGCGCTCCCCCAGTACTGACCCTCCGACAGTGCGGCGCTCCCTCAGTACTGACCCTCCGACAGTCCGGCGCTCCCTCAGTACTGACCCTCCGACAGTGCAGCGCTCCCTCAGTACTGACCCTCCGACATTGCGGCGCTCCCTCAGTACTGACCCTCCGACAGTGCGGCACTCCCTCAGTACTGACCCTCCGACAGTGCGGCGCTCCCTCAGTACTGACCCTCCGACAGTGCGGCGCTCCCTCAGTACTGACCCTCCGACAGTGCGGCTCTCCTTCAGTACTGACCCTCCGACAGTGCGGCGCTCCCTCAGTACTGACCCTCCAACAGTGCGGCGCTCCCTCAGTACTGACCCTCCAGCAGTGCTGCACTCCTTCAGTACTGACCCTCCGACAGTGCTGCACTCCCTTAGTACTGACCCTCCGACAGTGCGGCGCTCCCTCAGTACTGACCCTCTGACAGTGCGGCGCTCCCTCAGTACTGACCCTCCAACAGCGCGGCACTCCCTTAGTACTGACCCTCCAACGGTGAGACACTCTCCTAGTACTGACCCTCCTACAGTGTGGCGCTCCCTCAGTACTGACCCTCCGACAGTGCGGCGCTCCCTCAGTACTGACCCTCCGACAGTGCGGCGCTCCCTCAGTACTGACCCTCCGACAGTGTGGCACTCCCTTAGTACTGACCCTCCGACAGTGAGACACTCTCCTAGTATTGACCCTCCAACAGTGCGGCGCTCCCTCAGTACTGACCCTCCGACACTGCGGCACTCCCTCAGTACTGACCCTCCAACAGTGCGGCGCTCCCTCAGTACTGACCCTCTGATAGTGTGATGCTCCCTCAGTACTAACCCTCTGACAGTGCGGTGCTCCCTCAGTACTGACCCTCTGACAGTGCGGTGCTCCCTCAGTACTGACCCTCCAACAGTGCAGCGCTCCCTCAGTACTGACCCTCCGACGGTGAGACACTCTCCTAGTACTGACCCTCCAACAGTGCGGCACTCCCTCAGTGGCTTCTGATAGTGCGGCGCTTCCTCAGTACTGACCCTCCGACAGTGCGGTGCTCCCTCAGTACTGACCCTCCGACAGTGCGGTGCTCCCTCAGTACTGACCCTCCGACAGTGTGGCACTCTCCTAGTACTGACCCTCCAACAGTGCGGCACTCCCTCAGTGGCTTCTGATAGTGCAGCGCTCCCTCAGTACTGACCCTCCGACAGTGCGGCACTCCCTCAGTACTGGCACTGGGGGGGTGGGGGGGGGGGCGGCAGTGGGTGGCGGGTGGGGGGTGTCAGGCCTGAATTTTGCGTTAAGGGAGGTCCCTGGAGCAGGGCTTGAATTGCCTACCTTACGATTCAGCGGCAGGACAGGTACGAGGAGCTGAGAGACCTTGGCCTGCTCCCCGGCAACACAGCGGGTTGACAGCAAAGAACAAAAGGACAGGAGCTGAACGTTTTAGCATGCCATCTGCCACTGTCTACTCTTGACTGCGCATCGAGCACAGCGGGAGGGGTGCCTGGCAGAGCCGCAGGCTTTCCCATCAGCCAGACATCTCCCACGCCAGCCCATCCGGCCTCCTTGACACCACCCCCTACCCCCCTCCCCCCACCCCGGTCACTCCCCCCACTCTTCCTACCGAGAATCAGCAGCTCCCCCGCAGAGCCCTGTCACCCGAGATTACGTGCGAGCCCATCACCAGCCGGGAGCAGAGCTCCGGCTACAAGCGCAAAGGCTCGACCTCTGAACTCACACAGCTGGGGCCTTGTGCCAGACGGAGCAATCTGGGAAGTAACAAGCGGAGGCGGCCCTTCAGCCCCTCGAGCCCGTTCCGTTACTCAACAGGATTTGCACTCGAGCTCCGTCCACCTGTATAAAAGCAACACGCTTGAGGATGCCGGAAATCTGAAATCAAAGCAGAAAACGCTGGATAAACTCAGCAGTTCCTGGCAGCATCTGTGGAGAGAGAGAGAGACAGGGTTAACACGTCAAGTCCCATATGACTCTTCTTGCAGAGCTAAAGAGAAGTAAAAATGTGATGAAAGTTATACTGTTTAAGGTGGGGGGGCGGTGTGGGGATGCAGGTGAAGCTGGATAGAAGACCAGCGATAGGTGGGGGCTAAGGAGAGATTGACAAAGATGTCATGAACTAAGGTATAAAGGGAGTGTTAGTGGTGGTGGTAAAGAATGAGAATGGGGTTGAGAAACTTATCAGCCATGATTGAACGGCAGAGCAGACTCGATGGGCCGAATGGCCTAATTTCTGCACCTCTGTCTTATGGTCTAAAGGCTGAAGGAGGTCCTGGAAGAGAAGACCCTTACCATCAGCACCTCCTTCAGCCTTTACCACTACCTTTAACACTCCCTTTGGCTTGGGTCCATGACACCTTTGTCAATCTCTCCTTAGCCCCCCCACCTATCGCTGGTCTTCTAACCAGCTTCACTGCCCACCCTCACCGGCCTTCATATAAATTTCATCACATATCTACTTCCCTTTAGCTCTGAAGTAGGGTCACAGGGACTCGAAATGTTGACTCTGTTTCTCCCTCCACAGATGCTGCCGGACCTGCTGAGTTTTTCCAGCATTTCCTGTTCTCATTCCACCCGCCTGTACTTTCTTACATACCTTTGGTGAGCTGAAATCCACCCATCTGCATTTTAAAATGATTAATTGAGCTCCATCCTATTATGGGAGACAATCCCACACTCTCACTGACTGTTTGCATGAAGAAGTGTTCCCCAGCCTCTCTCCTCAATCACCGGCTCTGACTTTAATGTTCTGCACCCTCCTTGGTCCTGGACCTCCCGACAATCGGGAGTTTCTCTTTCTCTCTACCCTGTCAATTCTTTATGAAATTGTAAAAAAAACCCCTCCAATTCAATCAGCCCGGGGCCTTCCATGTTCCAGGAAGACGAGACCAGCTGATGTCACCTCTCATCCTGGAGCGCACTTTAATCCGATGATTCTGTGCTGCACTAGCTGCAAGGCTGATGGCTCCTCCCTATAGTGTGCAGCTTACAGCCCCTATCGTACCTCACTCCCAACTTCGCCCATCGGCCTCACTGTGACCAGAAACCTAAACTGGTTCCCAATTCAGCAACGACTCGATTTTAAATTTCTCCACCCTTGCTTCCAAATCCTACCATGGGCTTGTTCCCCCCCTCCCCCCACCCTATCTCTGTAACCTCCTCCAGCCCCTACACCCCTCCCTATCTCTGTAACCTCCTCCAGCCCCTACACCCCTCCCTATCTCTGTAACCTCCTCCAGCCCCTACACCCCCTCCCTATCTCTGTAACCTCCTCCAGCCCCTACACCCCTATCTCTGTAACCTCCTCCAGCCCCTACACCCCTCCCTATCTCTGTAACCTCCTCCAGCCCCTACACCCCTCCCTATCTCTGTAACCTCCTCCAGCTCCTACACCCCTCCCTATCCCTGTAACCTCCTCCAGCCCCTACACCCCTCCCTATCTCTGTAACCTCCTCCAGCCTCTACACCCCCTCCCTATCTCTGTAACCTCCTCCAACCACTACACCCCTCCCTATCTCTGTAACCTCCTCCATCCCCTACACTCCACCCTATTTCTGTAACCTCCTCCAGCCCCTACACCCTCCCTATCTCTGAAACTTCCTCCAGCCCCTACACACCTCCCTATCTCTGTAACCTCCTCCAGCCCCTACAATCCTCCCTACCTCTGTAACCTCCCCCAACTCCTACAACCCACCCTATCTCTGTAACCTCCTCCATCCCCTACACCCCTCCCTATCTCTGTAACCTCCTCAAGCCCCTACACCCATCCCTATCTCTGTAACCTCCTCCAGCCCCTACAACCCTCCGAGATCTCTGCACTCCTCCAATTCCAGCCTCTTGCCCATCCCCCGATTCCCATCGCTCCACCATGGGCGGCCTTGCCTTCAGCTGCCTGGGGCCCTGAGCTCTGGAATTCCCTCCTTAAACCTCTTCACCGCTCCCTCTCTCTCCTCTTTTAAGACACCCCTTAAAACTAATTTCTTTGACCAACCTTTTGCTCACATATCACAGTGCTCAGTGTCAAATTTTGCCTGAATTAGGCTCCTGTGAAGCACTTTGAGACGTTTTGCTATCCTGAGGTGCTGTATAAATGCAGTTTACAGCTGTAGTTGATAGGCATATCGAGAGGATATAGATTCAAATTTAAGCCCGTCTAATCCTCCAGACCTAGTTTGGGAGAAGCACTAACTGCTTCCTTATGGAGCCCCTCCACTGGGAATCTGTGCTCCTACCCTTAAAATTCCTCCCACGGTTGAATTGCCCCACCAGGTTTGACTGATCTGGTTTAACTTCTCCTGCTTGAGTTTCTCCCCACCCTCATCAGCTCTGGCTATTCGCCTGTGGAGGGCATCGCAGAACCCCCAAATCTTGTGATTTCCCAGGAATTTATTTTACTTGGGTGCGCAGCACTTAAACCTTGCCCCCCCCCCCCCCCCCCCCCCACCACGCCCCGCGGCTGATTTCCAACCCTGCCACTGTCTCCTCCAAAGTATTATACCATCTCTGCTGGCATGACATCAACCTAGCTCGACATGGGCGCCAAAGGCTGCAACTCCTCAAGCCGACGGAGCTGCCAGCTCCCACTTGCAGGGGTTCATGCCCTCATCCACCCGGCCGGCAGCTGTGTTTGAATCCGAGTCGTGGCGGGATGTTCGACTGCAAAGGGCATCACGGACCCGATCCTGTCGAGCGCCCAACAGAGGCGGACTTAGCTGTTCCATGGCAGTCTCTCTCTCTCCCTCTGCCGGTGCCCTGTGGAACCCACAGGTGCCAGAGCCTCCAGGAGCTGTCGGGAGAGGGAGACCAGACTCTCACTGGGGTTCCCGGACTCCTTAGCAACCTTTGTGGAGGTGGGAGCAGCTGTCTCCCTCAACGAGAAGGAAAGTGCATATAGACAAGTGGAAGAGTGGCACAAAATTAAATAATTCTCAAAAGTATTACAGAAATATCTTTATCTGCAGTACTTTCATATCATAAATATTATATAGTATGATTACTGCACAAATCTGTTTGATAAAGGGTCCTTCAATCAAAAACATTTGGGGGCAACTGAAATAAAGACAGAGAGGGAGGAAGACGAGAGAGTGGGGAAAAGAGACTGGGTGGACGAGAGGGTGAGGGGAGAGACTGATGAGAGTGGGGAGGCGGAAACCGGGGAGAGAGAGAGACACGGGGAGAAAGTCTCGGGGAGAGAGAGACTGAGGGGGAGAGAGAGACTGGGGGAGAGAGAGACTGAGGGGGAGAGAGAGACTGGGGGAGAGAGAGACTGAGGGAGAGAGAGACTGGGGGAGAGAGAGAGACTGAGGGAGAGAGAGAGAGAGAGACTGGGGGAGAGAGAGAGAGAGAGACTGGGGGAGAGAGAGAGACTGAGGGGGAGAGAGACTGGGGAAGAGAGAGACATGGGGAGAAAGTCTGGGGGAGAGAGATAGACTGGGGAGAGAGAATCTGAGGGGGTGAGAGACTGGGGGAGAGAGAGAGACTGGGGGAAGAGAGAGAGACTTGGGGAGAGAGAGACTGGGGGGGAGAGAGACTGAGGGAGAAAGAGAGAGACGGGGAGAGAGAGACCGAGGGAGAGGGAGAGAGACTGGGGGAGAGAGAGACTGAGGGAGAGAGAGAGAGACTGAGGGGGAGAGAGAGACTGGGGGAGAGAGAGAGACTGGGGGAGAGAGAGAGACTGGGGAAGAGAGAAAGTCTGGGGGAGAGAGAGAGACTGGGGAAGAGAGAGAGACACAGGGAGAAAGTCTGGGGGAGAGAGAGACTGGGGAAGAGAGAGAGACACAGGGAGAAAGTCTGGGGGAGAGAGAGAGACTGGGGAAGAGAGAGAGACACAGGGAGAAAGTCTGGGGGAGAGAGAGAGACTGGGGAAGAGAGAGAGACACAGGGAGAAAGTCTGGGGGAGAGAGAGAGACTGGGGAAGAGAGAGAGACTGAGGGGGAGAGAGAGAGACACGAGGAGAAAGTCTGGGGGAGAGAGAGAGACTGGAGAAGAGAGAGAGACTGGGGAAGAGAGAGAGACTGAGGGGGAGAGAGAGACTGGGGAAGAGAGAGAGAGACTGAGGGGGAGAGAGAGACTGGGGAAGAGAGAGAGACTGAGGTGAGAAAGTCTAGAGATTGGGGGCGAGAGAGAGACTGGGGAAGAGAGATGAGGGAGAGACACAGGGGAGAGAATGGGGGGCTGGAGAGACTGGGGAAGAGAGACTGGGGTGAGAAAGTATAGAGGAGAGAGACTGAGGGTGAGAGAGACTGAGGGGGAGAGACTGAGGTGAGAAAGTCCGGAGGAGATTGGGGTGAGAGAGAGACTTGTGGAGAGAGAAAGACTGGGGAAGAGAGATGAGGGAGAGACACAGGGGAGAGAATGGGGGGGGGGGGGTGGCTAGAGAGACTGGGGTGATAAATCCTAGAGGAGAGAGATTGGGGGTGAGAGAGACTTGGGGAGATAGAGACACTGGGGGAGAGACAGACTGGCAGGGAGAGAGACTGGGGGAGAGAGGGAGACTGGGGTAGAAAGAGACAGAGAAAGAGACGATTGGGAAGAGAGAGAGAGAGATGGGAGACAAAATGTTGGGAGAGAGATAGAGAGAGGCAGAGAAAAACAGAATAGAGAGGGAGAGAAACAATATGGAGCTAAGAAAGACAGTGAAACCGAGAGAAAGAGATTGAGGAAGAGGGGGAGTGATAAGAGAGAGGAAGACACACAAAAAGCATCAAGTGAAAGAGGCAGAGAGAAAGAGATGGTGCAACTGGAAGGCAGAGCCAAGGAGGAGGGATAAAGTGAGAGGGAAGTGTAACAGGGAAAGGCAAACCAAGAGAGAATGACAGACTCGAGATAACAAAGCAAAGTTGAGAGAGGGTGTCACAGAGACAAGAGACCTAGAGCGGGAAAGAGAGACCCAGAGGGAGAAACAATCACAAGGTCAGACAAGGAGGGAGAAAAATAAAACCACTTGTAAAAGAGTCATGAGGGAGGGAAGATGAAAGGGCATTTCAGATGGAATCCTTTTGTGAGGAGGATTCTGCGGAACAATTAACTCGGCTGACTTGGTGGGTGACCTCTACGCCGTCCTCAATCGCAGGAGCTGCCATCGCCAAAATAATGGATGAATTATGTTCTTGGCTGCGTGTGGGTGAATCAGAGGCCACTGGGAGAGTCAGGCGCTGCCACCGACAATTACTCCTGGACTGTCAAGAAAGCGTTACACGGTTAAAAATTACATTAAGAAAAATAAGAGCCTTGCAAGCACCCCTGGAGTTCTGGCAGCGGTGCCGAAGAGTGTGTGTGTGTGTGTGTGTGTGTGTGTGCACGCAAGAAAATAACTGACATACACAATCTGACAGCAATGGGAGCTCCTTCCATTCCCTGCGTTCCCACCTGCCTCTAGACCTCCCGTGAGCCTAGAGAGGTGGGAGGTAGTGCCAGGGCTTGCTGTACACGAGGGCAAGTCCTGGGAGGTGCCGGGGACGGGGAACCAGGGGCGCTGGGGCTGAACTGCGAAGCCCGCCTCAGTTGAGCAGCCGCACTGCCAGCAGTCGGGTGAAGTGGGGCAGTAGCTCTGGGGAGGTGGGGGGGAGGGGGGGTCAACAGGATGCCGGAGGTCCTCCTTGGCACCGGACTGGCAAGGATGAGGGGTTGTTGAGAGCAGTAATGGGGCGGGGGAGAGCGATGCACACCCTAGTTGAAAAGCACTGCCACCGGAGCTCGGGCAAGGGACGGCCGAATGCGCGGCTGGAAAGGAGGGGTTGGTGGTTGGGGTCTCCTTGGCGCCGGAGTGGGGCGCACCGTCCAGTTCCGGGACACGCGGCGATGGAAGCCGCAAGGCGATCAGCCAGGAGGCCCTCGCTTCGGACGGGCGCTGGGGAGGGACGCGCGAGGTCAGGGAGCCTTTTAGGGGAAAGCCTAAGGCGAATGACAGCCGACAGAAACAAGAGGGCAGTGAAGGATCCACGATGATGCTGGTCAACAGTTCACCAAGGCAGAGCCGGCATTCACTGGTCCAGAGGCTGCGTTCCTCAACGCTGAGCATGGTTAATTACGCCCTTTCCCACCCCGACAGACAAGCCTCAGCCTCATCGGCGTGACATCTTTAAGAGACTGTCTGGCGCTCCACTGTTTCCATGGCTACTAATGTATCCCCAGAACGCAGCACACAAGGGACAAAGCCTTAAAAAAAAACTACCAGTGCTGGGAAAACAAAGAACTTAAGCCCAACTCCGGCAAGATTGCTGCCTCTTTAAACAAGCAATTTTATTTACGATGGGAGAGGGGGAGGGGGGGGCCGGGTTGGTTAAGTGGTACTTTGATCCCCTTTGCTAAACCACAGACTCCATAGCATTCATCTCCAGTACACAGTGAAAGCAGAGGATCCTAGGTATTACCAAGTAGGGGTGCAGAGAATGATCAGATCCGAGGGGTGTTTGTCAGTATTTACAAGGGGGGGGGGGTCTCCGGGGAGTGCGTCAGTATTTACAGGGGGTCCCCGGGGAGTGTGTCAGTATTTACAGGGGGTCACTGGGGAGTGTGTCAGTATTTACAGGGGGTCCCCGGGGAGTGTGTCAGTATTTACAGGGGGTCCCTGGGGAGTGTGTCGGTATTTACAGGGGGGTCCCCGGGGAGTGTGTCAGTATTTACAGGGGTGTCCCCGGTGAGTGTGTCAGTATTTACAGGGGGTCCCCGGGGAGTGTGTCAGTATTTACAGTGGGTCCCCGGGGAGTGTGTCAGTATTTACAGGGGGTCCCCAGGGAGTGCGTCAGTATTTACAGTGGGTCCCCGGGGAGTGTGTCAGTATTTACAGGGGGTCCCCGGGGAGTGTGTCAGTGTTTAAAGGAGATCCCCAGGGAGTGTGTCAGTATTTACAGGGGGACCCCGGGGAGTGTGTCAGTATTTACAGGGGGTCCCCGGGGAGTGCGTCAGTGTTTAGAGGAGATCCCCGGGGAGTGTGTCAGTATTTACAGGGTGTCCCCGGGGAGTGTGTCAGTATTTACAGGGTGTCCCCGGGGAGTGTGTCAGTATTTACAGGGTGTCCCTGGGGAGTGTGTCAGTATTTACAGGGGGTCCCCGGGGAGTGTGTCAGTATTTACAGGGGGTCCCCGGGGAGTGTGTCAGTATTTACAGGGGGTCCCTGTGGAGTGTGTCAGTATTTACAGGGGGTCCCCGGGGAGTGTGTCAGTATTTACAGAGGGGTCACTGGGGACTGTGTCAGTATTTACAGGGGGGTCCCCGGGGAGTGTGTCAGTATTTACAGGGTGTCCCTGGGGAGTGTGTCAGTATTTACAGGGGGTCCCTGGGGAGTGTGTCAGTATTTACAGGGGGTCCCCAGGGAGTGTGTTTGTATTTACAGGGGGGTCCCCAGGGAGTGTGTCATTATTTACAGGCGGGCCCCAGGGAATGTGTCAGTATTTACAGGGGTTCCCCGGGGAGTGTGTCAGTATTTACAGGGGGTCCCCGGGGAGTGTGTCAGTATTTACAGGGGGGTCCCCAGGGAGTGTGTCAGTATTTACAGGGGGTCCCCAGGGAGTGTGTCGGTATTTACAGGCGCTCCCTGGAGTGCATTAGCATTTACAGGGTGTCCATTGGGTATGTGGGACCTCCCATTTGATCTCTTGCTGGATGTTACAGAAAACATACAGCCCAAACACAGGCCATTTGGCCTCTCCAGTCCATGCTGGTATTTGTGCTCCACACTAGCTCCCTCCCACCCACCGTCTCATCTCACCCCAGCCACATATCCTTTTCTCCTGCATGTGTTTATCCAGCTTCTCCCTCCTGCAATCCACCTTGACCACTCCCCGTGGGAGCGAGTCCCACATTCTCCCCACTCCCCGTGGGAGCGAGTCCCACATTCTCCCCACTCCCCGTGGGAGCGAGTCCCACATTCTCCCCACTCCCCGTGGGAGCGAGTCCCACATTCTCCCCACTCCCCGCGGGAGCGAGTCCCACATTCTCCCCACTCCCCGTGGGAGCGAGTCCCACATTCTCCCCACTCCCTGTGAGAGCGAGTCCCACATTCTCCCCACTCCCCGTGGGAGTGAGTCCCACATTCTCCCCACTCCCCGTGGGAGCGAGTCCCACATTCTCCCCACTCCCCGTGGGAGTGAGTCCCACATTCTCCCCGCTCTCTGGGTAAAGACGTTTCTCCTGAATTCCCCATCGGGTTTATCAGTGACCGTCTCATATTGATGGGACCCCCCCCCACCCCCCCCACTAGTTCTGGTCTCCCCCCCCCCCCGACAAGTGGAAACATCTTCTCTCCGTCGACCCTGTCGAAACCCCTCTCAGAATTTTAACGACCTCGATCAGGTCCCCCCCCCCCCCCCCTCAGCCTCCTCTTTCCGAGAGAAAAGAGCCTCGGGCCTGTTCCATCCTTTCCTTCTTGCTGGGAACCGCTTGGTTCCGGTATTGTCCTCCTGAATCTTTCTTTTTGCACCTTCCCCCAGTGAGGCTGTGTGCTTTGTTATAGTTGGGAGACCGGGAGAGGGCATGACAAGAGGGGGCGGGGTTGGACAGTGGAGTGTAAATAAGAGGCGCATATAGGCAGACCCAGAGGGGGGCCAATTCCGCGAGAGTCCTTTATTACCAGAGGGAGGCCGCTCGGCCCATTACAGTCATCGTTTCGCAGTCCACCTGCTGTCACGACGACTGTGGCGCAGATATACCAGGGGGTGCCCAAGGCAGGCGGAGTGGTGGAGGTGGGTGGCCTCCCTGATGTGAACACACAGGGGAGGGGGGCCTTAACCACCAGCCTGTCTTAAAATAGCACCAGAACCTGCCAGCGCTAACCGGAGACCCTCCCCCACCCTCCCCCCACCCCGACAGAGGGTTGCCAACGCCTGCTGTACGTATCCCTGGGGATCTAACCACCTGACGCCCCAGCCCGGCCATTGCTCACCCGGCAGGTCCGCTCCCCCCCCACCCCCCCTCCCCCCCGGGCTCCCTGCAACCGATTGGATGATGCCGCCGCCAGTCGAAGTTTCCCTCCTCGGCGCCTTCGCTCCCGTCACATTTATCATCAAAGGCCAAGGGTCGCGCACGGCCCTCCAACCCACGGCTCCGCGGAGGAGGAATCGCTGGCCTGATTCCCAGGATGAAGAAGGAGGCGGGGAGGGGGGTGGGGGGTGGGGGGGTGGTTGGTCTCATGAGCAGGTTAGGCCTGCGCTCGCTGTGTGTGGGGTGGGGGGGGGGGTGGGTTTCAAAGAACGAGAGGCGATCCTAGCTGAGAGGACGTTCCCCCTCGTGAGTTGGGCGGGGGGAGGGGGGGGGGGGGGGGGGGACCGATCTAGAAGGAGGTGGGGAGGGGGCAGAGTTTCGAAATAAGGGGTCGCCCGTTTAGGACGGAGGGGAGGAGGAGGAGGAGGAATTTCGTCTCTCATTAGTCTGCGGAGCTCTCTTCCCCAGGGAGCAGCGGAGGCTGGGCCACTGAACGCGTTCAAAGCTGAGCGAGACCGACCTTTGACACACCGGGGGAGGTCAAGGGTTATCGGGGACGGACAGGGGAGTGGAGTTAAGGCCACAATCGGATCGGCCGCGAATGGCGGAAGCAGGCTCGAGGGGCCAAATGGCCTCCTCCTCCTCATGTTCTTAAGGAAGTGAAACGAGCCCATTCTTATTTTTAAGAATTGCCTGGATATTTTTCGTTGGGGATGGGCGGTGGGGCGGGGTGGGTGTGGGGGAAATAGAACCACCTCTTAACTCCTGGAGACTCCTGGGCAATCCTTTTGAGAGTTGGCAACCCTTTTACCCACTTGCCAGAAAATTGATTTTCAAAAGCGCCACCACCCTTGATGACTCGGGTAAGCAGTCACGACACAACAAACACGTATCAAAACGAGGAAAGGAACACGAGGTGACAAGCAAACCCAGGGAAAGAATCGGTCATAGAGGTTGCACCCTCCTGATCGCACTGCCAAGCCTGCAAACAATTTTTCCCCTCAGGAATTATTCCGGAATACTCTCAGCCCCCTCCCCTCCCCCCTCGGCAGAGGCACAGTGATGGTTGTCCGTGGAAAAGCAGTCTGCTCAGATCCAGAGTTGACAAGGCCGACATATTTGCGATGCCGATGAATTCAGTACACTCGAGGCGATTGTCTCTGCGTCCCCATTCAAAAAATGCACTCCCTGGGCCCACAGTGGTTCACCTCCCAACCTCCCAACCCCCACCCGACCCCCCCACCCTGCCTTGTGTGTTGTTGGAGGTCTGCTGCGATCTCAGGGGGTAGCACTCTGTCTCTCGTCCCCGGGTCAGATGTTGCAGGCTTGAGCCCCAGTCCAGAGAGTTGAGTACAAAATCCAGGCTGATGTCCCCTGTGCCAGTAGTGAGGCACCGTTGGAGGGTCAGTACTGAGGGAGCGCCGCACTGTTGGAGGGTCAGTACTGAGGGAGCGCCGCACTGTTGGAGGGTCAGTACTGAGGGAGTGTGGCACTGTTGGAGGGTCAGTACTGAGGAGGCACTGCACTGACAAAGGGGCACAACAGAAGGGGTGCTGAACCGTCAGAGAGTCAATACTGAGGGAGCGACGCACTGTCGCAAGATCAGTATTGAGGGCACCGCACTGTCGGAGGGTCAGTGCTGAGGGAGTGCCGCACTGTCAGAGAATCAGTACTGAGGGAGCGCCGCACTGTCGGAGGGTCAGTACTGAGGGAGTGCCGCACTGTTGGAGGGTCAGTACTGGGGGAGCGCCACACTGTCAGAGGGTCAGTACTGAGGGAGCTCCGCACTGTCGGAGGGTCAGTACTGAGGGAGTGCCACGTTGTCAGCAGGTTAGTACTGAGGGAGTGCTGCACTGTCAGAGGGTCAGTACTGAGGGAGTGTGGCACTGTCGGAGGGTCAGTACTAAGGGAGCGCCGCACTGTCAGAGGATCTGTACTGAGGGAGTGCCGCACTGTTGGAGGGTCAGTACTGAGGGAGCGCCGCACTGTCAGAGGGTCAGTACTGAGGGAGCGCCGCACTGTCGGAGAGTCAGTACTGAGGGAGCGCCGCACTGTCGGAGGGTCAGTACTGAGGGAGCGCCGCGCTGTCGGAGGGTCAGTACTGAGAGAGTGCCGCACTGTCGGAGGGTCAGTATTGAGGGAGTGCCGCACTGTCGGAGGATCAGTACTGAGGGAGCGCCGCACTGTCGGAGGGTCAGTACTGAGGGAGTGCCACATTGTCAGCAGGTCAGTACTGAGGGAGTGCCACACTGTCAGAGGGTCAGTACTGAGGGAGTGTGGCACTGTCGGAGGGTCAGTACTAAGGGAATGCCGCACTGTCAGAGGATCAGTACTGAGGGAGTGCTGCACTGTTGGAGGGTCAGTACTGAGGGAGTGCCGCACTGTCAGAGGGTCAGTACTGAGGGAGTGCTGCACTGTTGGAGGGTCAGTACTGAGGGAGTGCCGCACTGTCAGAGGGTCAGTACTGAGGGAGCGCTGCACTGTCGGAGGGTCAGTACTGAGGGAATGCCGCACTGTCGGAGGGTCAGTACTGAGAGAGTGCCGCACTGTCGGAGGGTCAGTATTGAGGGAGTGCCGCACTGTCGGAGGATCCGTACTGAGGGAGCGCCGCACTGTCGGAGGGTCAGTATTGAGGGAGTGCCACATTGTCAACAGGTCAGTACTGAGGGAGTGCCGCACTGTCAGAGGGTCAGTACTGAGGGAGTGTGGCACTGTCGGAGGGTCAGTACTAAGGGAGCGCCGCACTGTCAGAGGATCAGTACTGAGGGAGTGCTGCACTGTTGGAGGGTCAGTACTGAGGGAGTGCCGCACTGTCAGAGGGTCAGTACTGAGGGAGCGCCGCACTGTCGGAGGGTCAGTACTGAGGGAGCGCCGCACTGTCAGAGGGTCAGTACTGAGGGAGCGCCGCACTGTCAGAGGGTCAGTACTGAGGGAGCGCCGCACTGTCGGAGGGTCAGTACTGAGGGAGTGCCACATTGTCAGCAGGTCAGTACTGAGGGAGTGCTGAACTGTCGGAGGGTCAGTACTGAGGGAGTGTGGCACTGTCGGAGGGTCAGTACTGAGGGAGTGCCACACTGTCGGAGGGTCAGTACTGAGGGAGGGCCGCACTGTCAGAGGGTCAGTACTGAGGGAGCGCCGCACTGTCAGAGGTCCTATCTTTTGGAGGTGACTTTAAACTGAGGCCCCATCTGCTCTCTCTCTGAAGGGCCATAAAAGATCCCACACAGCCACTGTTGGAAGAAGAGCAGTGGGGAGTTCTCCCCGGTGTCTAATATTCACACCTCAAGCAACATCAATAAAAAATAATTAGTGTTTGGTAGCACGGAGCTTGAGTATTGCTGAAAAAAACGAAACATGTTTGTCAAATCTTTGTGTCTTGCACTCATCAGGACAATTCGCAAGAGAAAACCGATGTCAGGAGTAACAACAATTTATACTGCTTGAAAAGAGAGTTCTGATTAGTTGCCAAGCGGACTCTGATTGGTAGAGGTGTTGACATGGAAACGCACCAGTGTTCTTAGAGTCACAGAGTTATAGAGATCTACAGCACGGAATAAGGCGCTTCGGCCCATCGAGTCTGCGCCAGTCAAACAAGTTCCTAACTATTCTAATCCCATTTTTTTTTAGCCTCGTACGCCAAGGCATCGCAAGTGCACCTCCAAAACACTTCAATACTTTTCCGCAATAAAAGAAAAATCGCCCAATACCACGCGGCTGTTCGTGGGATCTTGCTGTGCGTAAATCGGCTGCCACGTCTCCTACAGCAGCGAACGCGCTTCGAAAAAAAAAGTACTTCATTGGCCGTGAAGAGCCCTGAGATGTCCTGAGGCGGCGAAGGGCGCTTGAGAAATGCAGGTCCTTCGTTTTCTTTCCCTCTCCTGAGGTGGGGGGTGGGTGGGGTGGGGTGGTTGGTGGGGGTGGTGTGAGGTGGGGCAGGGGGAAGGCTGGAGTTTGGGCCTACGGCGCAGGCCTCACTTCGAGGGCCCCTCGCCCTCGCCCTCCCCCCTGAAACCTCCCGGCCTCTCCCGCAGGTCCAGGAGCACGATCGCCTCGCAGGCCAGGAGGCGGGGCCAGGGGACGGGTGGGCTGCGAGCCTCCCACGTCGGGGCCCGCTCCCCGGGCCCGGTGGGGAGGCAGGGGGGGGCGCTGCTGCTCCTGGCCGGGCGCCGGGGGCGGGTGGTGGAAGACACCGAGCTGTCCTGCATGACCAGCGCCAAGCACCGCACCGCCGAGGTGCCGTCCACTCGGTAGAGCCGGCGGGTGCCCCCGGGTGACCCCTCTGCGGCCCCTCCTGCAGGCTCCGGCCCCTCCTCCTGGCCGCCCGCTGCCGCGGTGTCCACTCGCTCCTGCGTGCCGCCATCGCTGGAGGATTGCCTTCGGGACGAGGGTGGGGAGACCGACTCCCACGAGGAACTGGTGCCCGAGGAGTTGGTCCGTGCGTGCTGAGGCAAGAGATAAAGGGCAATTAAATCCCGGCAATAACCGACCAGCGCAAGGCAACACCTGAGTCACAATTGGGCATCAGTCCCGTGACCTTTTTTTCAATCATTTTATTCATGGGATGTGGGCGTCGCTGGGCAAGGTTGGCATTTCTTGCCCGTCCCTAATTGCCCCCTTGAACTGAGTGGTCTTCCTCGGCCATTTCAGTGGGGGGTGGGGGGGGCAGTGGGAGAGAGCAGTTTAAGAGTTGACCACATGGGCTGTAGGCCCGGAGTCACGTGTAGGCCAGACCGGGTCAGGAGGGCAGATTTCCCTTCCCTAAAGTGGGGGGCATTAGTGAACCAGATGGGGTTTTTTTAACCAGTGCATTTTCCCTGACAGCGCTGTGGGTGCGCCTAGGCTGCACGGGACTGCAGCGGTTCAAGAAGGCGGCTCGCCACCCCCCCCCCCACCCCCCAGCCTCGAGGGGTAATTAGGGTTGGACAACAAAAGTGCTGGGCCTAGCCAGCCACGCCCACAACCCATGAACCAGTTTTTTTATACACGACAATCGACAGTAACGGTCACCATTCCATTCCAGAGTTATTGACCGAATTTCACGTGCGCCGGCTACCGTGCTGGGATTTGAACCCCCCGGCCCCAAAACCTGAGCAAGGCTGTGCGACGGAAGTCCAAAGCGCTCCACGCAAAGAGCCGGCAAGGGTGCGATGGGCCGGACAGCCCACTTCTAAGTTTCGGCTCTTTAAAAGACGGAATTGGAGAAGCCGGGGTTGTTCTCCTTAGAGCGGAGAAGGCTTCTGGGACCTCCTCAGCCCTCCTCCCCAAGAGCAGACCTCGCCGCTTTCAGCGTTGGCGAGCTGTTCAATTGCGATGGCCTCGCGGTCAACCCAAATCCTGGTCCCAAGGCCCAGGCGGCTCTTCCCCGTGAGGGTCAATCGCGTGCAGCAGGCCTGGTCGATTTTCCACTACCGAACAAAAGGGATACTGAGGCCCAACGCCTGAAATCTAGGCCAGTGGGGTGGGGGGGGTGGGTGCATCCCAGAGACAGTGTTAAACGGATCTTGTAACTCGTGTGTTTCAGTCCTGACCCACTGGGGCCGCCTACCTTCCTCACGTTGCATTCAGTCCCTGTAGGCCCGGAGCCTTCAGCGTTCGGCGTTTCTATGGTAACGTGGGGAAACCAAACCTTTAGCATCATTTCCACTTTTAGGAGGGTGCCTAAATAACGCTCCCTGTTTGAAAAGGCGTGGATGGGGGTGGCGGGAGAGAGATAAAAAGCGTATGAATGACAAATATTTTGTATCGCATCACAGGCAGCCAATGTGGCCAGGACAGGCCCATGGAGGACAAGGCCCAGTCCTGCCGAAGGCAACACCACCAAGTTCTTTTGTACCACCACTGCTGGGATCAGCGAGTCCAGTGCAGAACAGCAACTGCAGCTAAGATCTCAGCTCAGCCCCCCCCACCCACCCACCCACCACCCCCCCCACCGTCCTCAAAGACCGACTATGGCTCCCAGGCCACCCCCAACTCCCGCCAAGCCGCCTCAAATTTAAAAGTGGGGCAGCACCCTCGTCTCCGAGGCTGAAGGTCGTGGGTTTGAGCCCCCGACTCCAGAGCGATGGGCATCCGAATCCAGGTCGGCACTCCCAGAGCAGCGCCGAGGCAGCCAATTTGCTCACAGCAAGCTCCCGCCAACTGCAAAACGAGGTGGATGCCCAGCCCGTCTGGTGTTGGTTGAGGGATAAATATTGGCCAGGACACCGGGGTGAACTCCCCTCCCCGCCACAACCCACCTCCACCATTAGTGGGATTTTTAATATGGAGAAACGTCAAGCAGGTTGGGCCTAAACTCATTGGAGTTTAGAAGAATGAGAGGTGATTTTATTGAAACATAAGATCCTAAGGGGGCTCGACAGGGCAGAGGCTGACAGGATGTTTCCCCTCGTGGGGGAATCTAGAACGAGGGGGGGGGGGGGTACAGTTTAAAGATAAGGGGTCTCCCATCGAAGACGGAGATGAGGAGCAATTTCTTCTCTCAGAGGGTCGTCTCTGGAATTCTCTCCCCCAGAGAGCATTAGAGGCCGGGTCATTGAATATATTCAAGGCTGAATTAGACAGATTTTTGATCGGTAAGAGAGTCTGGGGTTATGGGAGGGGGGGGGGATGACAGAAACGTGGAGTTCAGGCCACAGTCATGATCTTACTAAATTGGCGGAGCAGGCCCGAGGGGCTGAATGGCCTACTCCTGCTCCTATTTCTTATGCTCTCACGCCATATCTGAAAGTTGGCACCGACGACAGCGCAGCACTCCCTCAGTGCTGGCACCGGGGGTGAAGGCCTGGTTAGCAGCCTAAGGCCGATTCCCTGTTAGCCAGACCCCGTCCGAGCCTGCTCAACACCTCCTCTGGCTCCAGCGCCGCTCCACACAAAACAAAAGTCGCGCCAATTGGCCAGGGCACCTACCCCATTGCCGGCTTCTGCAGGACTCCCACAATCCTCTGGATCCGGTCCATAGCCACGCTCTGCTGGAAACTGCTTAGGCCTGAAAAGGTCAAACAACCACTTCCTGAGCTCAAATCCCACCATTCGCAACTTGAGAATTACAGAAGAATGTTCGCAGAAACAGGCCATTCGGCCCCTCTACTCCGTGCTGGTGTTTCTGCCCCACACCGGCCTCTTCTCAACCACCCCCCCCTCACCTCTACCACATCAAACGTATTCTTCTATTCCTTTCTCCCTCCTGTGTATCCAGCCTTCCCCCTTAAATGCATCTATAGTTTGAATTCATCTTTAAGAAATTGTTTTGGGCGAGAGATGCTGGGGGGAGGGGTGTGGGGAATAACCTTGTTCGATGGCCTGGAACTCGCTACCTACGAGGGCGGAGGAAGCGGGGACGATGGTTGATTTCGTAAAAGAAATTGGAAGGGTAACACAACTAGCAGGGCGGGGACAAATGACTCTACAGGGAGCTAGCAGGGACCCGATGGGATGAATGGCCTCCTTCTGCGCAATTACGACCAAGACGCTTATGAAATACGGGAATTGAGTGAAAACCCCAACCTGCTCATTCAAGACCCTTTCAGGGGATGGAACCTGTCGCCTTTTACAGCTCTGGGCCTGTAAGTGACTTCAGTTGACACAAGAACTAGGGGCACTCAGCCCCTTGAGCCTGCTCCGCCATTCAATAGGATCATGGCTGACCTCGGGCTTCGACTCCACTTCCCAGCCCGCTCCCCACACTCCTTAGCTCCCAAAGAGACCAAAGGTCGCTCTATCCCAGCCTCAAATGGGTTCAGCCATGGAGCATCCACAACCCCACATTCAACGCCGTTGACCCTTAACTGCCCTCTGAAGGGGCCCAGCGAGCCACTCAAGTTTGCGCTGACCAAAGCAACGGTGGCGGCTCACCAAGTGGCGGGCAGTAAATGCCAGCCTTGCCAGCAACTCCCAGATCCCTGGACTGAATTAAAAATTCCATGCGGGATGTTAACACGATCCAAGCCCATTGGTGGTGAAGTTGAAAGCAAGACACAGAGCTTTCCTTTGTTGAAAGAGTTTCTTGACTTATTCAGTCTCACAGCTCTCCCCCCCCACGCCCAGTGTCCCAGCTGTCCCCTATTTATACGCTCTTTTAAAGAACCCAAAAATAAACAAATTAACAGCCCCTTAAAGGGGCACTATGATGAAAGACAAAGCTTAAAGGACTCTTATATAATGAAATTAAAAATGTTGCTTCCAGGGCTGATGAAACACTCCAGCCCCCTGTGGCACCCACTGGTCATGGATGATCCCAAGTGTATCAGTGGAACCCGTACACTCCCTCTCCAGGGACACCTGGGTGTAAACATAAGCACAGAAGAAGGGCAGAGAGTCGGGTCTAATGACCCCCTCCATGGACAGTTGCCTGGACCTGTTAACAGCCACCTTGGCCAGGCCCAGCAGCAGGCCCATGAGGAGGTCCTTCAATGTGCCTGCGCCCCCACCTTGCCCCCTATTTATACGTGCTCAACGTACTTAGTTAAACAATGCCCGTCACCTATGCATCTTAACAATATAATTAACATACTACTAACACGGGAGAGTTGCTTTGATTCCCCGCTCCCTTCAGTTGGAGTCAGTAGCTTGGCAAATCCGGTGAGGGACTTGGAGAGGGGGGAGCGATCGTGAGATTACACCCCACGCTCCGCGTGGAACGTATCCTTATGCCAAACCTCACCCCCCCCCCCAGCACCTCAAAGACAAAACATTTAAATCTCATCCTTACCTCTGTTATACCGTCCAGTCTTCAGGCCGTTGAGGAGGACAGTCAGTGGTCTGATGAATACTTGGAGCTCTTTGCACTGGACATGGACCCCCCCCATCCAAAGAAAAGGAAACAGAAGAATTAAAACAGTAGACACGGGATCAAATTTATCGAATGAGAGCAGGAGCAATGGGACTGACTGGGTTGCTCTACAGAGAGACGGCATGGACTCAATGGGCCGAGTAGCCTCTTTGTGTGCTGTAACGACTCTTGACAGAAGCAGGCC
The DNA here is from genome assembly GCA_026770705.1 of Isurus oxyrinchus. NCBI lineage: Eukaryota > Metazoa > Chordata > Chondrichthyes > Lamniformes > Lamnidae > Isurus > Isurus oxyrinchus. Next base: position 9,428,389 of record JANJGN010000036.1, read on the forward strand.
ATTCGGCCCCTCTGCTCCGTGCTGGCGCTTCTGCTCCACACGAGCCTCCTCCCGCCACCCAACCCCCCACCCCCCCCCACCCCGCCTTCTTCACCTCCCCCTCATCAACACATCCTTCTATCCCTTTCTCCCTCTTGTGTTTAACCAGCTTCCCCCCTTAAATACACCTTCCGTGCAATGCAACTTTTCTCTCAGCACAGATGCCCGGCTGAGTACGTCCAGCCTTTTCTGCTTTTCGTTCCAGATTTCCAGCATCTGCATTTTGCAAACAAAAAAAAATCTGTATTTCGCTTTAGCGGAACTACAGTTTCAGTCTGCTTCAATACAGGGGCTCAAGTGAATGCTCAGTTACTGCCCACCATTTGCACACAATCAATATACAATTGACACCCACTTCTCAAAAACAAAGAACAACAGAAACGGAGGAAAAATGACAATAAAAAAGTTTCCAAACCTTTTGTGCAAATAGGAGGTCCCCTCTGCTCTTGACGTGAGGCATCCTTTCACTCAGCGCAGTCCCATGCTGTCTGGACTCCTCCCATTCCCACCTCCTCTTTAGACCCCTGCTGATGAACCTCTTAGAGTGTTGACCAACAAGGTGCCCCCTGAGTGGGAGCTCCCAGTTCCTTCCCGGGTCAGCGCCAGCCGGCAAGGGGCTGCGTTGACTCACAGAGGCCGAGGCGAAGTAAATGTTCTCCAGGGGCTTCTTGAGGTGGGAGGCCGACATGGGATGGGGGATGAAGGCTTGAGGTCCGCTCAGGGACCCCTCGCTGGCAAACACCGAGCCCATGCCAGTAAAGGTGGGCTGATCTCGCACAGGGAGCCCTGTTGGTCTGTCCAGGCACGGGCCGCTCTCTTTGATGTGTTTATCAGAGTCGCTGTCGGAAAGGAAAACGTCACAGTCCCTGTCCTCCTCGCTGCTGAACCCTTCAATGGACTCGCGAGAAGCTCTACTGCCAGTCAAATCCATTTGAAGACTTGAAATGGTTTCTGCAAAACCAAACCAGAAATCTCTAGAACCCAGGAGTTGCACACAACCCTTTCACGTTTTTTTTGTTTCAAAAAAATCGACCAAGTGGCGGGAGAAAGATTTCAGAAACTCACTCCACAGCCCCACCTGATGGGCAGAGCCTGTAACTACATGTCACATGACTGTTTACTTACAAAATTTCCAATATAACTATTTACACATGCAGTTTTAGTGTTAAACCTTGTTTACTTTTTCTTTGGTTACTCGCGTGACTGTTTACATAGAAAACTTTCAGGATAACTACTTACATAGGCAATTTTAGTGTTAAGTGTAGTCACCTTTTCTTTGGTTACTCGCATGACTGTTTACATAGAAAACTTTCAGGATAACTACTTACATAGGCAATTTTAGTGTTAAGTGTAGTCACCTTTTCTTTGGTTACTCACGTGACTGTTTACATGGAAAACTTTCAGGATAACTACTTACATAGGCAATTTTAGTGTTAAGTGTAGTCACCTTTTCTTTGGTTATTTGTGTGACTGTTTACATAGAAAATTTTCAGTATAACTATTTACATAGGCAGTTTTAGTGTTAAACATTGTCACTTTTTTTGGTTAAAAGCAAGAGTTGCACTTATATACTTTCTTTCGTGACTTCAGGATGTCACAACTACGTTTATGGCCAATAAGCTACTTCTCTGAAGTGTAGTCACTGTTGTAATGAAGAGGAACAAAGCAACCGCTTTTTGCACAGCAAGCTCCCACAAACAGCAAAGTTCGAGCACCCAGATGATCCGCTTTTTAAGTGGTGTTTGCCACATGCAGGGGAACATAACACAGCAGGCCATTCAGCCCTTTTAAGATATTCTATCCACCAGGGTGCAAGTAAAGAAAATATTGTCACGTGTGTGGTGGGGGGGGGAGGCAAAAGTAGTGGGGGGGGGGGCGGCATCAATATAAGACAGTTACTAATAAATCCAATAGGGAAGTCAGATGAAAAAAACATCTTTACTCAGGGCTGCTGACCCCATTGGCTGGCCAACTCAGGAGAGACAGGGGTTCGAATCTGGGACTCAGCTATTGACCAGGGTAAGCGGGCTGAGCAATTTTGAATTATAATGGGCTAACATCGGCCCCCACAAAATGCGAAAATCAGGTCTTAATCCGCTTATAATTTTTGAAAGGGATTCTGATAGCGTGGCTGCTATTTAAATGACAGTGGGCGGGGGCGGGGGCAGAGGGAGGGGACGGACTTTTCCGCCTCAAATTTGGTTTAGGGTAACCAGTGGGTTCGGGCTGGCGTTGATCAGACCCCCCTTTCCTAGCCTCCTCCACTTGCGACAAGAGAAGGTTTCCCAATCAAACGAGTTAAGAGAAAGAGAGAGAGAGAATAGTGCCTTATTTTTGAAAAGAAAGAGGATCGGGAAGGCTTCTTGTGAGTGAATCCCTTTGTTAAGACTGAAGGTGGCAGACAAAAGAGATTGAGAAAGGCGGAGCTTGCTCTACAACCAGAGAGAGAGAGAGAGAGAGGGAGAGAGGGAACAATACTAAGTATCCGTCAAACAATGTTTGACAGGAGCGACGGGGGATGGGGGTGAAATCTACACAGCCATGGAATAAAACTAGCTATCTTGACCCGATTAAGCGCTACCTCAATGCCTGGGGAAAAAAAAAACCTCAAAAGGGTATCCCAGGCGATTCTGCAGAACAATAGGAAGATCTGATGCCCTCCCTCCTCTCTGGTCCAAATTCTGTTGAAGCGACTGACCACAAAGCTGGTCAAAAGTGTTTGAATTACCACAACCCAAAATCTTAAAAGGGGCTGTTATTATTCATTAAAAAAAAACAAAATCCCAATGCATAAGGAGAGAACAGTGAATTAAAATCCCAGAATTGCCCATAATAATAATCATTAAAAAATTAAAATTTCTCCCAAGACAAAATATCCAGGTTGCTCTTAAGAACACAAAAACGCCCGCAATATTGCTTTTAAAATCAATGAATCCGCAGGAATTTATCTTGTAAACTTCCAACAAAGAGATGGTGGTTTTGAAGACCAGTTTATTCAGTAAAAAACACACATACACTCTACATACATACACACCACACATATACATCACACACACACACATATATATATATACATACACTACACACCACACACATTCATATACATACACACCACACACCATACACATACATATGCATTCACACTACACACCACACACACATACATATACATTCACACTACACACATACAAATACATACACACTACACACCACACACATGCATATACATACACACTACACACCACACCCGTACATATATATATACATACACACTACACATACATATATATACATACTACACGCACATATATATACGTACACACACTACACATACATATATATACATACACATACATATATACATACTACACACATACACATATATGCATACATACTACTCACACATACATGTATATACATACACACTACACACACATACACACAGACCATGCACACACAAAGTGACTTGATTGTGGGATAAAGCTGGGTGTACAATGGAAAGGAGGTTTAGTGTGTGTTTTATTTTTACCTGGCTGCAGTTGGTGTGTTTCTTTTCTTCCTGATCTTTCTCTCTCTCTGTCTGGTTGTCCCACGAATCTCTGTTTCTGGACCTATTGTCGGTATCTCTCTTTATCTGAAACTGGTCAATGTTGCAACACGTGTATCCCTGCATGTAGCAGTTTCAGGCGCCACACGTGTAAGCCCCCTGTGCCCTTGCCAGCCACCCTCTGATTGGCCCGCCGGCGGCCAGCCAATCAGACAGGCTGCTCGGAGGAGAGAAGACACGCCCACCCCCTCCCCCAAATCCTTTCCAGGGTTCCAGACGAGTGTTTTTTTTGGAGGGGCTGTGGGTGGCATCAGATAAGAGGGGCTGAAAGGCCAGAGGGCAGGCTGGAAGGGGCAGTTTATGCGTGTGCTGGGGGGAACAGACAGACTGAAGGATGTGGATATTTTGCTCAGCGCTGGGAGATGTCACGGAATCTGCAGCCTTCGGTCAGAGAATGGAATTCAAGAAAGAACAGGACAAAACTAAAAGAGAGGAGGGATATGAAGGAGGGAGGGGGATATGAAGGAGGGAGGGAGGGAGGGGGGTATGAAGGAGGGAGGGAGGGGAATATGAGAGGGGAATATGAAGGGGAGGGGGATTTGAGGGGTAAGGAGGATATGAGGGGGTGAGGATATGAGGGAAGGAGGGGGACATGAGATAGATGGGGATATGAGAGAGGGAGGGGGACATGAGATAGATGGGGATATGAGGGAGGGAGGGGGATATGAAGGAGGGAGGGAGGGGGATATGAGGGGAATATGAAGGGGAAGGGGATTTGAGGGGTAAGGAGGATATGAGGGGGTGAGGATATGAGGGAGGTGGACATGAGGAAGGGAGGGGGACATGAGATAGATGGGGATATGAGGGAGGGAGGGGGATATGTGGGTGCGGGCTGAGGGGAGGGGCACATGAAGGATATGTGGGGGATATAAAGAGGGAGATTTGGGGAGGGACATATGAGGGAAGGGAGGGATATGAAGGGGGAGGGATATGAGAGGGAGTGGGATTTGAGGGGGAGGGGTATATGAGGTGGGAGGACGATATGAGAAGGAGGGGGATATGGGGTGTGGGGTTATGAGGGAGGGAGGGGATGAGGGAAGGGGAATGAGGGGGAGGGGATATGCGATAGATGGGGGATATAGGGAGGGAGATTTGGGGAGGGAGATATGAGTGAAGGGGTAATGAGGGCAGGGAGGGATATGAGAGGGAGTGGGATTTGAGGGGAAGGGATATATGAGGTGGGATGAGGATATGAGAAGGAGGGGGATATGGAGGGGGAGGGGGATGTGAGGGGAAGGGGTATATGAGGGGGAGAAGGATATAAGGGAGAGGGGGATATGAGGGAGAGGGGGATATGAGGGATAGGGGATATGCGGGGGAGGGGAGGAATGCTGGGAAGGGCATTTGAGAGGAGGGGGAAATGCAGGCAAAGGTGATATGTGGAGGAGATATGAACGGGGAGAGCGATATGAAAGAGGGGGATATGAAGGTGAGTAGACATGGGAGAGGGGGTAATGTAGGGGGAGTGGGTAATGTGGGAGGAGGGGATATATTGGGGAGGGGTATATGGGCTGAAGGGGGATATGGGGTGAGGGGATTATGAGGATGGAATACGAGGGGGGATCAAGGGTAAAGGGATCCGGGGAAGGGGAGATTGGCAGGGTGGCGGGGGATCTGAGGGGTGGAGAGGGATCGGGGGGGGGTGGAGGGGGATCAGGGGTGAAATTGGATTGGGGGGAGGAAAGGGATATGGTAGAGGGGAATATGGGGGAGGGGGATGGGGTGGAGGGAAGGGCGACACAGGAGGGGGATAAAGGGGGGAGGGAGATACGGCGGGATGAGAAATAGCAGGGGGGTTTGGGGGAGAATGAAAGGGGAAGGGCGATGCTGGGAGGAAGATACAGGGAAGGGGAAAACTGGGATGCAGGGGATATGAAGGAAAGTGGATATGGGGAGGTGATATGAGAGGAGGGGGTTATGAGGAGCGGAGAACATGGAGGGAGGGGTAACATGGGGGGGGGGAGGAGATAATAGGAGGATATGGTGAGGGGGATATGGGGGAAGGGGATCTGGGGGAAGGTGGTCATTGGGAGGGGTGAGAGATATGGGGAGGGTGGTTGAAGATGCAGAGCTGGGGAGGGGGTCTCAGGGAAATTGGAGGGAAGGAGCGGGTAATGAGGAGAGTGCAGGAGGTATGGAGGGGAGATATTGCGAGGATGAGCGGGTGGGAGGTATGGAGCAGGGGACAGCAAAAGTGGGGGGGGGGGGGGGGCTGGGGACTGGAAAACCTGGGAGGGAGGTAGGCGGGTGGCGGGGAGGGGTGTGGAAGATTTGGGAAGTGGGGATACCGGGAACAGGGTGGGGGGGGCTAAGAAACATGACCGCTATTTTGGAAACTTGCTGGGATGGAGAGCATGCTGGGTGGTTAGGTGGCAGAAGCGACTCTGGCGTGAGAGGTGTAAAAGATGGGTGCGATGTTGGGGTGAGGGGCTGTGTTGGAACCCCGCGGATGGGGGAGGGGTGGTATTCTTGGTCCTTCCCCCTTGTGTCCGAGACAAGACCGCTCTGCACTTTTTCCACCGGCGAAGACAATTGCTGCCATTTCACCACCCCCAGCTCTCTCCTACGAACATTACAGGTGTCTGTCTCTGGCTCTCCGCCCTCACTTGGCCAGCCCTGCTCTGTTACGTTTCAAACTTGGCCGTAATGGCTTCCATTCTGAGGAAGGGTCTGAAATCGTCGCCTTGTGCCCTCTCCGTCGATGCTGCTTCACTGCTGGATCGTCCCCAGGGAGAAAGAGTTCCCCTCCTCTCCTGTCATCAATCCTGAGGAATCAGTTGTGGCGGGGGTGGGGGGGGGGAGGGGGGAGGGGGGGGGGGGAGGGAGGGGGCATGAAGAGGTCTCCCAGTTGCCACAAAGCTGTACCCAAGTGGCCGATGGTTACAGGCAGGACTAGGCAGTGAGCAATCAATCAGCGTGCCCTTCGATCGAGGGGTGCCTTGCAGCTACAGGTCACCCCCTGACTCCTTAGTGGGTGTCAGTCGGTGGGTGGGGGAGGGGTCACGGTTGGGATCCTGCGATGCCACGTGTGGTGTCAAAAGGCCTGCCACCTGTCATTGTGAAGCCTCGCATGGTGCCTGGTGATGCCTACGGAGCCACAGGACAAGACCCGCTCTCTCTCTCTCACACACATGCACACAGACATACACAATATACACAGACAAACACACACACACACACACGTACGCACTCAGACATACACACGTACACAGACACACATGCACACACATATACATGCATGTACACACACACGCACACATACACACACATACACAGACACACGCACACACATACATACACACACGCATGTACACAGACACACGCGCACACATACATACACACACGCATGTACACAGACACACGCACACAGACATGTACACGCACGCACACAGCCACAGACATACACATGCAGACACACGCGCGCACACACACGTACATGCCCGCACGGGCTCACAATTAATGATTGTCTCTTAGTGAAGACACACAGTAATTTTAAAGGAAGCCTTTCGTTTCAAATATGTTTCTGTTGTGCCTTTCGCAAGCCTCAGAACGCCCCAAGGCTCTTTATAGCGAACAAAGTACTCCTGAAGTATCATCCCTGCTGTAATGTAGGAAACGCGGCAGCCAATTTGTGCACAGCAAGCTCCCACGAGCAGCAATGAGATAACGCCCCTGATCACGTTTTAGCGATCTTGGCTGTGGGGTGCCTGACGCTAAGGAGAACTCCCTCCCCCTGCTCTTCCTTGGAACATTGGTCACGGGATCTTTGACATCCACCTGAGAGGGCAGACGCTGCACATGAACCTCACATCCGGACGATGTTCTCTGCTGCCGGAGGGTTAAGGGGACAGGGCAGTGGATAATAAAAAAAACCCGCAATGCTTGTGTTACAGGGTTCAGATCCATGTGAAGGGATCGCCTGTTCAAATTCACTCCAGTCACTGGCGAGATAAGGCAGCTGTTTCTGGGTCATTCAGTTCAGCTCCCACATGGCCCTGAACCATGCAGCTGTTCCAACCAGGCTTCACGTGAGAGGAACACCCCCTCCCCCAACCTCCGTTCTGGCAACAATCCAACACAGGAGCAGGGAGGGGAAATCTTATCAGCCGGAGCTCGTGCTTCTCTGTGTCAGAAGTTCATGGACTTGAGATCTTCTCCGGAGACTGGAGCACCTAATCCAGGCTGATGCTCCCAATGCCAGTACTGAGAGAGCGCTGCACTGTCTGGGGGGGGGTCATTGCTGAGGGAGTGCGGCACTGTTCTTAGATCAGTACTGAGGGGAGTGCCACACAGTTGTTGGGTCAGTACTGAGAGAGCGCTGCACTGTCGGAGATCAGTGCTGAGGGAGTGCCACACTGTTGTTGGGTCGGTACTGAGGGGAGCGTCACACCGTTGGAGGGTCAGCACTGAGAGGGCGCTGCGCTGTTTGGGAGTCAGTGCTGTGGTAGTGCCACACTGTTGGAGAGACAGTACTGAGGGAATGCCGCACAGCTGGAGTCAGTACCGAGGGAGTGCTGCACTGCTGGAGAGTCAGTACTGAGGGAGTGCCGCACCGTCGGAGGGTCAGTAACGAGGGAGCACCCCACTGCTGGAAGGTCGGTATTGAGGGAGTGCTGCACTGTCGGAGGGTCAGTACTGAGAGGGGGGCTGCACTGTTGGAGGGTCAGTACTGAGAGGGGGGCTGCACTGTTGGAGGGTCAGTACTGAGAGAGCGTCGCACTGTCGGAGGGTTAGTTCTCTCGCCATGTCTCAGGGACAGTATTAATCCCCCATTGGACATCACTGAATATATTCCGTTTGCGGGATACTTGCTGTGTGCAAACTGGCTGCCGTGTTTCCCACACTACAGCAGTGACCACACTTGGAAGGAATTATTTAATTGGCTGTGAAGTGCTTTGGAGCTTCCTGAGGTTGTCACAGAATCACATAACGTTATGGCACAGGAGGGTGATATTCGGCCCATCATGTCTGCACCAGCTCTCCGAACGAGCATTACGACTTAGTGCCATTCTCCTGCCTTCTCCCCGTTCCTATTGTGAAAGGCACTGGAGAAATGCAAGTCCTTTTTTTTTTTCTACACGGCCGCAGTTATGAAGCCTTCTCTGAAACCTCTTCACGTCAGAGTCTTGATGCTCAGCTGCCCTTATCTGCCTGTGGGTCGCAATAAGAACCAAGCTCACATTAGCTGTCCGCTACACTTTGCAGTGAGAGTCACGACGACACCTTGCATTTATATGGCCCCTACTGCGTGGTAAAAATGGCACTTCACGGGAATCGGATAACATTTCGCACGGAGCTGCGTTTGCACACATTAGGACAGTGACCAAAGAGGTCGGTTTTAAGGAGTGTCTTAAAGGAGGAGAGAGAGAGAGAGATTTAGGGAGGGAATTCCCTTGACCCTGGGATTCCAGGCAGCTGAAGGCACTGGTGGAGTGATGGAAAGCAGGAGCGTGCACGATGCTGGAATTACAGGAACGCAGAGGGCTGTACAGAGATATGAGATTGTTCAGAGATACACAGCTTTGGTATGTGGACAGCTCGTTTTTTTTTCCTTTTATTTATTCCGAAGGTCAAACCTGCAGCACTGCCTGGCTAAAGGCCAGGCTGGCCCCGCTGCAGCTCGAGTCCACGGTGCCAAACTCACGGCGAAACGACACGTTGGCGAAGCCAGTGTTCGCTCGTCCGGCCCCTCTCGCGCCCCATCCAAACCACAAGGTCCGGCCGAACGCCATTTCTCGCTAGCAGCCCAGCCAGGGGTCCTGGTGGTTCTTCCTCATCAGGAAGGCCAGCTTCCTGGCCATCTCCATGTTGTAGATGCGCCGGCAGGTCTCATAATTCTCGCGGATGCGTTTCCTGCAGGGCTTCTCGTAGTAGCGCCTGCGCTTTGCCTCTTCGATGATCCCGTCTGTGGTGAGAATCCTAGTTGAGGAAAAGGAGTTAAGGGGAGCCATTAGCCTTCCCACACTTGGCATTGAAACCGGGTTTCAACGTTCCAATTTTTCCACCTACCCCTCCCCGTCCCGAGCCTCCAAAACCGAGTGGCTCCTCCCACCGCCCCCAGCTTTTCATCCTACTCCATGGCATCGGACGCATAATGAGGGCCGACCTTTCCAGTGCCCGTACCGAGGGAGGGCTGTCCTGTCAGAGAGTCAATACTGAGGAAGCACTGTCGGAGGGTCAGTACTGAGGGAGCGCCGCACTGTCGGAGGGTCAGTACTGAGGGAGCGCCGCACTGTCGGAGGGTCAGTACTGAGGGAGTGCCGCACTGTCGGAGGGTCAGTACTGAGGGAGTGCCGCACTGTCGGAGGGTCAGTACTGAGGGAGCGCCGCACTGTCGGAGGGTCAGTACTGAGGGAGCGCCGCACTGTCGGAGGGGTCAGTACTGAGGGAGTGCCGCACTGTCGGAGGGTCAGTACTGAGGGAGTGCCGCACTGTCGGAGCGTCAGTACTGAGGGAGTGCCGCACTGTCAGAGGGTCAGTACTGAGGGAGTGCCGCACTGTCGGAGGGTCAGTACTGAGGGAGTGCCGCGCTGTCGGAGGGTCAGTACTGAGGGAGTGCCGCACTGTCGGAGGGTCAGTACAGAGGGAGTGCCGCACTGTCGGAGGGTCAGTACTGAGGGAGTGCCGCACTGTCGGAGGGTCAGTACTGAGGGAGTGCCGCACTGTCGGAGGGTCAGTACAGAGGGAGTGCCGCACTGTCGGAGGGTCAGTACTGAGGGAGTGCCGCACTGTCGGAGGGTCAGTACTGAGGGAGTGCCACGCTGTCGGAGGGTCAGTATTGAGGGAGTGCCGCGCTGTCGGAGGGTCAGTACTGAGGAAGCACCGCTCCATCGGAGGGTCAGTACTGAGGGAGCGCCGCACTGTCGGAGGGTCAGTACTCAGGGAGCACCACACTGTCGGAGGGTCAGTACTGAGGGAGAGCTGCACTCTCAGAGGGCCAGAACTGAGGGAGTGCCGCACTGTCGGAGGGGTCAGCACTGAGGGGGCGCCGCACTGTCGGAGGGTCAGTACTGAGGGAGCGCCGCACTGTCGGAGGGTCAGTACTGAGGGGGCGCCGCACTGTCGGAGGGTCAGTACTGAGGGGGCGCCGCACTGTCGGAGGGTCAGTACTGAGGGAGCGCCGCACTGTCGGAGGGTCAGTACTGAGGGAGCGCCGCACTGTCGGAGGGTCAGTACTGAGGGAGCGCCGCACTGTCGGAGGGTCAGTACTCAGGGAGCACCGCACTGTCGGAGGGTCAGTACTGAGGGAGTGCCGCACTGTCGGAGGGTCAGTACTCAGGGAGCACCGCACTGTCAGAGGGTCAGTACTGAGGGAGCGCCGCACTGTCGGAGGGTCAGTACTGAGGGGGCGCCGCACTGTCGGAGGGTCAGTACTGAGAGAGCGCCGCACTGTCCGAGAGTCAGTACTGAGGGAGCGCTGCACTGTAGGAGGGTCAGTACTGAGGGAGCGCCGCACTGTCAGAGGGTCAGTACTGAGGGAGCGCCGCACTGTCGGAGGGTCAGTACTGAGGGAGCGCCGCACTGTTGGAGGGTCAGTACTGAGGGAGCGCCGCACTGTGGAGGGTCAGTACTGAGGGAGCGCCACACTGTCGGAGGGTCAGTACTGAGGGAGCGCCGCACTGTCGGAGGGTCAGTACTGAGGGAGTGCCGCACGGTCGGAGGGTCAGTACTGAGGGAGCGCTGCACTGTTGGAGGGTCAGTACTGAGG
>JANJGN010000036.1:9439842-9642342 GCA_026770705.1 Isurus oxyrinchus
TGAGGGTCATTAGTCTGTGGAATTCTCTTCCCCAGAGAGTGGGAGAAAATATACGAGAGAGAGAATGAGCTGATGAACTTGATAATAAAAGCTCAATGGGTGGGTGCACCACTGATTTAAGTGTCTCAGCTGAATTCTGGCCCCTTACAGTGTGGCACTCCCTCAATATGGCATTGGGGGTGTCAGCTAGGATTTTGGGGGAGCGCTGTGCAGACAACCCCCATCCAGAGGTGAGTGTGCTCGCCACTGAGACAACTGACATTCAAACGTCCCACTTGCTGATTGCTGTCGGTGTCTAACTGAGCCCTGGAGTGCTGCAACCCCAGTTCGGCAAGGGTGAGGGAAGTACAGTCAGTGCTCCTGCTGGAATCACAATCTGAGATGTTATCATTTCTGCACTGTACTTAGAGAGACAAACAGATCAAGGGAGGAAGGGGAAGGGGAGTGGAGGTGATGGGGGGGAAGGGGAGTGGAGGTGGTGGGGGGGAAGAGGAGCGGAGGTGGGAGGGGGAGAAGGGGAGTGGAGGTGGGGGGGAGAAGGGGAGCGGAGGTGGGGGGGAGAAGGGGAGCGGAGGTGGGGGGGAGAAGGGGAGCGGAGGTGTGGAGGAGAAGGGGAGCGGAGGTGTGGAGGAGAAGGGGAGCGGAGGTGGGGGGGAGAAGGGGAGTGGAGGTGGGGGGGGGGGGAAGGGGAACGGAGGTGGGGGGGGGAGAAGGGGAACGGAGGTGGGGGGGAGAAGGGGAACGGAGGTAGGGGGGGAGAAGGGGAACGGAGGGTAGGGGGGGAGAAGGGGAACGGAGGTAGGGGGGAGAAGGGGAACGGAGGTGGGGGGGAGAAGGGGAACGGAGGTGGGGGGGAGAAGGGGAGCGGAGGTAGGGGAGAAGGGGAGCGGAGGTAGGGGAGAAGGGGAGCGGAGGTGGGGTGGGAGAAGGGGAGCGGAGGTGGGGTGGGAGAAGGGGAGCGGAGGTGGGGGGGGGAGAAGGGAACGGAGGTGGTGGGGGGGAGAAGGGGAGCGGAGGTGGTGGGGGGGAGAAGGGGAGAGGAGGTGATGGGGGGGAGAAGGGGAACGGAGGTGGGGGGAGAAGGGGAGCGGAGGTTGGGGGAGAGGGGGAGAAGGGGAGCGGAGATGGGGAGAAGGGGAGCGGAGGTGGGGGAGAGGGGGAGAAGGGGAGCGGAGATGGGGGGAGAAGGGGAGTGGAGGTAGTGGGGGAGAAGGGGAGCGGAGGTGGGGAGGAGAAGGGGAGCGGAGATGGGGGGAGAAGGGGAGTGGAGGTAGTGGGGGAGAAGGGGAGCGGAGGTGGGGAGGAGAAGGGGAGCGGAGGTGGGGAGAGGGGGAGAAGGGGAGTGGAGATGGGGGGGAGAAGGGGAGTGGAGATGGGGGGAGAAGGGGAGCGGAGGTAGTGGGGGAGAAGGGGAGCGGAGGTAGTGGGGGAGAAGGGGAGCGGAGGTAGTGGGGGAGAAGGGGAGCGGAGGTGGGGGAGAAGGTGAGCGGAGGTTGGGGGGGAGAAGGGGAGCGGAGGTGGGGGGGGAGAAGGGGAGCGGAGGTGGGGGGGGGAATGTCATGGGAGTGGGAGCATGGGGGGAGGGGAAGGGGGGAGATGAGGGGAAAGTGTGATGGGGAGGGGGGGGAGATCTTTGAGGGGAGGCCTGAGGCCAGAGGCCTGCTCCGCGGACCCTCCCCCCGCGCCCCTCCCCCCGCCCCCGCGCGCTCTCTCTCTCTCTCTCTCACCGGGTCAGGGTCCGGTAAGCCGCCTCCACGTCACCGCCCTGAACCATCACCGTCCGCGCCACAAACCGCGCGTGAGCCGCCATCGCCGTCGGAAGTGGCGTTGGTCGGGCGGAAGTGGGGTCGGGGGAGAGGGAGAGAGAGAGAGAGAGAGAGACGGACCCGGTGCATCGCCCCCTTGGTCCCTCCCCGCGGCCTTGACAACCCCGAGCCGCTCACTAAGGTTCCGGCCGCGCTCGCCTCATCCCCAAAGAGGCACAGCTGAAGGTGGTTGCAGGATTATGGTGAAGTTTCTTGGACATTTTGATCCTCGGATCCCTGGTTGCACCATACTTGCAGCAATGTGAGTCTTAAGGGTGAAATCAGTTGCTTTACACCGTGTGGCTGTGGTCGACTGGGATCAATGGAGGGTTTAATCTCGTGATGGTAAAAGCTCCGCAAGCCCCTGAGTCTCGCAGCGATTTATCCCCCCGCCGCCTGCTGGAAATATGGATGTTTGGGTTAATGTAAGGTGGCTGCCGATACCCCCCCCTGCACATGGGCACCAATCCAATCAGCTCACTCCGCTGTGCCCAGCCTGTCAGTGCCCACTGCACGTGTGTCAATGATGCACCATGTTTATCTGCCATCCCCCACCTCCTCACCTCATACCCCTCCTCACAGCCCCATCCCCCACCTCCTCACCTCATACCCCTCCTCACAGCCCCATCCCCCACCTCCTCACCTCATACCCCTCCTCACAGCCCCATCCCCCACCTCCTCACCTCATACCCCTCCTCACAGCCCCATCCCCCACCTCCTCACCTCATACCCCTCCTCACAGCCCCATCCCCCACCTCCTCACCTCATACCCCTCCTCACAGCCCATCCCCCACCTCCTCACCTCATACCCCTCCTCACAGCCCCATCCCCCACCTCCTCACCTCATACCCCTCCTCACAGCCCCATCCCCCACCTCCTCACCTCATACCCCTCCTCACAGCCCCATCCCCCACCTCCTCACCTCATACCCCTCCTCACAGCCCCATCCCCCACCTCCTCACCTCATCACCCCCCTCACAGCCCCATCCCCCTCCCCTCACCTCATACCCCTCCTCACAGCCCCATCCCCACCCTCCTCACCTCATAGCCCTCCTCACAGCCCCATCTCCACCTCCTCAGCTCATAAGCCTCCTCACAGCCCCCATCCCCCACCTCACCTTATACCCCTCCTCACAGCCCCATCCCCCTCCTTCTCACCTCATACCCTTCCTCACAGCCCCATACCCCCTCCTTCTCACCTCATACCCCTCCTCACAGCCCCATCCCCACCTCCTCAGCTCATAACCCTCCTCACCTCCACCCTCCTCACAGCCTCATCCCCCTTCTCCTCACCTCATACACCTGCTCACAGCCACATCCACCTCCTCCTCACTCTCATCCCCCTCATCACCCTCCTCTCACCTCCATACCCCTCATTCTCACATCCACACCCCTTCCTCACCTCCATCCCTCTCCTCCTCACCCCCATCATTCCTCCTCACCCCCCATCCATCCTCCTCACCCTCATCTTCCTTGTCCTCACCCCATCCCCCTTGTCCTCACCTCCACCCCCTCATCCTCACCCTCATCCCCTCCTCACCTCCATTCCCCTCTTCCTCACCCTCACCCCTGCTCTTCATCTCCATGAGCCTCACTGCAATCTCCCCTCCTCACCCCAATCCCCTCCTTCTCCCTATCACCCCTATCCCACCCCCTCCCCCTCACCCCATCCCACCCTCCTTACCCCATCCCTCCTCCTCAACCCCATCCCCCTCCTCTTCCCATCCCCTTCCTCTTCCCATCCCCTTCCTCTTCCCATCCCCCTCCTCTCCCCATCCTGCTCCTCAACCCCATCCCAACTCCTCACCCCCATTCCCCTCCTCCTCACATCCCATCCCCATCCTCCTCACCCTCGGCCCCTCCTCCTCACCCCCATCCCCCTCCTCTGTAAGCCCGCCTGCCTGACTCTCCCTTGCACCAAACTCACCGCCCAAGGCCTGAGTCTGACTGAGACTCCGAGCCAAAAATCCGTCTCCCTCTCCTTCAGTGACAGGCACGCTGGACAATCCACTTCAATTGGGAATGAAAGGACATTGCCTAAAATGCAGCGTGATGATATGAGCAGCGCCATCTTTGGTCCTGGCCACTGCCCACTCTATCGCTCGCAATGACAGGCAACACACGCAGCCACCTAACAATAGGTAACCTAGACGCCACAGTCAAAATCCTATCAAACTCAATACCTGGGTTCACATGTAACTATAACTGAGCAGCCAGAGAACCATAGCCCTGCAAGAACCTAATAGAAGGAGGGGAAATTCTTTTTCCAAGTGTCAGTCGTGGCTCACTGCACCTCACTCTCGCGCCCTCTCCCCACTCCAGAGACTTGAGCCCAAAATCCAGGCCAACACTCCCCAGTGCCACTGCTGAGGGAACACCACACTGTTGGAGGGTCAGTACTGAGGGAGCGCCACACTGTTGGAGGGTCAGTACTGAGGGAGCGCCGCACTGTCGGAGGGTTGGTACTGAGGGAGAGCCACACTGTTGGAGGGTCAGTACTGAGGGAGTGCCACACTGTCGGAGGGTCAGTACTGAGGGAGTGCTGCACTGTCGGAGGGTCAGTACTGTGGGAGTGCCACACTGTCGGAGGGTCAATACTGAGGGAGTGCCACACTGTTGGAGGGTCAGTACTGAGGGAGTGCTGCACTGTTGGAGGGTCAGTACTGAGGGAGCGCCGCACTGTCGGAGGGTCAGTACTGAGGGAGTGCCACACTGTCAGAGGGTCAGTACTGAGGGAGTGCCACACTATCGGAGGGTCAGTACTGAGGGACTGTCACAATATCGGAGGATCAGTACTGAGGGAGTGCCACACTGTCGGAGGGTCAGTACTGAGGGAGCGCCGCACCGTCGGAGGGTCAGTGCTGAGGGAGTGCCACACTGTTGGAGGGTCTGTAGGATGTCTTGAGGTCATGAAAAGTGATCTAGAAATGCACGTGTTCCTATTTATCCAAAGAAAGATCATTAAAAAGGCCAGTCAGTTTAACTTCGATGGTGGGAGAAACTTCTAGAAACAATAATTCAGGACAAAATTAATAGCTCCTCGGAAAATGTGGGCTAACTAAGGAAAGTTAGCACAGATTGCTTAAGGGAAAATCACATTTGACTAACCTGCTGGAGTTTTTTGAAGAGGTAATAGAGAGGGTTTTTTAATTCTTTCACAGGACGCGAGTGTCACTGGCTGGGCCAACATTTATATTGCCCATCCCTAATTGCCCCTTGTGAAAGTGATGGTGAGCCACCATCTTGAACCGCTGCAGTCCCTGTGGTGTAGGTGCACCGGCAGTGCTGTTGGGGAGGGAGTTCCAGGATTTTGACCCTGTGACAGTGAAGGAATGGCCAATATATTTCCAAGTCAGTATAGTGTGTGACTTGGATGGGAACTGTACTGATGAGGGTAAGGCTGTTGATGTGGTGTATATGGACTTCTAAAAGGCATTTGATAAAGTGCCACACTAGAGACTTATGAGCAAAGTTATAGCTCATGGAATGAAAAGGACTGTAGCAACATAGATACAGAATTGGCTGAGCAACAGGAAACAGAGTAGTAGCTGATGGATGTTTTTTTAGTTAATGGAAGTTTGTAGCGGAGTTCTCCAGGGATCAGTGTTGGGACCCTTGCTTTTCCTGATATGTATTAATGACCTGGACCTCAATGTGCTGTTCAAAGTTTGCAGATGATGCAAAACTTGGGAAATATTGTGAACTGTAAGGAGGATAGTGTAGAACTTCAAAGGGACATAGACAAGTTGGTGGAGTGGGCAGACAGGTGGTAGATGAAGTTCAATGCGGATAATGTGAGGTGGTTCATTTTGGCAGCAAGAACATGGAGAGACAGTTTAAAATGGGAGGTACAACTCTTAATGAGTGCAGGAGTGGAAGGACTTGGGTGTGTATGTGCATAAATCATTGAAGGTGGCAGGACAGGTTGAGAGAGAGGTTAATACAGCATAAGTTACCTGGGCTTTATTAATAGGGGCACAGAGCACAAGAGCAAGGAGGTTATGTTGAACTTGTATAAGGCACTAGTTTGGCCTCAGCTGGAGTATTGTGTCCCGTTCTGGAAGGATGTGAAGGCTTTGGGGAGAGTGCAGAAAAGATTCATGAGACTGGTTCCAGGGATGAGGAACTTTAGTAATGAAAATAGTTTGGAGAAGTTGGGACTGTTTATCTCGGAGAAAATAAGGTTTAGAGGGGAATTGATAGTGGCGTTCAAAATCATGAGGGGTCTGGACAGAGTAAAGAGGAAGAAACTGTTCCCCTTGACGGTAGGATCGGGAATAAGAGGCCACAGATTTAGAGCGATTTGTGAAAGAAACATAAACGACACGAGAAAAATCTTTTTCACGCGGCGAGTGGTTAGGATGTGGAATGCGCTGCCTGAGAGTGTTGGGGGTGGTGGGGGAGGCAGGTTCAATGGAAGCATTCCAAAGGGAATTAGACTGTTAGGTGAAAAGGACGAATGTGCAGGGTTACGGGGAGAAGGCAGGGGAATGGTACTTTGGTGAGTTGCTCATTCGGAGAGCCGGTGCAGACACGATGGGCCGAATGGCCTCCTTCTGCGCCCTAGCAGTTCTGTGATTCCGAAAAAGATTTCTATCATCGGCTGAACCCGAATCGCATCCTTCATCCAAAGCTCACCACCAGCGCCTGGATGAACAGGTTAACCCACAGTCTGGTGCTGTGTTTGACCCTTGGATGAACAGGTTAACCCACAGTCTGGTGCTGTGTTTGACTTTTGCCCTGGCATCAGTCCGCGCCCACAGACTGCCCAGCACTCCCATTCATCCACCAACAAGGGCTCATACAGTCGCTGCAGACAGTGTGTGACTCACAGCCAGACAGACTCACATAAACCAATGGGACCGAGCCGCCACCCAAAGTTAAGCAACCAGTCAGACCAGACTCTTTACTCAAACAGCAGTGTGTGGCACCCAGTTTCGACCCCACCCTGCTCCTTCGCTCTCTGAGTGGTAATTCTTTGGGAGAAATGTCAGGAGCTGATGACAGAGTCATGATGTCACTGGGCTAGTAACCCAGAGGCCCCAGGCTAATGCTTTGGGGGACACAGGTTCAAATCCCACCACAGCGGCCGGTGGAATCGAAATTCAATGAATAAAATCTGGAATTGAAAGCGAGTCTTAGTGATGGTGACAACCATCATCGATTGTCATAAAAACCCCATCTGGTTCACTAATGCCCCTTTAGGGAAGGGAATCTGCCGTCCTTACCTGGTCTGGCCTACATGTGACTCCAGACCCACAGCCACGTAGCTGTTTCTTAACTGCCCCTCTGAAATGGTGCGGCAAACCACTCGGGTTCGAGTGGCAATTAGGGAGGGGCAACAAATGTTGGCCTTGCCAGCGATGCCCACGTCCTGTGAAAGACTAAAGACAAAAAAAGGAGAGGGAACTGCTGGCTGATGCTCCCCTTCCGAGGAGAGGGACCCCCATACGATGACTGCTTGGGGTCTGAATCCTGGGGACCATCATGGACTGTCAGAGAGCATAGCAAAAACAGCCAGCGCATTTCCTTAAAGATCTCAAGCTGGAAGTCTGGCATGAATGATTCCAAGTTAAAACAAAACATCTTCCCAAATATTATATAGCGTCAGTCCTCACACCCCCGATTCAGAAGGTCATTGGTTCAATTCCCACTCCAGACACTGGAGCACGAAAATCTATCTCACGCTCCCACTGTCAATTCTGACGGAGTGCAGCACTGTCGGGGGGTCAGTACTGAGGGAGCGCCGCACTGTCGGAGGGTCAGTACTGAGGGAGTGCAGCACTGTCGGAGGGTCAGTACTGAGGGAGTGCAGCACTGTCGGAGGGTCAGTACTGAGGGAGCACCGCACTGTCGGAGGGTCAGTACTGAGGGAGCGCAGCACTGTCGGAGGGTCAGTACTGAGGGAGCGCCGCACTGTCGGAGGGTCAGTACTGAGGGAGCGCCGCACTGTCGGAGGGTCAGGACTGAGGGAGTGCCACACTGTCGGAGGGTCAGTACTGAGGGAGCGCCGCACTGTCGGAGGGTCAGTACTGAGGGAGCGCCGCACTGTCGGAGGGTCAGGACTGAGGGAGCGCCGCACTGTCGGAGGGTCAGTACTGAGGGAGCGCCGCACTGTCGGAGGGTCAGTATTGAGGGAGCGCCGCACTGTCGGAGGGTCAGTACTGAGGGAGTGCTGCACTGTCAGAGGGTCAGTACTGAGGGAGTGCTGCACTGTCAAAGGGTCAGTACTGAGGGAGTGCTGCACTGTTGGAGAGTCGGTATTGAGGGAGTGCCGCACTGTTGGAGGTCAGTGCTGAGGGAGCTCTACACTGTTACGGGTGCCCTCTTTTGGATGAGATGTTAAACTGAGGCCCCATTAGCCCTCCAAAGGAGTTAAAAGATCCCATGGCGACAATTAAAAACAGAGCAGTAGGGCAGTTCTCCCCAGACTCCTCAGTCAACATTTATCCCTCAACCAACATCACTAGAAAACAGATGATCAGGGTCATTATAAGATTGCTGTTTGTGGGAGCTTGCTGTGCGCAAATTGGCTGCCACGTTTCCTACGTTACAACAGTAATTACACGACAAGAAAAAGTACCTCATTTGCTATGAGGTGCTTTGGGACGTGCTGAGGTGGTGAGAGGCGCTAGAGAAATGCAATTCTTCCTTTCGTTAAGTTTGTCCACCCTCCCCAGGTTCCATGTTTAAGGTTGTGACAGGGCTGATGGTTGTTGGCCTCATCCTGGGAGGGGGGGGGCAAGCCCTAAAATGATTCACTCGACAACTGAGGAGAATTGATCAGCCTTCAGACCGACTGGCTATCACCAAATTGCTGTAAAGATAGGACATGTTGTCAGAGTTTTCAATCTTACACTCATCAGGACAAACAGAAGAATGCCAAATTTCATACGGTCACAACAATTTATACTACAGGAGAAAAGGGTGCTGATTGGTTGGCAAGTCGACTCTGATTGGCAGAAGCGTTGCCATGGAGAAAGCAACAGGGAAACTATAGGCTCCCCAAGCTCCCTGGTAATAAGAAAAAGCCACAAGTCTTGAACATATTCCTTTTGTATGTGGAGGTTGTATCCCTCGGTATGAATGTATGTCACTCCAAGCAAGTGTAAATGAGCCAAGTTACAAGTTTGACTGATTATCTTAGATTGGTTGTTAGTGTAGCCACTGAAGGAGGTATTAGGGAACAAAAACTCGATCAAAGAGGTCAGTTGTGAGGGGTATCTAATAGGAGGAGGGAGAGAGAGAGAGAGACGGAGGGGTTTAGGGAGGGAATTCCAGAGGTCAGGGCCCCAGGCAGCTGAAGGCACAGCCATCTATGGTGGAGCGATGGGAATTGTGGGATGGTCAAGAGGCCGGAATTGGAGGAGTGCAGAGATCTTGAAGGTTTGCTGTGGCTAGAGGAGGTTACAGAGATAGGGAGGGGTGCAGGAGCTGGAGGTGTTTACAGAGATAGGGAGGGGTGTAAGGGCTGGAGGAGGTTACAGAGTTACGGAGGGGTGTCCGGGCTCGAAGAGGTTACAGAGATAGGGAGGAGTGTAGGGGCTAGAGGAGGTTTCAGAGATAGGGAAGGGTGTAGGGGCTGGAGGTGGTTACAGAGATAGGGAGGGGTGTAGGGCTGGAGGAGGTTACAGCGATAGGGAGGTTTGTAGTGGCTGGAGAAGGTTACAGAAACATGGAGCGGTGTAGGGGATGGTAGAGGTTACAGAGATAGGGAGGGGTGTAGGGGCTGGCAGAGGTTACAGAGATAGGGAGTGGTTGTGGGGGCTGGAGGAGGTTACAGAGATAGAGAGGGTAGGAGCTGGAGGAAGTTACAGAGATAGGGAGGAGTGTCAGGGTTGAAGGTGGTTACAGAGATAGGGAGGGGTGTAGGGGCTGGAGAGGGTTACAGAGATAGGGAGTAGGTTACAGAGGTAGGGAGGGGGGTAGGTGCTGGAGGAGGTTGCAGAGATGGGGAGGGGTTTAGGTCTGGAGGGGGTTACAGAGATAGGGAGGGGTGCAGGGGCTGGAGGAGGTTACAGCGATAGGGAGGGGTGTAGGGGCTGGAGGAGGTTACAGAGATAGGGAGGGGTGTAGGGGCTGGAGGAGGTTACAGAGATAGGGAGGGGTGTAGGGGCTGGAGGAGGTTACAGAGTTAGGGAGAGGTGTCGGGGCTGGAAGAGGTTACAGAGATAGGGAAGAGAGTAGGGGCTAGAGGAGGTTACAGAGATCGGGAGGGGTCTAGGAGCTGGAGGAGGTTACAGAGATATGGAGGGGTTGTGGGGGCTGGAGGAGGTTACAGAGAAAGGGAGGGGTGCAGGGGCTGGAGGAGGTTACAGAGATAGGGAGGAGTGTCAGGGCTGGAGGTGGTTACAGAGATAGGGAGGGGTGTAGGGGCTGGAGGAGGTTACAGAGTTAGGGAGAGGTGTCGGGGCTGGAAGAGGTTACAGAGATAGGGAAGAGAGTAGGGGCTAGAGGAGGTTACAGAGATCGGGAGGGGTCTAGGAGCTGGAGGAGGTTACAGAGATATGGAGGGGTTGTGGGGGCTGGAGGAGGTTACAGAGAAAGGGAGGGGTGCAGGGGCTGGAGGAGGTTACAGAGATAGGGAGGAGTGTCAGGGCTGGAGGTGGTTACAGAGATAGGGAGGGGTGTAGGGGCTGGAGGAGGTTACAGAGGTAGGGAGGGGTGTAGGTGCTGGAGGAGGTTTCAGAGATAAGGAGGGTTGTAGGGGCTGGAGGAGGTTACAGAGATAGGTAGGGGTGTAGGAGCTGGAGGTGGTTACAGAGATAGGGAGTGCTTGTGGGGGCTGGAGGAGGTTACAGAGAAAGGGAGGGGTGCAGGGGCTGGAGGAGGTTACAGAGATAGAGAGGGGTGGAGAGGCTGGAGGAGGTTACAGAGACAGGGAGAGTGTAGAGGATGGAGGAGGTTTACAGAGATAGGGAGGGGTGTAGGGGCTGGAGGAGGTTACAGAGATAGGGAGGAGTTTACAGAGATAGGGAGGGGGGTTAGGTGCTGGAGGAGTTTTCAGAGTTAGAGAGGGTTGTAGGGGCTGGAGGAGGTTACAGAGATAGGGAGGGGTGTAGGAGCTGGAGGTGGTTACAGAGATAGGGAGGGGTGTCAGGGCTGGAGGTGGTTACAGAGATAGGGAGGGGTGTAGGGGCTGGAGGAGGTTACAGAGTTAGGGAGAGGTGTCGGGGCTGGAAGAGGTTACAGAGATAGGGAAGAGAGTAGGGGCTAGAGGAGGTTACAGAGATCGGGAGGGGTCTAGGAGCTGGAGGAGGTTACAGAGATATGGAGGGGTTGTGGGGGCTGGAGGAGGTTACAGAGAAAGGGAGGGGTGCAGGGGCTGGAGGAGGTTACAGAGATAGGGAGGAGTGTCAGGGCTGGAGGTGGTTACAGAGATAGGGAGGGGTGTAGGGGCTGGAGGAGGTTACAGAGGTAGGGAGGGGTGTAGGTGCTGGAGGAGGTTTCAGAGATAAGGAGGGTTGTAGGGGCTGGAGGAGGTTACAGAGATAGGTAGGGGTGTAGGAGCTGGAGGTGGTTACAGAGATAGGGAGTGCTTGTGGGGGCTGGAGGAGGTTACAGAGAAAGGGAGGGGTGCAGGGGCTGGAGGAGGTTACAGAGATAGAGAGGGGTGGAGAGGCTGGAGGAGGTTACAGAGACAGGGAGAGTGTAGGGGATGGAGGAGGTTTACAGAGATAGGGAGTGGTGTAGGGGCTGGAGGAGGTTACAGAGATAGGGAGGAGTTTACAGAGATAGGGAGGGGGGTTAGGTGCTGGAGGAGTTTTCAGAGTTAGAGAGGGTTGTAGGGGCTGGAGGAGGTTACAGAGATAGGGAGGGGTGTAGGAGCTGGAGGTGGTTACAGAGATAGGGAGGGGTGTCAGGGCTGGAGGAGGTTACAGAGATAGGGAGGGGTGTAGGGGCTGGAGGAGGTTCCAGAGATAGGGGTGTAGGAGAAGCAGGAGGTTACAGAGATAGGGAGGGGTGTAGGTGCTGGAGGAGTTTACAGAGATAGGGAGGGGTTTGGGGGCTGGAGGAGTTTACAGAGATAGGGAGGGTTGTAGGGGCTGGAGGAGGTAACAGAGATAGGGAGGGTTGTAGGGGCTGGAGGAGGTTACAGAGATAGGGAATGTGTAGGGGATGGAGGATGTTCCAGAGATAGGGAGGAGTGTCAGGGCTGGAGGTGGTTACAGAGATAGGGAGGGGTGTAGGGGCTGGAGGAGGTTACAGAGATAGGGAGGAGGTTACAGATGTAGGGAGGGGTGTAGGTGCTGGAGGAGGTTTCAGAGATAAGGAGGTTTGTAGGGGCTGGAGGACGTTACACAGATAGGTAGGGGTGTAGGAGCTGGAGGTGGTTACAGAGATAGGGAGGGTTTGTGGGGGCTGGAGGAGGTTACAGCGAAAGGGAGGGTTGTAGGGGCTCGAGAAGGTTACAGAGACAGGGAGCGGTGTAGGTGATGGAGGAGGTTACAGAGATAGGGAGGGGTGTAGGGGCTGGAGGAGTTTACAGAGATCGGGAGGGGTCTAAGAGCTGAAGGAGGTTACAGAGATATGGATGGGTTGTGGGGGCTGGAGGAGGTTACAGAGAAAGGGAGGGGTGCAGGGGCTGGAGGAGGTTACAGAGATAGAGAGGGGTGTAGGGGCTGGAGGAGCTTACAGAGATAGGGAGGGGTGTAGGGGCTGGAGGAGGTTACAGAGATAGGGAGGAGTGTCAGGGCTGGAGGTGGTTACAGAGATAGGGAGGGGTGTAGGGGCTGGAGGAGGTTACAGAGGTAGGGAGGGGTGTAGGTGCTGGAGGAGGTTTCAGAGATAAGGAGGGTTGTAGGGGCTGGAGGAGGTTACAGAGATAGGTTGGGGTGTAGGAGCTGGAGGTGGTTACAGAGATAGGGATGGGTTGTGGGGGCTCGAGGAGGTTACAGAGAAAGGGAGGGGTGTAGGGGCTGGAGGAGGTTACAGAGACAGGGAGGGGTATAGGGGATGGAGGAGGTTTACAGAGATAGGGAGGGGTGTAGGGGCTGGAGGAGGTTACAGAGATAGGGAGGAGGTTACAGAGATAGGGAAGGGGGTTGGTGCTGGAGGAGGTTTCAGAGATAGAGAGGGGTGCAGGGACTGGAGGAGGTTACAGAGATAGAGAGGGGTGTAGGGGCTGGAGGAGCTTACAGAGATAGGGAGGGGTGTATGGGCTGGAGGAGGTTACAGAGATAGGGAGGAGTGTCAGGGCTGGAGGTGGTTACAGAGATAGGGAGGGGTGTAGGGGCTGGAGGAGGTTACAGAGGTAGGGAGGGGTGTAGGTGCTGGAGGAGGTTTCAGAGATAAGGAGGGTTGTAGGGGCTGGAAGAGGTTACAGAGATAGGGAGGGGTGTACGGGATGCAGGAAGTTACAGAGATAGGGAGGGGTGTAGGTGCTGGAGGAGGTTACAGAGATAGGGAGGGGTGTGGGGGCTGCAGGAGGTTACAGAGATAGGGAGGGGTGTAGGGGCTAGAGGAGGTTAGAGATAGGGAGGGGTATAGGGGCTGGAGGAAGTTACAGATATAGGGAGGGGTTTAGGGGCTAGAGGAGGTTTCAGAGATAGGGAGGGGGTGTAGGGACTGGAGGAGGTTGCAGAGATAGGGAGGGGTGTCTGGGCTGGCGGAGTTTACAGAGATAGTGAGGGGTGTAGGGGCTAGAGGAGGTTACAGAGATAGGGAGGGGTGTAGGGGCTGGAGGAGGTTACAGAGATAGGGAGGGGTGTAGGGGCAGGAGAAGGTTACAGAGATAGGGAGTGGTGTAGGGGCTGGAGGTGGTTACAGAGATAGGGAGGGGTGTAGGGGCTGGAGGAGGTTACAGAGATAGGGAGGAGGTTACAGAGGTAGGGAGGGGTGTAGGTGCTGGAGGAGGTTTCAGAGATAAGGAGGGTTGTAGGGGCTGGAGGACGTTACAGAGATAGGTAGGGCTGTAGGAGCTGGAGGTGGTTACAGTGATAGGGAGGGGTTGTGGGGGCTGAACGAGGTTACAGAGAAAGGGAGGGTGCAGTGGCTGGAGGAGGTTACAGAGATAGAGAGGGGTGTAGTGGCTGGAGGAGGTTACAGAGACAGGGAAGGGTGTAGGGGATGGAGGAGGTTTACAGAGATAGAGGGAGGTGTAGGGGCTGGAAGAGGTTACAGAGATAGGGTGGAGGTTACAGAGATAGTGAGGGGGTAGGTGCTGGAGGAGGTTTCAGAGGTAGGGAGGGTTGTAGGGGCTGGAGGTGGTTACAGAGATGGGGAGGGTTGTCAGGGCTGGAGGAGGTTACAGAGATAGGGAGGGGTGTAGGGGCTGGAGGAGGTTACAGAGATAGGCAGAGGTGTAGGAGCTGGAGGTGGTTACAGAGATAGGGAGGGGTGTCAGGGATGGAGGAGGTTACAGAGATAGGAAGGGGTGTAGGGGCTGGAGGAGGTGACAGAGATAGGGAGGGGTGTAGGGGATGCAGGAGGTTACAGAAATAGGGAGGGGTGTAGGTGCTGGAGGAGGTTACAGAGATAGGGAGGGGTGTAGGGGATGGAGGAGGATACAGAGATGGGGAGTGGTGTAGGGGCTGGAGGGGGTTACAAAGATAGGGAATGTGTAGGGGATGGAGGAGGTTACAGAGATAGGGAGGTGTGTAGGACTGGAGGAGGTTACAGAGATAGGGAGCAGGTGTAGTGACTGTAGGAGTTTGCAGAGATAGGGAGGGGTGTCAGGGCTGGAGTAGGTTACAGAGATAGGGAGGGTTGTTGGGGCTGGAGGAGGTTACAGAGATAGTGAGTGGTGTAGGGGCTGGAGGAGGTTACAGAGATAGGGAGGGGTGTAGGGGCTGGAGGAGGTTACAGAGATAGGGAGGGGTGTAGGGGCTGGCGGAGGTTGGAGAGATTGTGAGGGGTGTAGGGGCTGGAGGAGGTTACAGAGATAGGGAGGGGTGTAGGGGCTAGAGGAGGTTACAGAGATAGGGAGAGAGTGTAGTGGCTGGAGGAGGTTACAGAGACAGGGAAGGGTGTGGGGGATGGAGGAGGTTACAGAGATAGGGAGGGGTGTAGGGCTGGCGGAGGTTACAGAGATTGTGAGGGGTGTAGGGGCTAGAGGAGGTTACAGAGATAGGGAGGGGTGTAGGGGCTAGAGGAGGTTACAGAGATATGGAGGGGTGTTGGGGCTAGAGGAGGTTACAGAGATAGGGAGGGGTGTAGGGGCTGCAGGAGGTTACAGAGATAGGGAGGGGCTGTAGGGACTGGAGGAGGTTGCAGAGATAGGGAGGGGTGTCTGTGCTGGAGTAGGTTGCCGAGATAGGGAGGGTTGTTGGGGCTGGAGGAGGTTACAGAGATAGTGAGTCTTGTAGGGGCTGGAGGAGGTTACAGAGATAGTTAGGGGGTGTAGGGGCTGGAGGAGGTTACAGAGAAGGAGGGGGTGTGGAGGCTGGTGGAGTTTACAGAGATAGTGAGGGGTGTAGGGGCTAGAGGAGGTTACAGAGATAGGGAGGGGTGTAGGTGCTAGAGGAGGTTACAGATATAGGGAGGGGTGTAGGGGCTGGAGGAGGTTACAGAGATAGGGAGGAGTGTCAGGGCTGGAGGTGGTTACAGAGATAGGGAGGGGTGTAGGGGCTGGAGGAGGTTACAGAGATAGGGAGGAGGTTACAGAGGTAGGGAGGGGTGTAGGTGCTGGAGGAGATTTCAGAGATAAGGAGGGTTGTAGGGGCTGGAGGACGTTACAGAGATAGGTAGGGCTGTAGGATCTGGAGGTGGTTACAGAGATAGGGAGGGGTTGTTGGGGCTGGACGAGATTACAGAGAAAGGGAGGGTGCAGTGGCTGGAGGAGGTTACAGAGATAGGGAGGGGTGTAGTTGCTGGAGGAGGTTACAGAGACAGGGAGGGGTGTAGGGGCTGGAGGAGGTTACGGAGATAGGGAGGAGGTTACAGAGATAGAGAGGGGTGTAGGGGCTGGAGGAGGTTACAGAGATAGGGAGGGGTGTAGCAGCTGGAGGTGGTTACAGAGATAGGGAGGGGTGTCAGGGCTGGAGCAGGTTACAGAGATAGGGAGGGGTGTAGGGGCTGGAGGAGGTGACAGAGATAGTGAGGGGTGTAGTGGCTGGAAGAGTTTACAGAGAAAGGGAGGGGTGTAGGGGATGGAGGAGGTTACAGAGATAGGGAGGTGTGTAGGGACTGGAGGAGGTTACAGAGATAGGGAGGGGGTGTAGTGACTGGAGGAGGTTGCAGAGATAGGGAGGGGTGTCAGGGCTGGAGTAGGTTACAGAGATAGTGAGTGGTGTAGGGTCTGGAGGAGGTTACAGAGATAGGGAGGGGTGTAGGGGCTGGAGGAGGTTACAGAGATAGTGAGGGGTG
This sequence comes from Isurus oxyrinchus, assembly GCA_026770705.1. Taxonomy (NCBI): domain Eukaryota; kingdom Metazoa; phylum Chordata; class Chondrichthyes; order Lamniformes; family Lamnidae; genus Isurus; species Isurus oxyrinchus. The sequence goes on from JANJGN010000036.1 coordinate 9,455,955, forward strand.
TAGGGGCTGGCGGAGGTTGGGGAGATTGTGAGGGGTGTAGGGGCAGGAGGAGGTTACAGAGATAGGGAGGGGTGTAGGGGCTGGAGGAGGTTACAGAGATAGTGAGGGGTGTAGGGGCTGGCGGAGGATGGAGAGATTGTGAGGGGTGTAGGGGCTAGGGGAGGTTACAAATATAGGGAGGTGTGTAGGTGCTGGAGTAGGTTACAGAGATAGTGAGGGGGTGTATGGGATGGAGGAGGTTACAGAGATAGGGAGGGGTGTAGGGGTTGGAGGAGGTTACCGAGATAGGGAGGGGTGTAGGGGCTGGAGGAGGTTACGGAGATAGGGAGGGGTGTAGGGGCTGGAGGAGGTTACGGAGATAGGGAGGGGTGTAGGGGCTGGAGGAGGTTACGGAGATTGGGAGGGGTGCAGGGGCTGGAGGAGGTTACAGAGATTGGGAGGCCGACGAGTGTTGTTGAGGGATTGGAACTGGAGGGGTCGAGTTTTAATATCGAGGCGTTGCCAGACCTGGAGCCAATATAGTTCAGCGGGCACAGTGTGGAGCAAGGCGGGGTCGGGGTGGGGGTTTTGGGGAGGTGATATGTGAATGGGACTTGGTCTGCATCAAGGGTACAGTGCAGCGGAGTTTTGGCCCAGCTCCTTCAGGGAGTGTGGTCAAAGAGAGCCTTGGAATTGTCTGGGGCAAATGGGGTCATCGAAGGCATTGGTGAGCGCAGTGCCCCTAATGGAGCTCGCCTGATGTCCCGGTGCCCGCTGCCCCCATGCCATCCCGGGAGAGGAAGGGGTGGACGCCGACCCTTTAAGCGGAGGCTCATGTGGATTCACAAAGTGAAGAAGTGGGTGACAGCCGTCTCCCCTGCGCCCTGTCCGACAGTCGACTCTCAACCCAAAACAAACCACTGCGCTTTCCAACCAGGCGCTGGAATGTGTGAGGCACTCTTCAGACAGGGCTGAGAAGAATGAAAATGTGCACTTTGTGAATGCTTAAGAGCATTAAGCGCAAAACCTCTTATATTAAAATGTTTAAAACTCTGAAGTATTTTAATCGCAAGGACCTTGACCAGTTACTGACTGGACAGCTTTGTAAGATACAGCAGCCGTGTGCATTTCTCTAGCACCTATTTGTGTCCCCCCTCCCCCCCCCCAGAGTGCTTTACCAGCCAATGAAGTGCTAAACCCTGAAGTGTGATCCCCGTTGTAACAAAGTCAATTTGCGCACAGCAAGCTCCCACAAGCAGCAACGTGGGAGCGGCCCAGATCATGAGTGAGGTTGGCTGAGGGATAAGTATTGGCCCCAGGACACAAGGGGTTGGGGTGGGGGGAGAGCCCCCTCCCGGCTCTCCTTTGAAATATCGGCCCTGAGATCTTTTCTGCCTCACTGAGAGGGCAGACAGGGGGCCTCGGTTTGATGTCTCTGACGAAAGACGGCGCCCAGGACAGTGCAGCACTCGCTCAGCACTGGGGTGCTGGGAGCGTCAGCCGGGATTATGGCCGATCCCTGGGATCCTCTGAGACAGAGGCGCGGAATTCTCCTCAATGACCCCCTGGCACCGCATGTCCAGGCACTTTTACGTCAAGGGATGTTTACTGGTGAGCTCTCACTGGCTGTGCATCGGTTAGCGCGATACCGTGAAATTATACAGCGCTCTTCCGTGATTGAAGTTTTAAACCACCTCCATCAAAATGGAGGACCGAGTCAAGTGAGGGCAGCGAAAGCTTGGCAAGTGGCTTCCCATGAAATCATGAGCAAGATCCACCTTAACAGGGCTGTTCCACCTTAAGAAGCGATGGATGGATTAAGGAATGGGGGGAGTCTCTGCGAGGGGCTTGAAATGTGATAGGAGGTGACGGAGCCTCCAGTATTTGCACAGAGACCCATAATCTCGGCAGACGCCTGACTCACTCCCTTGCAGCTTGGGCACCGGTCGACTGACAGGGGGATGGAGCCAGCAGTGAGAGCGCTAGCAGTTTGGAGCATGTTTATGCTGCTGTCAGGCATTGGTCAGACGGACACAGGGACGGGGGGTAAGTTTGACTCCAGTCCCTCGTGAACCAAGCATTCGTTTTCCTCCTGCAGGCGCCGGTCAGGGCAAGCTGAGCCCGTGCGGAGTCAACGGAGCGATGCACTGCCCCGTGCCCCTTAACCCCCCCGCGCCCTTTAACCGTTCCTTCAGACTCTCTCCCTCTTTTCCTCGCGGGGAACCGCCATTGTCGGATACACCTGTGAGCTGGCGAACAGCTATTGAACTGCGGGCGGCATCACCGCCGACCTCCCACCAACCTACCCACCACCCCCAACCGTCAGGCACGGGCTTACGAGTAGATGATTAGAAGTGGAGCTTCAGCTCACCCCATCCCGGCAGCCCCCCAGCACTTACCCCCCCACCACCGACACCCCGCCACCAGCACAATTCCCGGTTCATAAGCCCCTCCGAGGCCCCATACTGCGGCGCCTCGACTATTCATAGTACGCAAGCTCCCCACGCCCCAACCCCACAAACAGATACCGATCATCGCTTGCTCATTCTGCGCGGTGGTTCTGATTGGTGGCCTAAATTTTGCATGAGTGTTTTTGGGACAGGGCACGAGGATTGAGACAAACAAGGAACCATTGTCCCCTGCCTGCCCCGCTGTGTGTGTGTGGCTTTTTTTTAAAATTGGAGTCAGTGACGCCTTTAATAATTGGGCATCTTCCAGCCGGTGCAACCAGGTGTAAATGCTCTTACCTAGCCCGTTCCTGCAAGTGCTAATCTTCCAAATGTTTGATGCTCCTGTGGCTGATCCGAGGCATGTCATTATCATGTTCCTTTCTAAACCTCCTCAGTCTCCCGATGGGCCACGCAGGTTCCAGACGCATGCAGCCGTGGCTCAGTGGGTACCTCCCTCGCCTCTTCAGTCGGCAGGCTGTGGACTTGGAGCTCCCAGGTCTGACGCTCCCGGCGCCGGTACGGAGGGAGTGCCGCACTGCCAAAGGCGCCGTCTTCCAGACGAGGCGTTGAACTGAGGCGCTGACCAAGTGGTTGTGAAAGATCCCGCGGCCACTAGTGGAGGAAGAGCAAAGGTGGGGGAGGGAGGGGGGGTTACCAACCTCCCACCACATTGTCTTGGGACATAATGTTTGTCCCTCAGCTAACATCACTGGGTCATTATCACCTTGCCGTCATGTGGGAGCTTGCTATGCGTAAATTGGCGGCCGCGTTTCCTGCGGTACTACACTTCAATGAAGCTCTTCGTTGGCTGTGAGATGCCCTGCGGTCATGAAAGGCACCATAGAGTTACAAGTCCTATATACAAATCGTTCCCAGTCTGGCTGGAAACTGTGTAGTTTCAAGTGCCGATGGTCCAGTGCGGGCTTGCACTAGTGGCTGATCAGAACAGCCATCTGGTCCAAATCGTTGGAAAGTGTGAGTGCTTTCCGGAGAGAAGAGTGTGGATGACAAAGGTCATATTACATAGTACAATGACTTGCATTTACATAGCGCCTTTATCACAATGAAACATCTCAAGGCGAGGCACAGGAGCATGAGTAACCAAAATATCACCCCGAGCCACATGAGCAGAAATTAGGGACAGGGGACCAAAAGGTGGGACAAAGAGGCTGGTTTGCCTGTAAGGAGCAGAGAGAGGGAGGGAGAGGTTTAGGGAAGGAATTCCAGAGCTGTGGGACCCAAAGAACTGATGGCACGGCCGCCAATGGTGGAGCAATGGGAATCTGGGCAGTTGGGGGGGGGGAGTGGAAGAGATCTCAGAGGTTACAGAGATAGGGAGGAGTGTAGGGGCTGAAGGAGGTTACACAGATAGGGAGGGGTGTAGGCACTGGAGGAGGTTACAGAGATAGGGGTAGGGGCTGAAGGAGATTACAGAGATAGGGAGGGGTGTAGCGACTGGAGGAGGTTACAGAAATAGGGAGGGGTGTAGGGGCTGGAGGAGGTTACAGAGATAGGGAGGGGTGTAGGGGCTGGAGGAGGTTACAGAGATAGGGAGGGGTGTAGGGGCTGGAGGAGGTTACAGAGATAGGGAGGAGTGTAGGAGCTGAAGGAGGTTACAGAGTTGGGGGTGTAGGCACTGGAGGAGGTTACAAAGATAGGGATAGGTGTAGGGGCTGAAGGAGATTACGGAGATAGGGAGGGGTGTAGGGACAGGAGGAGGTTACAGAGATAGGGAGGGGTGTAGGGGCTGGAGGAGGTTACAGAGATAGGGAGGAGTGTAGGGGCTGAAGGAGGTTACAGAGATGGGGATGTAGGCACTGGAGGAGGTTACAGAGATAGGGAGGGGTGTAGGGGCTGAACGAGGTTACAGAGATAGGGAGGGGTATAGGGACTGGAGCAGGTTACAGAAATAGGGAGGGGTGTAGGGGCTGGAGGGGTTACAGAGATAGGGAGAGGTATAGGGGCTGGAGGAGGTTACAGAGATAGGGAGGGGTGTAGGGACTGGAGGAGGTTACAGAGATGGTGGGGCTGGAGGAGATTACAGAGTTAGGGAGGGGTGTAGGGGAAGGAGGAGGTTACAGAGATAGGGAGGGGTGTAGGGGCTGAAGGAGATTACAGAGATAGGGAGGGGTGCAGGGGAAGGAGGAGGTTACAGAGATAGGGAGGAGTGTAGGGGCTGAAGGAGATTACGGAGATAGGGAGGGGTGTAGGGACTGGAGGAGGTTACAGAGATAGGGAGGGGTGTAGGGGCTGGAGGAGGTTACAGAGATAGGGAGGAGTGTAGGGGCTGAAGGAGGTTACAGAGATGGGGATGTAGGCACTGGAGGAGGTTACAGAGATAGGGAGGGGTGTAGGGGCTGAACGAGGTTACAGAGATAGGGAGGGGTATAGGGACTGGAGCAGGTTACAGAAATAGGGAGGGGTGTAGGGGCTGGAGGGGTTACAGAGATAGGGAGAGGTATAGGGGCTGGAGGAGGTTACAGAGATAGGGAGGGGTGTAGGGACTGGAGGAGGTTACAGAGATGGTGGGGCTGGAGGAGATTACAGAGTTGGGGAGGGGTGTAGGGGCTGGGAGGTTACAGAGAAAGGGAGGGGTGTAGGCATTAAAAGACCTCATAGAGATAGGGAGCGGTGTAGGGCCTAGTGGGCGTTACAGAGTTAGGGAGGGGAGTAGTGGCTGGAGGAGGTTACAGAGATAGGGAGAGGTGTGGGGCTGGAGGAGATTGCGGTGATAACGAGAGGTGTAGGGTCTGAAGGAGGTTAGAGATAGGGAGGGGTGTTGGGACCAGAGTTGATTACGGTGATAGGGAGGGATGTAGTGGCTGGAGGAGATTACAGAGATAGAGAGGGGTGTAGGGGCAGGAGGAGGTTACAGAGATAGGGAGAGGTGTATGGGCTGGAGGAGGTTACAGAGATATGGAGGGGTGTAAGGGCTGGAGGAGATTACAGAGATTGGGAGGGGTGTAGGGGCTGAAGGAGGTTACAGAGGTAGGGTGGGGTGTAGGTACTGGAGGAGGTTACAGAGATAGGGAAGGGTGTAGGGGCTGGAGGAGGTTACAGAGATAGGGAGGGATGTAGGGGCCGGAGGAGGTTACAGAGATAGAGAAGGGTGTAGGGGCTGGAGGAGGTTACAGAGGTAGGGTGGGGTGTAGGGACTGCAGGAGGTTACAGAGATAGGGTGGGGTGCAGCGGCTGGAGGAGGTTACAGAGTTAGGGAGAGGTGTAGGGGCTGGATAAAGTTACAGAGTGGGGTGGGGTGTAGGGGCTGGAGGAGGTTACAGAGATGGTGAGGGCTGTGGGGCTGGAGGAGATTACAGAGATAGAGAGGGGTGCAGGGGCGGAGGAGGTTACAGAGTTAGGGAGGGGTGTAGGAGCTGGATGAAGTTACAGAGGTAGGGTGGGGTGTAGGGGCTGGAGGAGGTTACAGAGAAAGGGAGGGGTGTAGGGATTAAAAGATGTCATAGAGATAGGGAGCGGTGTAGGGCCTGGTGGAGGTTACAGAGTTAGGGAGGTGAGTAGGGGCTAGAGGAGGTTACAGAGATAGGGAGAGGTGTAGGGGCTGGAGGAGGTCACAGAGATAGGGTGGGGTGTAGGGGCTGGAGGAGGTTACAGAAATTGTGAGGGGTGTGGGGCTGGAGGAGATTACGGTGATAGGGAGGGGTGTAAGGGCTGGAGGAGGTTACTGAGATAGGGAGGGGTGTTGGGGCTGAAGGAGGTTAGAGATAGGGAGGGGTGTAGGGGCTGGAGGTGATTACGGTGATAGGGTGGGTTGTAGGGGTTGGAGGAGATTACAGAGATAGAGAGGGATGTAGGGGCTGGAGGAAGTTACAGAGATAGGGAGGTGTGTAGGGGCTGGAGGAGGTTGCAGAGATAGGGAGGTGTGTAGGGGCTGGAGGAGGTTACAGAGATAGGGAGGGGTGTAGGGGCTGAAGGAGGTTACAGAGATAGGGTTGTAGGGACTGGAGGAGGTTACGGAGATAGGGAGGGCTGTGGGGCTGGAGGAGATTACAGAGATAGGGAGGGGTGTATGGGCTGGAGGAGGTTACAGAGATAGGGAGGGTTATAGGGGCTGGAGTAGGTTACAGAGATAGGGAGGGATGTACGGGCTGGAAGAGGTTACAGAGATAGGGAGGGGTGTAGGGGTTGGAAGACATCATAGAGATAGGGAGCGTTGTAGGGGTTGGTGGAGGTTACAGAGATAGGGCGGGGAGTAGGGGCTGGAGGAGGTTACAGAGATAGGGAGGGGTGTAGGGGCTGGAGGAGGTTACGGAGATAGGGTGGGGTGTTGGGGCTGGAGGAGGTTACAGAGATAGTGAGGGGTGTTGGGCTGGAGGAGATTGCGGTGATAGCAAGGGGTGTAGGGGCTGGAGGAGGTTACCAAGATAGGGTGGGGTGTTGGGGCTGGAGGAGGTTACAGAGATAGGGAGGGTTGTAGGGTCTGAAGGAGGTTAGAGATAGGGAGGGGTGTTGGGGCCGGAGGTGATTACGGTGATAGGGAGGGGTGTAGGGGCTGGAGGAGGTTACAGAGATGGTGGGGCTGGAGGAGATTACAGAGATAGGGAGGGGTGTAGGGGCTGGGAGGTTACAGAGAAAGGGAGGGGTGTAGGCATTAAAAGACGTCATAGAGATAGGGAGCGGTGTAGGGCCTAGTGGGGGTTACAGAGTTAGGGAGGGGAGTAGTGGCTGGAGGAGGTTACAGAGATAGGGAGAGGTGTGGGGCTGGAGGAGATTGCGGTGATAGCGAGGGATGTGGTGGCTGGAGGAGATTACAGAGATAGGGTGGGGTGTTGGGGCTGGAGGAGGTTACAGAGATAGTGAGGGGTGTTGGGCTGGAGGAGATTGCGGTGATAGCAAGGGGTGTAGGGGCTGGAGGAGGTTACCAAGATAGGGTGGGGTGTTGGGGCTGGAGGAGGTTACAGAGATAGGGAGGGGTGTAGGGTCTGAAGGAGGTTAGAGATAGGGAGGGGTGTTGGGGCCGGAGGTGATTACGGTGATAGGGAGGGGTGTAGGGGCTGGAGGAGGTTACAGAGATGGTGGGGCTGGAGGAGATTACAGAGTTAGGGAGGGGTGTAGGGGCTGGGAGGTTACAGAGAAAGGGAGGGGTGTAGGCATTAAAAGACGTCATAGAGATAGGGAGCGGTGTAGGGCCTAGTGGGGGTTACAGAGTTAGGGAGGGGAGTAGTGGCTGGAGGAGGTTACAGAGATAGGGAGGGGTGTTGAGACCAGAGTTGATTACGGTGATAGGGAGGGATGTGGTGGCTGGAGGAGATTACAGAGATAGAGAGGGGTGTAGGGGCTGGAGGAGGTTACAGAGATAGAGAGGGGTGTAGGGGCTGGAGGAGGTTACAGAGATAGGGAGAGGTGTATGGGCTGGAGGAGATTACAGAGATTGGGAGGGGTGTAGGGGCTGAGGAGGTTACAGAGACAGGGAGGGGTGTAGTGGCTGGAGGAGGTTACAGAGATAGAGAGGGGTGTAGGGGCTGGAGGAGGTTACAGAGATAGGGTGGGATGCAGTGGCTGGAGTAGGTTACAGAGTTAGGGAGGGGTGTAGGGGCTGGATAAAGTTACAGAGGTGGGGTGGGGTGTAGGGGCTGGAGGAGGTTACAGAGATGGTGAGGGCTGTTGGGCTGGAGGAGATTACAGAGATAGAGAGGGGTGGAGGGGCTGGAGGAGGTTACAGAGTTAGGGAGGGGTGTAGGAGCTGGATGAAGTTACAGAGGTAGGGTGGGGTGTAGGGGCTGGAGGAGGTTACAGAGAAAGGGAGGGGTGTAGGGATTAAAAGATGTCATAGAGATAGGGAGCGGTGTAGGGCCTGGTGGAGGTTACAGAGTTAGGGAGGTGAGTAGGGGCTAGAGGAGGTTACAGAGATAGGGAGAGGTGTAGGGGCTGGAGGAGGTCACAGAGATAGGGTGGGGTGTTGGGGCTGGAGGAGGTTACAGAGATTGTGAGGGGTGTGGGGCTGGAGGAGATTACGGTGATAGGGAGGGGTGTAAGGGCTGGAGGAGGTTACTGAGATAGTGAGGGGTGTTGGGGCTGGAGGAGGTTACAGTGATAGGGAAGGGTGTTGGGGCTGAAGGAGGTTAGAGATAGGGAGGGGTGTAGGGGCTGGAGGTGATTACGGTGATAGGATGGGTTGTAGGGGCTGGAGGAGATTACAGAGATAGAGAGGGATGTAGGGGCTGGAGGAAGTTACAGAGATAGGGAGGTGTGTAGGGACTGGAGGAGGTTGCAGAGATAGGGAGTGGTGTAGGGGCTGAAGGAGGTTAGAGATAGGGATGAGTGTAGGGGCTGGAGAAGGTTACAGAGATAGGGAGGGGTGTAGGGGCTGGAGGAGGTTACAGAGATAGGGAGGGGTGTAGGGACTGGAGGAGGTTACAGAGATAGGGAGGGGTGTAGGGGCTGGAGGAGGTTACAGAGATAGGGAGGGGTGTAGGGGCTGGAGGAGGTTACAGAGATAGGGAGGGGTGTAGGGGCTGGAGGAGGTTACAGAGATAGGGAGGGGTGTAGGGGCTGGAGGAGGTTACAGAGATGGGGAGGGGTGTAGGGGCCGGAGGAGGTTACAGATATAGGGAGGGGTGTAGGGGCTGGAGGAGGTTACAGAGATAGGGAGGGGTGTAGGGGCTGGAGGAGCTTACAGAGATAGGGAGGGGTGTAGGGGCTGGAGGAGGTTACCAAGATAGGGTGGGGTGTTGGGGCTGGAGGAGGTTACAGAGATAGGGAGGGGTGTAGGGTCTGAAGGAGGTTAGAGATAGGGAGGGGTGTTGGGGCCGGAGGTGATTACGGTGATAGGGAGGGGTGTAGGGGCTGGAGGAGGTTACAGAGATGGTGGGGCTGGAGGAGATTACAGAGTTAGGGAGGGCTGTAGGGGCTGGGAGGTTACAGAGAAAGGGAGGGGTGTAGGGGCTGGAGGAGGTTACAGAGATAGGGAGGGATGTAGGGGCTGGAGGAGGTTACAGAGATAGGGAGGGGTGTAGGGGCTGGAGGAGGTTACAGAGATGGGGAGGGGTGTAGGGGCCGGAGGAGGTTACAGAGATAGGGAGGGGTGTAGGGGCTGGAGGAGGTTACAGAGATAGGGAGGGGTGTAGGGGCTGGAGGAGCTTACAGAGATAGGGAGGGGTGTAGGGGCTGGAGGAGGTTACCAAGATAGGGTGGGGTGTTGGGGCTGGAGGAGGTTACAGAGATAGGGAGGGGTGTAGGGTCTGAAGGAGGTTAGAGATAGGGAGGGGTGTTGGGGCCGGAGGTGATTACGGTGATAGGGAGGGGTGTAGGGGCTGGAGGAGGTTACAGAGATGGTGGGGCTGGAGGAGATTACAGAGTTAGGGAGGGGTGTAGGGGCTGGGAGGTTACAGAGAAAGGGAGGGGTGTAGGCATTAAAAGACGTCATAGAGATAGGGAGCGGTGTAGGGCCTAGTGGGGGTTACAGAGTTAGGGAGGGGAGTAGTGGCTGGAGGAGGTTACAGAGATAGGGAGGGGTGTTGAGACCAGAGTTGATTACGGTGATAGGGAGGGATGTGGTGGCTGGAGGAGATTACAGAGATAGAGAGGGGTGTAGGGGCTGGAGGAGGTTACAGAGATAGAGAGGGGTGTAGGGGCTGGAGGAGGTTACAGAGATAGGGAGAGGTGTATGGGCTGGAGGAGATTACAGAGATTGGGAGGGGTGTAGGGGCTGAGGAGGTTACAGAGACAGGGAGGGGTGTAGTGGCTGGAGGAGGTTACAGAGATAGAGAGGGGTGTAGGGGCTGGAGGAGGTTACAGAGATAGGGTGGGATGCAGTGGCTGGAGTAGGTTACAGAGTTAGGGAGGGGTGTAGGGGCTGGATAAAGTTACAGAGGTGGGGTGGGGTGTAGGGGCTGGAGGAGGTTACAGAGATGGTGAGGGCTGTTGGGCTGGAGGAGATTACAGAGATAGAGAGGGGTGGAGGGGCTGGAGGAGGTTACAGAGTTAGGGAGGGGTGTAGGAGCTGGATGAAGTTACAGAGGTAGGGTGGGGTGTAGGGGCTGGAGGAGGTTACAGAGAAAGGGAGGGGTGTAGGGATTAAAAGATGTCATAGAGATAGGGAGCGGTGTAGGGCCTGGTGGAGGTTACAGAGTTAGGGAGGTGAGTAGGGGCTAGAGGAGGTTACAGAGATAGGGAGAGGTGTAGGGGCTGGAGGAGGTCACAGAGATAGGGTGGGGTGTTGGGGCTGGAGGAGGTTACAGAGATTGTGAGGGGTGTGGGGCTGGAGGAGATTACGGTGATAGGGAGGGGTGTAAGGGCTGGAGGAGGTTACTGAGATAGTGAGGGGTGTTGGGGCTGGAGGAGGTTACAGTGATAGGGAAGGGTGTTGGGGCTGAAGGAGGTTAGAGATAGGGAGGGGTGTAGGGGCTGGAGGTGATTACGGTGATAGGATGGGTTGTAGGGGCTGGAGGAGATTACAGAGATAGAGAGGGATGTAGGGGCTGGAGGAAGTTACAGAGATAGGGAGGTGTGTAGGGACTGGAGGAGGTTGCAGAGATAGGGAGTGGTGTAGGGGCTGAAGGAGGTTAGAGATAGGGATGAGTGTAGGGGCTGGAGAAGGTTACAGAGATAGGGAGGGGTGTAGGGGCTGGAGGAGGTTACAGAGATAGGAGGGTTGTAGGGACTGGAGGAGGTTACAGAGATACGGAGAGCTGTGGGGCTGGAGGAGATTACAGAGATAGGGAGGGGTGTATGGGCTGGAGCAGGTTACAGAGATAGGGAGGGTTGTAGGGGCTGGAGTAGGTTACGGAGATAGGGAGGGATGTACGGGCTGGAGGAGGTTACAGAGATAGGGAGGGGTGTAGGGATTGGAAGACGTCATAGAGATAGGGAGCGTTGTAGGGGCTGGTGGAGTTTAGAGATAGGGATGAGTGTAGGGGCTGGAGAAGGTTACAGAGATAGGGAGGGGTGTAGGGGCTGGAGGAGGTTACAGAGATAGGAGGGTTGTAGGGACTGGAGGAGGTTACAGAGATAGGGAGGGCTGTGGGGCTGGAGGAGATTACAGAGATAGGGAGGGGTGTATGGGCTGGAGGAGGTTACAGAGATAGGGTGGGGTGTTGGGGCTGGAGAAGGTTACAGAGATAGTGAGGGGTGTTGGGCTGAAGGAGATTGCGGTGATAGCGAGGGGTGTAGGGGCTGGAGGTGGTTACCGAGATAGGGAGGGGTGTTGGGGCTGGAGGAGGTTACAGGGATAGGGAGGGGTGTAGGGTCTGAAGGAGGTTAGAGATAGGGAGGGGTGTTGGGGCCGGAGGTGATTACGGTGATAGGGAGGGGTGTAGGGGCTGGAGGAGGTTACAGAGATAGTGAGTGGTGTAGGGGCTAGAGGATGTTACAGAGATAGGGAGGGGTGTAGGGGCTGGAGGAAATTACAGAGATAGAGAGGGGTGTACGGGCTGGAGGAGGTTACAGAGATAGCGAGGTTTTGTGGCGGCTGGAGAATGTTACAGGGATGGGGAGGGGTGTAGGGGCTAGCGGAGGTTACAGAGATAGGGAGGGTTGTAAGGGCTGGAGGAGGTTACAGAGATAGGGAGGGTTGTAGGGGCTGGAGGAGGTTACAGAGATAGGGAGGGATGTACGGGCTGGAGGTGGTTACAGTGATAGGGAGAGGTGTAGGGGTTGGAGGTGGTTACAGAGATAGGGAGGGGTGTAGGGGCTGGAGGAGGTTACAGAGATAGGGAGGTGTGTAGGGGCTGGAGGAGGTTACAGAGATAGGGAGGGGTGTGGGGGCTGGAGGAGGTTACAGAGATAGGGAGGGGTGTAGGGACTGGAGGAGGTTACAGAGATAGGGAGGGGTGTAGGGGCTGGAGGAGGTTACAGAAATAGGGAGGGGTGTAGGAACTGGAGGAGGTTACAGAGATAGGGAGGGATGTAGGGGCTGGTGGAGGTTAGAAAGATAGAGAGGAATGGAGGGACTGGAGGACGTAAGAGAGATAGGGAGGGGTGTACGGGCTGGAGGTGGTTACAGTGATTCGGAGGTGGGTGACATGACAATGAGGGAGTTGAACACATTTTAACTCTTCCAAAATAGATTTGATGCAGCAATATCGAGGCAGTAACAATGTTCGGCTTGAAGTGCAGCCTTTAGAGGCAGCTGCCTTTAGCTTAGCGACATTCAGAGAACCTCGATCAGGGGAATCGCTGAGTGCAAGCTTTTAGCTGTAAACACTGATGTGTCTGTCTGTCTTTAGATTGTTCTATAGTTTAAGAGCAAATAATCCAATGCCCTTTCCAAATATAGTGCTCTCAAGACAGAAGAAAGAGGTGCATTTATTTGGCACTTTTCACGATCTCAGGATGCTGAGGCCAATAGTGGCGCCCCCTAGGGGAGCAGGAGTCAAATGTGGGAGTCTTTGTGGCCTGGATCGCTCAACCCCCCTCTCCTTTCTCATGGAGTTATTTAGGCTGCGTCCACTCATGCTAATGATACAGACGCCAATGCAACCAAGGTCCATGCGGGCATGTGTAATGAATGGTCCAATCCATGTTCCCAATCATTCCCGGATAATTCGGGATGGAATCCAGGGGACACACATTTAAGAAAATTGGCAAGAAAACCAGAGGAGATTTTTTTTTGAAGTAGCAAGTTGCGACCTGGAAGGCGCTGCCTGAAGGGGCAGTGGAAGCAAATTCAATAGGGGAATTGGATAAATTCTTGAAGTGGAAGCTGAACTGGACCAGCCATATAAATACTGTGGCTGCAAGAGCAGGTCAGAGGCTGGGAATCCTGCAGAGAGTAACTCACCTCCTGAATCCCCAAAGCCTGTTCACCATCTACAAGGCACAAGTCAGGAATGTGATGGAATACTCCTCACTTGCCTGGATGATTGCAGCTCCCACAACACTCAAGAAGCTCGACACCATCCAGGACAAAGCAGCCCACTTGACTGACATCCCATCCACAAATGTTCATCCCCTCCATTGTCAATGCACAGTAGCAGCAGTGTGTGTACCATCTACAAGATGCACTGCAGGAACTCACTAAGGCTCCTTTAGACAGCACCTTCCAAATCCATGACTACTATCAACTAGAAGGATAAGGGCAGCAGACACATGCAAACACCAACACCTGGGATTTCCCTTCCAAGCTACTCACCATCCTGACTTGGGAATATATTACTGTCCTTCACGGTTGCTGGGTCAAAATCCTGGAATTCCCTCCTGAACAGCACTGTGGCCGAACCTATACCACATGGACGTCAGCTCACCACCACCTTCTCAAGGGGAAATTAGGGATGGACAATAAATGTTGGCCTAGCCAGTGATGCCCACATCCCATAAATTAATAAAAATCCTAAATCTCTTCCTATCACTGTGATCTCCTCCAGCCCCTACACCCCTCCCGATCTCTGCAACCTCCCCCAGCCCCTACAACCTTTACTTGCTACCCCCACCCTCTCCCCCAAACCACCCCCCCCCCCCTATTCCTCCCCTCCAACCCTCATATTGTCTCCCTAGGCCTGGGGTCCTCTGTCTCCTTCACTCTGGGGTCGTCTGTCTCCCTTGCTCTGGAGTCATCTGGCCACTTTGGTGCTTTATTGGGGATGTGCTAAACCGTCTTTTAGGGTCTGCGCTCTCCACAACTTGGAGTTTAAAATATTTGTCAAAGGCTTTTAATATCTCACCAAATGTGGTTGAGGATTCATCTATACCTTGGGTTAGGATTAAGTCAGCCGCAAATGCACGAAACAAATATAAAAACGTATTAACTCGTACTTCTGATTTCTTACTTAGTCTTGCTGCACTCCGACAATTTCAAAATTCCCGGACTCCCAAGTTTGGGTCTGGTGTGTGGCCCTTGCTTTAGCCTAAACTGGTTTGGTAGTTTTAATTTGCTATCCATTGCTGTTTCCCATAAGATGGTCCCACGGCTGCCATTTTTTCTCTCTCTGTGCTTCTTCCTGCACTTCGTCAGTTTCAGCGGGCTCCCGCTGTGATCACGGGCCCCTTTTTTAAAAAGTTATGAGTTGTTAACCCTGCAGAAACTTTTTTCTTAACAACAAGAAGCCAGGGAGTAAACTCTGCAGGTTTTGTTTGAAAACCTTCTCTTCCTTCAGTGCCAGCCCGGCCACCTTGTGTTTTGGTGCCGGCTGTGGACCCCTTTGCTGGAGCTCTCTTGTTGCTGAGCCCTGGATGTGCTGTGCCTATTTGAAGAGGTAAATTCAGCTTTTTTTTTTTAACTGCGTTTTTTTTTTTTGTTGCTCACCCTTCTTGTGATTTGGCCAGGCCTGTTGGTTCTGCTTGCATTCAGATCTAGCTTTTCGTCTACACTGCAGAGTCCTCTTTGTTCGTGTTTCACCTTTTTTGTTCCATTTGTTTTTTTGAAATTTGCTCAGCCTTTTTTATGACCAATGCAGGAACCTTGACTCTGCCCTTTTCGATCAGGTCTGGTGATGGACTTCCACATGCGCTGGTGCAGTGCTTCAGTCTCCACATCTGCAATGGAGCTTTCTATTTAGGCAGCCTCCAACTGTGTCCTCAATTCTCCTTTTTGAGGCATTCTCCAAATGTGTCTTCAGTTTAGGTTCACTTCTCTCAGGTCAGACTTCAGTTTCTTTCGTTTCTCAGCTGCTCCATCTACCCTGAGGTTCTGGGTGCATTAATTTAGCCACCACCAAGTTGTTACCACTCTTGTTATGATCCTTGGCCAGACCCTGGGACGTATGGTGGGGGGAGTGGGGAGATATGGTTACGGGCCAAGAACATTTTGTTTATAGTAGATGAAGTTTGAGATTCAAGACAACTGCTTTTGGGATTAAGCCACAAGACTCCACGTGTTTTAAACAAACAATAACAAACTTTACTATGCAAGTTCAGAAAGATAAAACAATTCGCAATGTGTATCTTGTCCTCTAACATTCAGAGTAAGTATGAGGTACGTGTGAATTAACAGACCAACTGTGGTCGGACTCACCACTCTATAGAGTAAATGACAGATGCAACCAAGACAGAGTCCATGGATTTTTCAAGAACCCACCCAGACGTCAGTGAACACCAAGTCAAACAATCTCATCGAAAGCCTGCCTCACAGGGCATTCCCAGCTTTACCTTCGAAGATCTCCGCTTTTCTCCAAATGTCGCTCCCAATCGGACGGCTTTAACAATGGCCCACCTCACAGGGTTTCAATCTCGCCTTCCGAGATTCCTTCTCTCTAGATCTGCACTTCAGCCTCTACTTACTGGCCTAGTTCCGGCTCTTTGATAGACAGTTAGCTTCACTGGGCTGGATCTGCCCATGAGTTTCTTCAAACTCCTGTCTCCCGGCTGTATCCAGCTATATATGACTGCTAGGCCTTCCTCTATTCGGTAACCAGGGCCTCCACTGAGCCCTCTTCAATGACCAGGACTTCCCCTGAGCCCTCTTCTCAGCTCCTCAGAGCTACACAGCAGTACTTTGGCTGCATAGAGTTTCTACCCCCTACTCCCGACTCTCCTGAAACTGACTGCCTCAAAAAGAACAGTTCACTGACCCTTGAACTGATCTGGAGACCTATCAAAATGCTCCCAGAGGGTCCCACCCTTGTTACTAGGCAGGAATTAATGTAACAAGCATTGAAACATCCTGTACCTTAAATGTTACAATCTCCACAGATTGTTAAGTTAACACCCAGGGACCCGCAGATCAATGGATCTCATAACACTGCATCATACTGGGGCTGGTACTGTTCAGCAGTTCCACATGAACCCTCGCTCTGCCGAACACCATTAACCTAAAGCTGACAGGGACAGTATTTATTGCCCATCCCTAATTGCCCCTTGAGAATTGATGGTGAGCCGTCTTCTTGAACCACTGTTGTCGGTGTGGTGTGGGTACACCCACCGTGCTGTTAGGGAGGGAGTTCCAGGATTTTGACCCAGCGACAATGAGGGAATGGCTGATATAGTTCCAAATCAGGATGGTGAGTGGCTTGGAGGGGAACTTCCAGGTGGTGGTGTTCCCTTATGTCTGCTGCCCTTGTCCTTCAAGGTGGTAGAGGTTGTGGGTTTGGAAGGTGCTGTCATAGGAGCCATGGTGAGTTGCTGCAGTGCATCTTGTAGATGGTACACACACTGCTGCTACTGTGTATCAGTGATGGGGGGATGTGAATGTTTGTGGATGGGGTGCCAATCAAGCGGGGCTGCTTTGTCCTGGATGGTGTCGAGCTTCCTGAGTATTGTGGGAGCTGCACTCATCCAGGCAAGTGGGGAGTATTCCATCACACTCCTGACTTGTGCCTTGTAGATGGTGGACAGGCTTTGGGGAGACAGGAGGTGAGTTACTCTCTGCAGGATTCCCAGCCTCTGACCTGCTCTTGTAGCCACTGTATTTATATGGCTGGGTCCAGTTCAGTTTCTGGCCAATGGTAACCCCCAGGATATTATAGTGGGGGTTCAGTGATGGTAATGCCATTGAATGTCAAGGAGAGATAGTTAGATTCTCTCTTGTCGGAGCTGTGAGGCCACAGTCCATTATAAACCTGCAGACCTACAAAATTGCAAAAGGCCAGACCAGTAGATAAAACAAAGAAGCACAAGTAAGAATGAATTACTAGGGATGAGGGATAGGTGTGAGAATTGGTGGAGGGTGAATAGCAATGTGTGTTGTAGCACTTAGTCTACTGAGCACACGCTGGACTGAACTGGCGTGGTACACTCCCTGAGGGATAGGATGAGATGGAGAGGGGTTGGGCGGAGACTCATGTGGAGCAATAATGCTAGCATGGAGCAGAGAGGCTGAATGGCCTGTTTCTGCACTGTAGATTCTCACTCAATCAGTTTATATCTAACCTGTTTTCTTTTCCTCTGCAGGTTCCCAGTGGTCATACGAGGGTAAGTCTTTTCCAAACAGGATTTTCACTCCGATTCCCTTTCTATAACCTTCCTGCAATGTGCCCCTGCCTGAGAGGAAATTGAAGCGTCGGCTCCGACCTCTGTCACTGTCCAATCGCGCTCTTGGTAGATCACACTCGCGTCCGTTCTTTACTCTGTACCTAACCCCATGCCGTACCTGTCCTGGGAGTGTTTGATGGGGACAGTGTAGAGGAAGCTTTACTCTGTATCTAACCCAGTGCTGTACCTGTCCTGGCAGTGTTTGATGGGGACAGTGTAGAGGGAGCTTTACTCTGTATATCTAACCCCGTGCTGTACCTGTCCTGGGAGTGTTTGATGGGGACAGTGTAGAGGGAGCTTTACTCTGTATCTAACCCTGTGCTGTACCTGTCCTGGGAGTGTTTGATGGGGACAGTGTAGAGGGAGCTTTACTCTGTATCTAACCCCGTGCCGTACCTGTCCTGGGAGTGTTTGATGGGGACAGTGTAGAGGGAGCTTTACTCTGTATCTAACCCCGTGCCGTACCTGTCCTGGGAGTGTTTGATGGGGACAGTGTAGAGGGAGCTTTACTCTGTATCTAACCCCGTGCTGTACCTGTCCTGGGAACGTTTGATGGAGACAGTGTAGAGGGAGCTTTACTCTGTATCTAACCCCGTGCTGTACCTGTCCTGGGAGTGTTTGATGGGGACAGTGTAGAGGGAGCTTTACTCTGTATCTAACCCCGTGCTGTACCTGTCCTGGGAGTGTTTGATTGGTACAATGAGGTTTTTGCCAGTTCTCGTCATGACTCTCTGCGCTGCTCAGAGCTGAGTCTCATCCTGTTCTCACCTGCCTGTATATTTCAGGAGGGTGGTTACTGGACAGTGATAATGTGTGAGTTCACCCCCTCCACATCCTAGGCCAAATAAGCCTGGCTGGAATTCAGAGACCTTTCAACCAACAAGAATCAGTGGCATTTATATAGCACCTCTAACTTCGTAAAACATATCGAGGTGCTTCACAGGGGAAATATAATAGATAATGAAACCAAGCCACACGACGAGATATTAGGAACAGGCAACCAAAAGCTCCGTCAAAGTGGTCGGTTTTAGGGAAGGTCTTAAAGGAGGAGTGAGAGAGAGAGAGAGAGAGGGGCGGAGAGATTTAGGGAGGGAATTCCAGAGCTCAGGGCCCCAGGTAACAGAAGGCACGGCCACCAATGGTGGAGGTATGGGAATTGGGGGATGGGCAAGAGGCCAGAATTAGAGGAGTGCAGTGATCTCGGAGGGTTGTAGGGGCTGGAGGAGGGTACAGATATAGGGAGGGGTGCTGGGGCTGGAGGAGGTTACAGAGATATGGAGTGGTGTAGGGGCTGGGGGAGGTTACAGAGATAGGGAGGTGTGTGGGGGCTGGAGGAGGTTACAGAGATAGGGAGCTGTGTAGGGGCTGGAGGAGGTTACAGAGATAGGGAGGGGTGTATGGGCTGGAGGAGGTTACAAAGATAGAGAGGGGTGTAGGGACTGGAGGAGGTTACAGAGATAGGGATGGATGTAGGGGCTGGAGGAGGTACAGAGTTAGGGAGGGGTGTTGGGGGCTGGAGGAGGTTACAGAGATAGGGAGGGGTGTAGGGGCTGGAGGAGGTTACGGAAATAGGGAGTTGTGTAGAGACTAGAGGACATTACTGGAATAGGGAGAGTTGTAGGGGCTGGATCAGGTTATAGAGATAGGGAAGGGTGTAGGGTGTGGAGGATATTACAGAGATAGGGAGGGGTGTAGGAGCTGGAGGAGGTTATAGAGATAGGGAGGGGTGTTGGGACTGGAGGAGGTTACAGAGATAGGGAGGGGTGTTGGGGCTGGAGGAGGTTACAGAGATAGGGAGGGGTGTAGGTGCTGGAGGAGGTTACAGAGTTAGGTAGGGGTGTAGGGGCTGGAGGAGGTTACAGAGATAGGGAGGTGTGTAGGAGCTGGAGGTGGTTACAGAGATAGAGAGGGGTGTTGGGGCTGGAGGAGGTTACAGAGATAGGGAGGGGTGTAGGGGCTGGAGGAGGTTACAGAGATAGGGAGGTGTGTAGGAGCTGGAGGAGGTTACAGAGATAGGGAGGGGTGTAGGGGCTGGAGGAGGTTACAGAGATAGGGAGGTGTGTAGGAGCTGGAGGTGGTTACAGAGATAGAGAGGGGTGTTGGGGCTGGAGGAGGTTACAGAGTTAGGGAGGGGGACGAGGTAAAGGCGTGTATTCAAAAGCAGGATGAAGAATTTTAAAATGGAAGTGTTGAACGGGAGCCAGTATAGATCAGAGAGCGCAGGGGCTGATGGATGAATGGGACTTGGTGCGAGTTTTAAGATCGAGAGCAGGTGAAAGCAGTCTCCGGGTTTAAATTAACCTGGGATGGATTCCCATAATCCTGACAATGTTATTTATTCCATTTAAACCAGGCCCCCATGGTCCGGAAAACTGGAAGAAGGGACATTTTCACTGTGGGAAAGGATCCCAGTCCCCTATCGATGTTGAGACAGAGGTTGTTAGGTATGACCCCTCCCTGAGACCAATCCAATTAGAGGGATACAGTAAACCCGACAGCAACTTGTTCACACTCTCCAACAATGGTCACACAGGTAAGCATGGTGTCAGAACAGCCTTCCAGATCTTGAAATCATTTCTCTCGTCTTTATTGTTGCCCACGAAGCGCTGACGCTTGGCTGAAGTATGGTCCCTCTGCAATGCTGAGTGTAACTCAACGGCTAACCCACTAATTTCAACTGCAGCCTTAGAGCTGATGAACCTGACTTGCAGGAACAACTTGCATTTATATAGCACCTTTAGCAATGTGACTGGACTGATTATCCAACGACCCAGGCCAATGCCGTGGGGACAGGGGTTCAAATCCCACCACAGCAGCTGGTGGAATTTAAATTCAATGAATAAAATCTGGAACTGAAAGCTAGTCTCAGTGATGGGAATCATGGCAACCATCATGGATTGTTGTAAAAACCCCATCTGGTTCACTAATGTCCTTTTAGGGAAGGAAATCTGCCATCCTTACCCGGTCTGGCCTACACGTGACTCCAGACCCACAGCAACGTGGTTGACTCTTAACTGCCCCTCTGAAATGGCCGAGCGAGGCCGCTCAGTTCAAGGGGCAATTAGGGATGGGCAACAAATGCCAGGGTCGCCCACATCCCATGAAAGAAAAAAAATGTAGTAAAACATCCCAAGGTGCTTCACAAGATTGTTATCAGGCAAGATTTGACCCCGAGTCATGGGGGGACCAAAAGCTTGGTCAAAGAGGTCGGTTTTAATGAGCATCTTAAACGGGGAGAGAGGGGAAATGGAGAGATGGAGAGGTTTAGGGAGGGAATTTCAGAGTTTAGGGCCCAGGCAGCTGAAGGCACGGCCGCCAGTGGTGGAGCGACGGGAATCGGGGTTGGGCAACAGATCGGAATCGGAGGAGCGCAGAGAACATGCAGGGTTGTAGGGGCTGGAGGAGGTTACGGAGATAGGGAGGGGTGTAGGGGGTGGGGGAGGTTACAGAGATAGGGTGGGGTGTAGGGGCTGGAGGAGGTTACAGAGATAGGGTGGGGTGTAGGGGGTGGGGGAGGTTACAGAGATAGGGAGGGGTGTAGGGGCTGGAGGAGGTTACAGAGATAGGGAAGGGTGTAGGGGCTGGAGGAGGTTACAGAGATAGGGAGGGGTGTAGGGGGTGGGGGAGGTTACAGAGATAGGGAGGGGTGTAGGGGCTGGAGGAGGTTACAGAGATAGGGAGGGGTGTAGGGGCTGGAGGAGGTTACAGAGATAGGGAGGGTTGTAGGGGCTGGAGGAGGTTACAGAGATAGGGAGGGGTGTAGGGACTGGAGGAGGTTACAGAGATAGGGAGGGTTGTAGGGGCTGGAGGAGGTTACAGAGATAGGGAGGGGTGTAGGGGCTGGAGGAAGTTACAGAGATAGGGAGGGTTGTAGGGGCTGGAGGAGGTTACAGAGATAGGGAGGGTTGTAGGGGCTGGAGGAGGTTACAGAGATAGGGAGGGGTGTAGGGGCTGGAGGAGGTTACAGAGATAGGGAGGGGTGTAGGGGCTGGAGAAGGTTACAGAGATAGGGAGGGGTGTAGGGGCTGGAGAAGGTTACAGAGATAGGGAGAGGTGTAGGGGCTGGAGGAGGTTACAGAGCTAGGGAGGGGTGTAGGGGCTGGAGGAGGTTACAGAGATAGGGAGGGATGTAGGGGCTGGAGGAGGTTACAGAGATAGGGAGGGGTGTAGGGGCTGGAGAAGGTTACAGAGATAGTGAGGGGTGTAGGGGCTGGAGGAGGTTAAAGAGATAGTGAGGGGTGTAGGGGCTGGAGGAGGTTAAAGAGATAGAGAGGGTGTACGGGCTGGAGGAGGTTACAGAGATAGGGAGGGGCGTAGGGGCTGGAGGAGGTTACAGAGATAGGGAGGGGTGTAGGGGCTGGAGGAGGTTACAGAGATAGGGAGGGTTGTAGGGGCTGGAGGAGGTTACAGAGATAGGGAGGGGTGTAGGGGCTGGAAGAGGTTACAGAGATAGGGAGGTGTGTAGGAGCTGGAGGAGGTTACAGAGATAGGGAGGGTTGTAGGCTGGAGGAGGTTACAGAGATAGGGAGGGGTGTAGGGGCTGGAAGAGTTCACAGAGATAGGGAGGGGTGTAGGGGCTGGAGGAGATTACAGAGATAAGGAGGGGTGTAGGGGCTGGAGGAGGTTACAGAGATAGGGAGGGGTGTAGGGGCTGGAGGAGGTTACAGAGATAGGGAGGGGTGTAGGGGCTGGAGGAGATTACAGAGATAGGGAGGGGTGTAGGGGCTGGAGGAGGTTACAGAGATAGGAAGGGGTGTAGGGGCTGGAGAAGGTTACAGAGATAGGGAGGGGTGTAGGGGCTGGAGGAGGTTACAGAGATAAGGAGGGGTGTAGGGGCTGGAAGAGGTTACAGAGATAGGGAGGGGTGTAGGGCTGGAGGAGGTTACAGAGATAGGGAGGGGTCTAGGGACTGGAAGAGGGGGGGCGTGGGGGGTGCAGGGTGTGAGGAGGCCACGAGGGGATTTGAAAACGAGGTTGGGAATTTTATGGTAGAATGAGGGGATGTGAGCCAATGCAGCTCAACCAACATCTAAGGGTAATAAAAATGGAAATACTGAGCAGGTCTGGCAGCATCTGAGGAGGGAGAAAGCAGAGTTAACATGAATCGTTATGAAGCAACAATGGGGGCTGGTGCCCAGGAGTCGATGTTGGGTAGAATACGGGGCGAGCTGGTTGATGGGAGTGAGGCATGACCTATATAATCACTTGTTCCTCCGATGCTAGTGTAACAAGCTGTGTGTCTCTGTTCCTCCCCCGCACAGTGCAGCTGACTCTACCCTCCACCATGTCTATCAGCAGCTTGTCCCAACCTTACACAGCTGTGCAACTGCACTTCCACTGGGGGAGCCTCGCAGCAACAGAGGGATCAGAACATCAAGTGGACGGACACAGTGCACATGCTGAGGTAGGAGCCACAGCAAGGAGGGCTAACACAGATTTTGGTCCCTTCGTCCCATTTTGCCCACCATAGTGTCGTCCATCTGTGGCCCTTGCTCAGCGCACTGACTGCCAGAACGCTCACCCACGTCTCAGCTACATTCCAGATCTGAATATTCCAACGCTCCCCAGACCGGCCTTCCATCTTCCACCCATCATAAACTTCAGCTTGTCCAAAACCCTGCTCCCCCGCTCTGCTCTGTCACCGAATCCTAACCCGTGCCCCGTCCTGCACACCCTCCCACCCGCTGTGTTCGCTGACTTACACTGATTTCCATTCAGCAACAACTCCATTTATAAATTCTCAGCCTCGAGTTCAAATCCCTCCGTGGACTCGCCCATCTCCTCCCTATCTCTGTAACCACCTCCAGCCCCTACACCCCTCCCTATCTCTGTAACCACCTCCAGCACCTCCACCCCTCCCTATCTCTGTAACCTCCTCCAAACCCTACACCCTTCCCTATCTCTGTAACCTCCTCCAGCCCCTACACCCCTCCCTATCTCTGTAACCTCCTCCAGCCCCTACACCCTTCCCTATCTCTGTAACCTCCTCCAGTCCCTACACCCCTCCCTATCTCTGTAACCTCCTCCAATCCCTACACCCCTCCCTATCTCTGTAACCTCCTCCAGCCCCTACACCCCTCCCTATCTCTGTAACCTCCTCCAGCCCCTACACCCCTCCCTATCTCTGTAACCTCCTCCAGTCCCTCCACCCCTCCCTATCTCTGTAACCTCCTCCAATCCCTACACCCCTCCCTATCTCTGTAACCTCCTCCAATCCCTACACCCCTCCCTATCTCTGTAATCTCCTCCAGCCCCTACACCCCTCCCTATCTCTGTAACCTCCTCCAGCCCCTACACCCCTCCCAATCTCTGTAACCTCCTCCAGTCCCTACAACCCACCCTATCTCTGTAATCTCCTCCAGCCCCTACATCCCTCGCTATCTCTGTAACCTCCTCCAGCCCCTACACCCCTCCCTATCTCTGTAACCTCCTCCAGCCCCTACACCCCTCCCTATCTCTGTAACCTCCTCCAGCCCCTACACCCCTCTCTATCTCTGTAATCTCCTCCAGCCCCTACACCCCTCCCTATCTCTGTAGCCTCCCCCAGCCCCTACACCCCTCCCTATCTCTGTAACCTCCTCCAGCCCCTACACCCTTCCCTATCTCTGTAACCTTCCTCCAGCCCCTACAACTCTCCAAGATCTCTGCACTCCTCTAATTCCAGCCTCTAGTCCATCCCGGTTTCCATCGTTCCAGCACTGGTGGCCGTTCCATCAGCTGCCTGTGCCCTAATCTCTGCAATTCCCTCCATAAACCCTCTCCTTCAGCCCCTCCTCTCCTCTTTAAACCAATCTTTTGGGCCATGTGTTTGTCTTAATATTGCATAAGATGAATCAGTGTCAAATATTACTGATTAGAATACAAGAATTAGGAGAAAAAGGAGGCTATTCAGCCCCTCGAAACCTGCTGTACCATTCAATAACAACATGGACGACCTTGTAACTTCAACTCCATTTCCCTTCCCTGTCTCCATATCCCTTGATCCCTTAGTGTCCAAAAATCTATCCATTTCCATCTTGAATCTACTCAACAACTGAGCATCCACAACCCTCTGGGATAGAGAATTCCAAAGATTCACAACCCTCTGAGTGAAGAATTTCTCTGCATCTCAGGCCAAAATGGCCGACCCCTTATCCTGAGAATGTGACCCTAGTTTGACACTCTACAGCCGGGGAAAACAGCTTCTGACCACTCCCCTGTGAAGTTCCTTCTTAAAACGATATTAAATCAGACAAAATGTGATGTTGAGCTGCAAAAGGAGATTTAAGTGACAGGAGATGAGGGAACCAACAACCTTGTCCTCACCAACCTGCCTGCTGCAGATGTATCTGTCCATGACAGTATCGGTAGGAGTGACCACCGCATAGTCCTTGCGGAGACGAAGTCCCACCTTCACAATGAGGATACCCTCCATCGTGTTGTGTGGCGCTATCACCGTGCTAGACAGGATAGATTTCAAACAGATCTAGCAACTGGGCATCCATGAGGCGCTGTGGGTCACCAGCAGCAGCAGAATTGTACTCGAACACAATCTGTAACCTCAAGGCCCGGCATATTCCCCCACTCTACCATTACCATCAAGCCAGGGGGTCAACCCCCTGGTTCAATGAAGAGTGCAGGAGAGCATGTCAGGAACAACACTGGGCAAACCTAAAAATGAGATGTCAATCTGATGAAGCTATAACAAATGCCTACTTGCGTGCCAAACGGTGGAGGCGGAGCTAAGCAATCCCACCGCCAATAGATGAGATCTAAACTCTGCATTCCTGCCTCATCCAGTCACAAATAGTGTATAAGAACAGAAAATGCTGGAAAAACTCAGCAGGTCTGGCAGCATCTGTGGCGAGAGAAACAGAGTTAACGTTTCGAGTCTGCCTGACTCTTCCGCAGATCGCTGAGTGGCCAGAGTCTGAGTAACGTAGAGATCTTGAAAAGTTAAGGTGCGATATAAATGCAAGCACCAAATTTACTCTGAGTCATCCAAATCAACCCGCATTTCTGCCTCCCCGCGTTAACTTTGACCTTGGTGACCCTGGGTTAGGGAGGTGCCCAGCCCGATAGCTAACTGCCCCTTGTGCAGCTGTTGAGGTCGGACTCGGTTGTGATGCCCTCCTTAGTTGAATATCCAGGTACCCAAGTGCTAGGCTGTGGTGCCATGAAGCCCCTAGTGATAGGCACTGCATCCAATGCTGGACCAATACCAGCCACCGACACAAGCGACAGCCACAGTGGGGCTGTGTGAGTTAATGGCTGGTTTGATATTTTCCAGCTTCACGTCGTTCACTACAACTCGGAGAAATACCAGAATGTGAAGGAGGCCATGAGCAAGGAAGACGGATTGGTGGTTCTGGGAATTCTGATGGAGGTGAGGCATTTGGGAAAGTCTTGATCCAGCTCATGTCCAACTTCCTTTTGTCAGGATCTTTGCTCATCTTCAACATTGAGCCTTGGCTATGCCTAGAATGGAAATCCTGTATGTAAACAGGTGTGTGTAACAACGTAGCTCCAACCTCTGGCCAGTCGTTTCTGAAGTTTGGTTCCCCCTAGCTCCATCGCTATCTTGTATATGGAGTGACCCCAGTATGCCAATCATTTAATTGAATGCAAACAGTGTCTATTTTTCTAGCAGAGTCTATTTACTGAACAAACAGCAAACAGAGTCTATTATATTGCAAACAATCTATTTTATAACAAACAGCAAACAGAGTCTATTTACTGAGCAGACAGCAAACAGTCTATTTTACAGCAAACAACCTATTTTATAACAAACAGCAAACAGAGTCTATTTACTGAGCAGACGGCAAACAGTTTATTTTATAGCAAACAGAAAACAGTCTATTTTATAGCAAAAACAGAGTCTATTTCCTGAGCAGAGTCTCCTGATGAAAGCAGGCTTATTTATCCAACAGAGAGTGTGGAATAGTTTCATAACACAAACAGAGGACAGAGTCTATTTACTCAGTAATGCCATTTATATCATTATCAGCACCTTCTATAGTCTTTACCATTACCATTAACACTCCCTTCATCTTGTGTCCATGACATCTGAGCTCCCACTTATCACTGACCTTCTATTTTGTTCCACCTGCTCTGCCACCTCTTAAACAGTACAATATCCATCACATTTCTATTTATCTTTAGCTCTGAAGAAGTCATAGGGATTTGAAACCTTAACTCTGTTTTCTGATCGCAAATGCTGCAGAGCTGCTGAGTTTTTCCAGCATTTTCTGTTTTTATTTCAGATTGCCAGCATCCAGTGTTTTGCTTTTATCTTAAGAAAACAGAGTCTATTTGATAGCAAACAGCAGACTATTTACTAAGCAAACAACAAAGAGTCTATTTTATAGCAACCAGAAAACAGAGTCTATTTACTGAGTGAACAGCAGTCAGAGTCTATTTTATAGCAAAGAGCAAACAGAGTCTGTTTTATAGCTGAATTGGACCAGCCATATAAATACTGTGGCTACAAGAGCAAGTCAGAGGCTCGGAATCCTGCAATGAGTAACGCAACTCCTGACTCCCCAAAGCCTGTCCACTATCTACAAGGCACAAGTCAGGAGTGGGATGGAATACTCTCCGCTTGCCTGGATGGGTGCAGCTCCCACAACACTCAAGAAACTTGACACCATCCAGGACAAAGCAGCCCCGCTTGATTGGCACCCCATCCACAAACATTCACTCCCTCCACCACCGATGCACAGTAGCAGCAGTGTGTGTACCATCTACAAGATGCACTGCAGCAACTCACCAAGGCTCCTTAGACAGCACCTTCCAAACCCACAACATCTACCATCTGGAAGGACAAGGGCAGCAGACACATGGGGAACACCACCACCTGGAAGTTCCCCTCCAAGGCACTTACCATACTGACTTGGAAATATATCAGCTGTTCCTTCATTGTCGCTGGGTCAAGATTCCTGGAACTCCCTCCTTAACAGCACTGTGGGTGTACCTACACCACATGGACTGCAGTGGTTCAAGAAGGTAGCTCACCACCACCTTCTCAAGGGTAACTAGGGATGTGCAATAAATGCTGGCCCAGCTAGTGATGCCCACATCCCGTGAATAATAATTTAAAAAATGAAAACAGAGTCTATTTTATAGCAAAGAGCAAACAGAGTGTGTTTTATAACAAACAGAAAACAGAGTCTATTTTATAGCAAAGAGCAGAGTGTGTTTTATAACAAACAGAAAACAGAGTCTATTTTATAGCAAAGAGCAAAGTGTGTTTTATAACAAACAGAAAACAGAGTCTATTTTATAGCAAAGAGCAAACAGAGTGTGTTTTATAACAAACAGAAAACAGAGTCAATTTTATAGCAAAGAGCAAACAGAGTGTGTTTATAACAAACAGAAAACAGAGTCTATTTTATAGCAAAGAGCAGAGTGTGTTTTATAACAAACAGAAAACAGTCTATTTTATAGCAAAGAGCAGAGTGTGTTTTATAACAAACAGAAAACAGAGTCTATTTTATAGCAAAGAGCAGAGTGTGTTTTATAACAAACAGAAAACAGAGTCTATTTTATAGCAAAGAGCAAACAGAGTGTGTTTTATAACAAACAGAAAACAGAGTCAATTTTATAGCAAAGAGCAGACAGAGTGTGTTTTATAACAAACAGAAAACAGAGTCTATTTTATAGCAAAGAGCAAACAGAGTGTGTTTTATAACAAACAGAAAACAGAGTCTATTTTATAGCAAAGAGCAAACAGAGTGTGTTTTATAACAAACAGAAAACAGAGTCTATTTTATAGCAAAGAGCAAACAGAGTGTGTTTTATAACAAACAGAAAACAGAGTCTATTTTATAGCAAAGAGCAAACAGAGTGTGTTTTATAACAAACAGAAAACAGAGTCTATTTTATAGCAAAGAGCAAACAGAGTGTGTTTTATAACAAACAGAAAACAGAGTCTATTTTATAGCAAAGAGCAAACAGAGTGTGTTTTATAACAAACAGAAAACAGTCTATTTTATAGCAAAGAGCAAACAGAGTCTGGCTTATAACAAACAGAAAGCAGTCTATTTTATAGTAAAGAGCAAACAGAGTCTGTTTTGTAGCAAACAGAAAACAGAGTCTATTTGATAGCAAAAACAGAGTCCATTTACTGAGCTAACAGAGTTTTCTGATAAAAGCTTATTTATCCAGCAGACTGTGTCAGATAGTTACATAACACAAAATCAATCACAGTCATTGACAGCAGTCTCCAGGATGATTCAAGGGAGCGTTACCCAATCTTCACCATTCTGGCTGGAACTTGTGGCATCACTATTCACAGCCATTAAGAAAAAACTGCGTCAAAACACTGTGGGATAGTTAATATTAATATGTATGAATTTTTTTATTCAATAAAGGTCGGGGAATTAAAAAACCCAGCTTACGAAAATATACTGAGTCACCTGGAATCTGTAAAATTTGCAGGTAAGGCGTTAGAAAAAAAATCATGATTAACAGAGTGAATCAAACCCCAACATTAATCCTATGGGCTATATTTAATAATTACACTTTGTCTCACTACCAATGTTTTTTCTCCTCCTTCACCTAGCTTGAAGACATCGGCAGCAGGGCTATACATGCAGTGTTTTGCTCACAGGCCAAAGTGAAACTAAGACTGGATGACATGACACACTTCCCTTTGAGTGATGGCATGCTGCTATCCCTTAACGGCATATTACAACATGGACAGCTTCATTGAGTTGTATCAGCCGTGACTCGCTGCGTAGTACTCTTATCGCTGAGTCAGAAAATTATGGGTTCAAATTTGACTGCATAGGCTTGAGCAAAAATCTAGGCTGGCGCTCCAGTGCTAGTCCATGTTGTAATATGCCGTTAAGGGATAGCAGCATGCCATCACTCAAAGGGAAGTGTGTCATGTCATCCAGTCTCAGTTTCACTGTGGCCTGTGAGCAAAACATTGCACGCATAGCCCTGCTGCCGATGTCTTCAAGCTTTCTACCTTTGAATAAATGTTCCCATGTGCCTCATCTAAATAGATGAACCGACAACGTGTTTGCCCAACCCCTTGAGTGATTGGTGGTTCCATATCATTATGAAAACATGACATGGTGTTCAGCGGTGGTCAAACAGCCTGGCAGCCAGATTAAGTACAGATGCGACTTGGTGAACCTTCTTAGATTGTGCTACATACATGGCGTGATACGACCCTCATCGTCTTGGTCAGACTGCAACGAGTTCACAGCATGTGTTGAGAATGCAGCACGCTGACTGCACGGAATAGCTTTGAAGGCACAGTGCCCAAGATAGAGCTGGTCAGCAGACAGGTCCCCTTGTGGCGAGTGGGACATCGTGTCGAGAGGGTCAGCACCCGGTCAGCTCAGTCGGGACAGGCGAGTGACCAGGGTGTGGGCCGGATCGATAGCGACCGAGGGAGAGTCAAGCAAAAAAAAAAACCCACTCAAAACTCTTATAAAATCGAGC
Organism: Isurus oxyrinchus; assembly: GCA_026770705.1. Lineage (NCBI taxonomy): Eukaryota > Metazoa > Chordata > Chondrichthyes > Lamniformes > Lamnidae > Isurus > Isurus oxyrinchus. The sequence goes on from JANJGN010000036.1 coordinate 9,485,681, forward strand.
CAGAGGAAGTTGCAATTGTAATGGGTGGAGCTTTGGAAAAACGTGCAAAAGTGGCTACAGCGACACTTATCTCAGGTACTATCACAGCAGGAAGGTTAAAGGGATATTGTCAAAATGTCTACAAAATTCCCCAGTTTGAGTTGGGATGCAGCTGACCCACTATCCAAATGCAAAATGTTTACACAGCGTACGGAGGTTTCTTGATTCAGGAGTGTCTGAACCAGACAAACAGGCCACAAAAATTCGCCTAGCGATTGGGAATGAAGGTCTACACAGCCTGAACACACCAGGACTAACAGCAGAAGAGCTAAAGGATCCACAAAAGATATGGAGGACACTGGAAGACCGGTTCAGAATAAGGTTAAACTTCCATATTCATCGACGGGACTTCACGTCATTTCAACAACAGCTGACAGAATCCATAGACCCCTTTCGTCAGCAGATGCAGAGAAAAAGGGAGGTGGCTATGATTTTACAAACAACAGAGCTAGCGGACAGAATTGTTGAGTTGGGGATCGCATCCACCCTAGTGGAAGCTTTCCAGAAAGACCTGCTAGATAACCCCAAAAAGTATAACATCGAAGAGCCACTCGAGGATGGACGTAAGTGTGAAGTGATCCTTGCAGGTCCAGGGAGCTTACAGGGCCTGAGTGCCACCCCAATTGTTGACACGCTCACTAGAACACCCAAAGCTATCGAGACATGTGGAAGGTGTGAGCCTTCTGCATGCACCAAGGAAATGCTCAGTTTTTCAACAATTCTGCAAAGCATGTGGCAGGAAAGGGCCGTTGGCACCAGCAGTGCCCTAGATCAAAGGCTGATGCAGCTACAGACGGCCACGCACTGATCCAAACAGGCCGGACATGTGGGGTACGTTCAAGCAATAAGGATGACCACCCCGTATCCCGTCAGAAACATGCACATGAGGCAACTGACAAACCAGAAATGACGGTGATGTGTAGGATGAGATGAAGAGCAATGAACACATTTCAAACGGTCAATCTCGTGGAATCTATAAATACCGTCCCAGCATCCGAAGTGTTTGCCAAGATTCAAGTTATCTGCCCTAAGAACATTGGTGACTACTCATTATTGGTCAAGATTGACACAAGGGCCAAATACTACCTCTGCAGATTCTAAAAGGCACGTATCCACAGATGTGGAAGGCCATGGAGAAGCCTACCACTGCGCAACTTTTGGCATGCAGCGGTTCACTCATTCCATTACAGCAACCGTAGTCCTGGAGTGCAAGTACAATCGATTATCCTGGGTGTCACAGATGCTCTACATTGTGGAGACTAAAGGCCCAGTGATTGTAGGTCCACCAGCACGCCGTGACTTCACACTAGTGACAATCCACGGAATCAGTCAGACCTCTGTTAAGATTCCCAGCTGCTGTTAATGCTGCACAAGTCAGATCCCAGAGTGAAACCTGACTTGATAGATCCTTAATGCTTTCTGCCCTGAATTAGCACATTCATTTAGATAATATCACCACCTTCAATACCTCTTTGTCCTTTTGTCTGTGATATCTTTTGGCTATCTCCACCTATCCACATTCCACATTCCTTAGATAATATCACCACCTTCAACACCTCTTTGTCCTTTTGTCTGTGACATCTTTTGGTTATCTCCACCTATCACTGGCCCTATATCCAGCTCTACCCGTCCTAACCACACTTAAACCAGCTTATATTTCACCTCTTTTCTATTTTTTCTTAGTTCTGTTGAAGAGTCATACAGACTCGAAACGTTAACTGTGTCCCTCTCCGCCGATGCTGCCAGACCTGCTGAGTTTTTCCAGGTATTTTTGTTTTTGTTTTGGATTTCCAGCAGCCGCAGTTTTTGCTTTTATCCCAGAGTGAAACCTGGCTTGATAGTTCCTAACTTCTGTTTTTTTTTTAGAAACCATGGAAGAAAGTTACTGAACAAATTCACAGGAGTCCGCTGAGGAACTTTTAACACAAATATTTATGAAACAAGAGAAAAGAACTATATTACACCAGGCAAAAAGGCTGGGGAGATCTCAGTGCAAAAACAAGAAAATGATTCAAACTCACACTATTCCTTCCATCCCAGCAATATATTTCCAGACATATACAAATTTAGAAAGATAAAACAATTTTTAATATCTATCTTATACTTTAGTATTTAGGGTAAGCATGAGGTACACGTGAACTAACATACGAGCTATTGTCAGACATACCACACTCCAAAGTAAATTACAGGTGCAACCAAAGCAGATTCCATGGATTTCTCAACAACCCACCCAGATGTTTGTCCCATTGTGAGCCAACCAGCCTCGCTGAAACACTTGTCTTTCTCAAGAGGGTTCCCAATTTCCACGTCTGAAGATCTCACCTTGGAATTCTCTCCATGTGTTGCTCCCACTTGGACAGCTTCAACAATGCCCACCTCACAAGGTTTCAAACTCATCTTCCGAGATTCCTTTTCCCTGGATTTCTGGGTGGACTCCAACAATAGCTTACAAGCACACTTTCAGATCTTTGGCCGTGCCAGGCAGAACACCACTGCTCCAAAGAGGTACCTTTGCCCCAACGGCCCACAGCACAGAGTCACCAACCTTCAGCTGCCTTCGTGGATTTTCAGGGCTTCTCTCAGGCCCAATGTGCTTCAGGTCTGCTCCTTGCAGCTCCCTCTTTAACTCGGAGGCTATTGCTCTGCTCCTTTCTTTTAACTTGATGTCTGGGAACCACGCTCTGATTCCTGTCTTTGTACCTGGGACCTCTCCCTGTGCCCCTCCTTGTGTCATGCTCCCTGGGACATCTTCCTTGGTAATGGTGCTCCGGTTCAGGTCACCCGATCTGCATTTCATGCTGTCTGTCCTTCCTTGTTTCTCCTGCTCAGGTGCACAAGGCTGCTTCCCAGCCTGAAGAAGTGAAAACCCTGAACTGTGCATGTGCAGCCATTTCCTGGCTGGCACATGCACAAAAGGCCCGAGACACATCAGGAACTGGAGTTCCTGACCTCGGAAGGTAAGTATTTGAGTTTCATCACACCTCATGCAGATCGGCCTCAGAAACTACCCCTAATGCCTCAGTTCACAACTTAACATCAAGATTTCCAGAATGTTTCGTCCAAACTGGCGGTTTCAAAGGAGCAGCGACATTACATTTGCAAGAGAATGCAAGTGCGCCAATTGATCCACCACACAAGTGCAGCATCCACATACAAGACAAAGTGTAGGTAGATCTAGACAAAATGGAGAAAGACGGAGTCATTAGAAGAGCACACAGATTGGTGCCGCTCAATCACGTGTTATAAACAACGACAGATCATTGTGAGAAAGCCTCAATCTGTGACATTTAAAGACAGCTTTGAAATTGTGGCCTTACATAATACCCGCATTAGAAGAAATTTTGCAGGGGCAAAATTCTTCTTGAAGCTTGATGCCGAGCACGGCTGCCGGTCGGTACATCTTGCGGAGAAGTCCAAAGAGCTTACTACGCTTCACACCCCATTCGGATGAAACTGTTTTCAATGAATTCCTTCCAGGCTATCTGTTAGCCAGGATCTCTTTTCAAGCTCACACGGACTGCGTGACTTGCACTGTGCCAGATTGCATCTGTATCGCCGACAAACATTGCTGCTGTGGGAAGAACAAAGCAAGAACCTGACCACAATCTGCACTGATTGATGCGAGTGGCAGGTAACGAAGGATTGTCGCTCACCAGTCTGAAATGTGACCTCATTGTGCAGCAGATCAATTTCTTCAGTTCTATTTATTCCAGTGGTGGCATGTGTCCCCATCCAAGTAAAATAGAGGGTATTAAAGGCATGCCAACGCCTCACAATAAGGACGATCTTTGATGATGACCAGATCTCTTTAATTTCTTGCCTCCGTACATTCCTATTGCTTAAAGGTCCTCATCGCTGAGGGGATGGTTGAGAAAGGATGTGCATTTCGTGTGGCAGGAAACCACCAATACCTCTTCAAAGCACTGAAACAATCATTATCAGGAGCATCGACATTGCAATTTTATGATCTTAGGGAGACAACTACCCTGGAGATAGATGCTTCACAGAAAGCTCTGGGAGCATGCACACTACAAAAAGGTAAACCAATTGCACTTGCTTCAAAATCTCTGTATGTAACGCAGTCCAACTACTCCAACATTGAGTGGGAACCATTAGCTTTAGTGTTTGGGATCATGCATTTTCACACCTATCTATTTAGCAAAAGATTTGCGATAGAAACCGACCCCAAGTCACTGGAGATGAATTGGCACAAACCATTGACCAGTGCACCGCCAAGATCGCAACATCCCTCGATAAACATTCAAGGTTACGACTGTGAGATTAGGTACAAGCCAGGTAACTTGATGGTCACATCGGAGACAGACAGCAGGAAACTATAGGCCAGTGAGCCTAACATCGATCATTGGGAGAATGCTGCAATCCATAATTAAGGAAGTAGAAGCAGGACATTTAGAAAATCATAATACCATCAGGCAGATTCAGCATGGTTTTGTGAAAGGGAAATCATGTTTGACTAATTTATTGGGGTTTTTTGGGGCTGTAACAAGCCGGGTGGGTAAAGGGGAACAAGTAGATGTGGTGTATTTGGATTTCCAAAAGGTATTCGGTGAGGTGCCACATAACAGGTTACTGCACAAGATATGAGCTCATGGTGTTGGGGGTAATACATTTGCGTGAATAGAGGATTGGCTAACTAACAGGAAACAGAAAATCGGGTCATTTTCCAGGTTGGCAAACTGTAACAAGTGGAGTGCCACAGGGATCAGTGCTGGGGTCTCAACCATTTACAATCTATATTAATGACTTGGATGAAGGGACCGAGTGTACTGTAGCCAAATTTGCTGAGAAAGCAGGTTGTGAGGAGGACACAAAGAGCCTTGATGTTCCTTTGTTCAAAATAGCAACTATGGGCTGCGATCTTGTACGTCAACCTGCGAGGGGCAGACTTGGTTTGATATCTCATCTGAAAGACAGCACTGCTGACAGCGCAGCACCCCCTTAGTACTGAAACCGGCAGTAGTCAGCCTGGATTATGGGCTTAAGTGGGAGAGGTGGGAGAAAGTTATGCCCACTGACATTGGATAAACCATGTTGGCAAGCAACGCAAATTGCCCTTCCTGTTGTTCAATTTCCAGGTCAGGAGGTCACGATTCCCTCTTTCGATGTCCAGTCACTGCTTCCTAAACAGCTGGATAAATACTTCACCTACAATGGCTCGCTGACCACACCACCCTGCTTCCAGAGTGTTCAATGGATTGTTTTTCACCAGCGAGTGCTGCTCTCCCTTTCCCAGGTATGTGTGGATCATTGGCAGTGTCTCTGGGTGACCAAGTCTCTGAATGCTAACGGTAACTGTGTCTGCCCTCCTTCAGGACCCTTTAGAAGCTCCCACTAGTGGCACTCATGGAACAAACCCCCTGCTATGGCAAATAGCTCAGGAGAGATGATGGCTAAGGGAGCAAACCATGACAGAAAATCTTGAGGGGAGTCCAAAGCCAGACAGAGGCCTAATGGAATACGGTGCCGTAGTGGTAACATCACTGGACTAGTAATCCAGAAGCCCAGGCTGATGCGGTGGGACGAGGGTTCAAACCCCACCACGGCAGCTGGTGGAATTTAAATTCAATTAATAAATCTGGAATTGAAAGCTAGTCTCGGTGATGGTGACCGTGGCAACCATCATCTGGGTCACTAAAATGCTCCCTTTAGGGAGGGAAATCTGCCGTCCTTACCCGGTCTGGCCTACACGTGACTCCAGACCCACAGCCACATGCGGTTGGTTGACTCTTAACTGCCCCTCTGAAATGGCCGAGCGAGACCACTCAGTTCAAGGGGCAATTAGGGATGGGCTGGCCTTGCCAGTGACGCCCACACCCCATGAAAGAATAAATCGTTCTGGCAACTCCTACAACGGAGCCAGTGCCAAACATAGCGCTCTATATTCCTTCAGGCCCGACCAGGGACAACAAAAAGCGAGGCCCCCCCCCCCACCTGACATCTGCAGTCCAGGGGCTCCGTAAAATTTACGCCCTGGAGAGGACACAAGAGTCTTGATGAGCTAAGAGTCGACCGCCATTATCCCCCGAGACGAATGTTTGCCCGAGTTATGGGAGAGGGCAGGGTCCAGTCTTCTTTGGCTGTAATAAACTACTCTGACACAGGCTGGAGTTGCGAAAGGTGCTATGGAAATGCTAGTCTTTCTCTCTTCCTCCGAGCACTAACCATCTCCTCTTCCTGCAGCTTACAGCCTTGAAGACCAAGCTATTTAGCACAGCCGCTGACACCGCTCCAGCGCAACCACTGATCAATAACTTTCGAGAAACGCAGCCCCTCAACAACCGAGTGGTCAAAGCTTCCTTCCCATTGGGTGAGTTCCCTCGGTGGACAAGTCAGTGGCTTCTTCCTGCGATAAAATATTAGGGTGTCAGCTGTAGCTCAGTGGGTCGTGCTCTCGCCAGGAGGCAGAAGGTCATGAATTCAGGTCCCACTTCAGATGCTTGAGAACCTAATCCAGGCCGACACTCCCATTGCAGTACTGAGGGAGTGCTGCACTGTCAGAGGGTCATTTTTGAGGGAGTGCTGCACCCTTGGAGGGTCAGTACTGAGGGAGCGCCGCACTGTCAGAGGGTCAGTACTGAGGGAGTGCCGCACTGTCAGAGGGTCAGTAATGAGGGAGTGCTGCACTGTTGGAGGGTTAGTACTGAAGGAGTGTTACACTGTCAGAGAGTCAGTACAGAGGGAGTGCAGCACTGTCGGAGGGTCAGTACAGAGGGAGTACAGCACTGTTGGAGGGTCAGTACTGAAAGGGTGCTGCACTGTCGGAGGGTCAGTACTGAGGGAGTGCTGCACTGTCGGAGGGTTAGTACTGAAGGAGTGTTACACTGTCAGAGGGTCAGTACAGAGGGAGTACAGCACTGTCGGAGGGTCAGTACTGAGGGAGCACTGCACTGTCGGAGGGTCAGTACTGAGGGAGTGTCGCATTGTTGGAGGGTCAGTACTGAGGGAGTGCTGCATTGTTGGAGGGTCAGTACTGAGGGAGTGCCGCATTGTCGGAGGGTCAGTACTGAGGGAGTGCCGCACTGTCGGAGGATCAGTACTGAGGGAGTGCTGCACTGTCAGAGTGTCAGTACTGAGGGAACGCTGCACTGTGGGAGGGTCAGTACTGAGGGAGTGCCGCACTGTCAGAGGGTCAGTGCTGAGGGAGTGCCGCACTGTTGGAGGGTCAGTACTGAGGGAGTGCCGCATTGTCGGAGGGTCAGTACTGAGGGAGTGCCGCACTGTCGGAGGGTCAGTACTGAGGGAGCGCCGCAGTGTCGGAGGGTCAGTACTGAGGGAGTGCTGCACTGTCAGAGGGTCAGTACTGAGGGAGTGCCGCACTGTCAGAGGGTCAGTACTGAGGGAGTGCTGCACTGTCAGTACTGAGAGTGCTGCAACGTCGGAGGTGCCTTGTCTCAGCTGAGACAGTTAACTAACACCTTACCTTCCTTCTCAGGTGGGCGTAGAAGATCCCACAATTGAAAGAGAATGGTGCATTTGTCTCGGGCCGTTAACCGACACCATTAAAAAAAGTATCAGATTATCAGGTTATTACCAAAATGCTGATGCTGGGATCTTGCTCTGCCAGAGCTGGCCTCACGTTGTAAAAGCACCTCATTGGCTAGAAGGACCTTTGGGGCTTGTTGAGGATGTGAAAGAAATGCAAGTCTTTACGACAGGGACTGATTCATGTTTCTTCTTTGCTCTTGTAGGTTGGGCCATTAATTTCCGAAAAGCAATGCTGGCTCTTATGAAAATACTGTCAACAAAATTCCACCAGTAAACACTCACACTTACTTCTCTGTGAGCATTCTCCTGCGCACTTCTCAGTAGTAGGTTCATCATTCTAAGATAGCCATGGACGAGGAAATGCAATTTGCCCCCACCCCATCAATCAGCCACCTACAGGGACCTATGGGAGCTCCCGACTCTCTCACGGATCCGGTCCCTTTGAAGGAGATTTGTGTAGAATTGGACCATCATCTTCAGGAGTTTCCGATGAAGTTCAAGTCCCTGTTCCCATTCATCTGGACCAGGCCCCGCCAGCTGCCAGTTTCTTTGAGGATTTATCCACAATGTAAAAGACAGAGATGAGGGGAATTTTGCTTTCTCTCAGAGGGTCGTTAGCCTGCGGAATTCTTTTCCTCGGGGAGGAGCGGAGTCCGGTTCATTGAATTTATTCAAGGCTGAGTTAGACAGATTTTTGATAGATAAGGGAGTCAAGGGTTATCGGGGAACAGACAAGAAATTGGAGTTGCGACCACAACCAGATCAGCCATAAGTGTATCGATTGTTGGAGCAGGCCGTATGGTCTACTCCTGCTCCTATTTCTTGAGTTCCTGAAGAAAGACATTCTGTCAAAGCTTTTCATCTTGCACTCATCAGGACAATCGCAAGAATTAACTCATGCATTCCCCATGGCCACACCTCTCCCAATCAGTGTCCACTTGCCAACCAATCAGCACCCTTTCTTCATACAGTTTAAAGTTGTTGTTTCCCCTGACATTGGTATTCTTGCGATTGTCCTGATGAGTGCAAGATGAAAAGCTTCTACAAAATGTCTTTTATCAGCGATACTCAAGTTCTGTGCTATCAAACGACTATTTCTTGTGTTCGTGTACTTGTGAGGTGCCTAGTCAGTTACCGAGACACGCTAAGGCCTGGTTGGTATCCAGGAGCCATTATGTTCATCAAAAGGGGAGAGGGTAGGGGTTGCCAAATCTCCAGAGCAGCCCTGGAGTCTCCAGGAATTAAGATTAATCTCATGGACTCCGCTGCAAGCAACACCCAAATAAAAATGATTTTCTTGGAACGCCTTTTGGTTAAGAAGACTGGAGGTTAAACAAATGCTGTTTGACTGAGCGGGCTGGTTGGGAGGGTTCATGGAAGCGCCAGGAATATATCCAACAAGAGTTGCCAACCCTAGGAAAGTGCCTCCATCCTTGCTGGTCCTGGATGCTCTCTAGGGATCCATGCGAGAGCTCAGATGAGGCAGAACTGACTCAACCACGAGAAGTGGCCCTCTGGGGAAAAAGAGAGGATGAATTCTAACCCCAGTGTTACGCAACTATTTTATACCCTCCCTCCTACTTCTTGCTTTCTTTCTATCCTGTAGCTCCTCCAAGTCCTGTTGCCCCGTATCCTAACTCTTACCGAGTCCCGTTCGCCCATCACCCCCGCTGTACTGTCCTACATTGGGTTCCCGGTCCAACAATTCCTCAGTTTTAAAATTCTCATCTTTTGTGTTCAAATTCCTCCATCACCTCACACCTCCCTCTCTCTGCAACCCTCCTCCAGCCCTAAAACCCTCTGAAATCTTGGCATTCCTCCAATTTCAGGCCTCTTACACATCCCCCCCACCCCACCCCTCACCATTTCCATCTCTCAGTCATTAGTGGACCTACCTACGAGCTGCCTGGGCCCTAAGCTCCGGAATCCCCTCGCTAAACCTCAGTGCCTCTCTCTCCTCCTTGACAACACACCTTCGAACCTACCTCTTTGACAGAATTAGGAGGAGTAGGCCACTCGGCCCCTCGAGCCTGCTACCCCATTCAATAAGATCACGGCTGATGCGATTGTGGCCTTAAGTCCACTTTCCTGTCTGCTACCCCCCCTCCGCCCCCCCCCCTCCAATAACTCTCCACTCCCTTGTAGATCAAAAACCTAACTCAGCCTTGAATACATTCAATGACCCGGCCTCCACTGCTCTCTGCGGTAGAGAATTCCACGGACTGACGACCCTTTGAGAGAGGAAATTCCTCCTCATCTTGATCTTAAACGGGAGAACCCTTGTTCAGAAACTGTGTACCCAGTTCTAGATTCACCCACAAGTGGAAACATCCTCTCAGTATCTCACCCGTCAAGCCCCTCAGAATCTTACATGTTTCGATAAGACCCCCCTCTCATTCTTCTAAACTCCAATGAGTATAGGCCCAACCTGCTCAACCTGTCCTGATAAGACAAACCCCCTTCAACCCAGGAATTAACTGAGCTTTTGGTCTGTCCTAATGTCTCCTTATGAGGCTCAGTGTCAAATTCTCAAATAACACTCCAGTGAAACACCTTGGCACTTTTTTTTACTACCTTATAAGGTGCTACATAAACTTAAGTCGTTGGATAGATGATACTTGTATTCTTCCTGATCCAGACTGAACTTCCATTGGTTCCCCAGCTCCTACAAGCATATGAAATAGGAGCAGAAGTAGGCCATTCGGCCCCTTGAACCTGCTCCGCCATTAAGTAAAATCATGGCTGGTCTGTTTGTGTTTCGATTTCCACATTCCCACCTACCCCCCCCCCCCCCCCCCCCCCCCCCCCCCCCCCCGATAACTTTGATTCCCTTGCCTAACAAGAATCTATCTACCCCTGCCTTCAAAATATTCAGTGACCCCCCACCTCCACCACCTTCTGAAGCAGGGAGTTCCAAAGTCGCACAATCCTCAGAGTAAAAAATTCTCCCCATCCCGGTCCTCATAAGACAACCCGCTCATTCCAGGTATCAATCAATAAACCTCCTCTGAACCGTCTCCAAAGCATTTACATCTTTCCTTGAAAAAGGAGATCAAAACTGCACACAGTATTTGAGATGCGGTCTTGCCAATGCCCTGATAACTGAAATATAACATCCTTACTTTTATGTTCAATCCCTCTTGTAATAAAGGATAGCATTCCATTAGCCTCCTTAATTACACGCTTAACCTGTCTACTAACCTTTTGTGACTCATGCACAAGAACACCTAGATCCCTCTGAAGTCGTTCTCCATTACGTACGATTATATGAAATAGGAACAGGAGTAGGCCATTCAGCCCCTCGAGCCTGCTCCGCCATTCAATAAGATCACAGCTGATCTGTTTGTGTTTCGAGTTCCACATTCCCATCTACCCCCAATAACCTTTGATTCCCATGCCTAATAAGAACTTATCTACCTCTGCCTTAAAAAATGTTCACTGACCCCACCTCCACCGCCAGAGTTTCAAAGTTTCACAACCCTCTAAGAAAAAATTTCTCCTCATCTCTGTCCTAAAAGGGTGACCCCTAATTTTAAAACAGAGGCCCCTAGTTCTGGACTCACCCACAAGTGGAAACATCCTTTCTACGTTCACCTTGTCAAGACGGTTCAGGATCTTATATATGCTTCAATCAAATCACCCCTCACTCTTCTAAACTCCAGTGGAAACAAGCCCAGTCTGTCCAACCTACCCGCATAAGACAACCCACTCATTCCAGGTGTTAATCTAGTGAACCTCCTCTGAACCACATCCAATGCATTTACATACTTCCTCAAATAAGGAGACCAAAACTGCACACGGTATTTGAGGTGTGGTCTCACCAGTGCTCTATATGACTGAAACATAAGTAATACTCTTTACTTATTCTTCCTAACAAAGTGAACAACTTCACATTTTCCCACATTATACTCCATCTGCCGGATTTTTGCCCACTCACTCAACCTATCTATATCCATCTGCAAACTCCTTATGTCTTCTTCACAATATAGTTTCCTACCTATCTTTGTGTCTTCTGCAAATTTAGCTACCATGCCTTCACTCCCCTCATCTAATGCATTGATGCAAATTGTAGAAAGTTGAGGGCCTGGCACAGACCCCTGCAGGACTCCCCTTGCCAAATCCTGCCTATCAGACAGAGACCCATTTATGCATAGTCTCTGTGTTCTGCCAGCCAATCTTCTATCCAGGCTAGTATGTTACCCCCTACACCATGAGCTTTTATTTTCCACAATAATCTTTGATGTGGCACCTTTTCAAAAGCTTTCTGGAAATCCAAGAACAGTATGTCTACATCAGCTCCTCTGTATTGAAACGCTCATCCACCAATCCCTCCACTGCTTCAGCACTCCAGCCTGCCTTCCAACTTTAGGAGTCTCCACATTTAGGTAAACTTTAAATGAAAATACTTTTAACTAAAAAAAAAATGTTGTTGTAAAAAACCTGAGTTGCAGTAAATGTTTAACATCTTTCTCTGTGTCAGTCCCTTTTTGAACGTTACGAAGGACTTGCAGCACAGAAACTGGAGTTTATGTTTCACACGAGCCTCCTCCCATCGCCTCTTCTGTTCCTCTCTCTCCCGTGTTTATCCAGCTTCCCCCTTAAATGCATTTCCGCCATTCGCCTCGACCGCTCCCTGTGGGATTGAGTTCCACACTCTCTGGGTAAAGAAGTTTCTCCTAAATTCCCCATGGGATTTGTTTGTGACTGTCTTATATTGATGGCCCTTTAGTTTTGGCGTGTCCCACGTTCGTAGCCTTCACAAAGATCTCTCAGGTCTTTTTGCCTTCTTCGCAACATATTTTCCTACCTCTCTTTGTGTCATCTGCAAATTTAGCTACCATACCTTCACTCTCCTCATCTAAGTCATTGATGTAAATTGTAAAAAATGTTGAGGCCTCAGCACAGACCCCTGCAGGACTCCTCTTGCCAGAACTCTGCAGTTCTGCTCACCACATTACAGGAAGGATGTAATAGCTCTGGAGAGAGTGCAGAGGAGGTTTACAAGAATGTTGCCAGGGTTAGAAAAGTGTAGCTACGAGGAGAGATTGGATAGGTTGGGGTTATTTTCCTTAGAACAAAGAAAGCTGAGAGGTGACTTGATTGAGGTGTACAGAATGATGAGGAGAATAGATAGAGCTGGCAGGATAAAACTGTTTCCCTTGGTGGAGAATTCTAGAACCAGGGGACATAGATTCAAGATAAGTGGCAGAAGGTGTAGAGGGGACATGAGGAAGAGCTTTTTTACGCAGAGGGTAGTGGGTGTCTGGAATTCGCTGCCCAAGTTGGTGGTAGAGGCAGAAACTTTAAACTCTTTTAAAAAAGTACCTGGATCTGCACCTTAAGTGCAGTAAGCTGCAGGGTTATGGGCCGGGTGCAGGAAGGAGGGAATAGAAAGGGCACCTGGGTGTCCTGGGGCTGGCATGGGCAAGGAGGGCTGAATGGCCTCCTGCTGTGTTGTAACTTTTCCATGGTTCTATAGGTTATATCTCAGCCTCCTCTTTTCTACACAATACAACCTATTCAGCCTTTCCTGATAGTTAGAACTTCTCAGTTCTGGTTTCATCCTTGTGAATCTTTTTTTTCCTCTTTCACACCTACTCCAGGGTCTATATTTTTATAATACGGAGGCCAGAACCGTGCACCGCACTGAGCTCGAGAAATAAGCACACAATCTAGGTTTTCAGATCACCGAGATCTGTCCTGCCTGTTATATTGAAGTGGGTGGCCCCTACTTAAAGGTGAGCAAGACTGTCACATTAAGTGGCCTTAGGTCTCATTGCTAATGCAACACTTCACAAAGCACCTTGCTGCCCTCTACTGGCAACAGGAACACAGATGAAAAGGTTATGTGAATCTGCGTGGAGTCATGATTCGCAAGTTCTTTTCTCCCTCTGTCTCCCCGTCCAAATCTCTAGACCAGGTTTCTAGTGTTTAGAATCGACCTCTGCCTAGAGTGATCAAGAAGGGCTTTGCAGTCCTCTGGCACCTTTCACAGCCTCAGGACGACACCTTGAAGCGCTTTGTAGCCACTGTGCACCACGGGGAAGGCGGCAAGGGAGTGGCTTTCGATGAACTGAACTGTCAGAGAGCCAGTACAGATACGACAGGTCAAATGGCTTCCTTCTGTGCAGTGCTTTTGAAGTCTAGTAACTGTGCAGGAAAAAATGCAACCAGTTAGCTCACAGCAAACCGCTGCTCACCGTCTGCGCTCGGGTGGGGACGTTACACCTGTGGAATTGTACTTCAGTCGCTTGGTAGTACAGAACTCAGATATTGCTGACAAGAGACGAGCTGCTGAAGCTTTTTGTCTTGCACCCATCAGGCCAAATTTCAAACAAACAATCACAACTATTTGTACGACAGGACAACAAGGTGTGGATTGGTTGGCAAGTTGACGCTGATTAGCCGAGGTATCGCTAGGGAGAAAGCAAGGGGGCTGCCGGGTAATTCAAAAAAAGGCAGACGGCTTGAACATATTCCTTTTGTTTGCAGAGAATGGGTCCCTGCGTATTAATGTATTTGGTTTCCAGCAAGCGTAAATGAGCCACGTTACAGGCTTGACTGTTGCTTCCTCCATGGCAACACCTCCTCCAATCAGAGTCAACTTGCCAACCAATCAACACTCTTTTCAGCTGTCGTATAAATTGCTGTGACCCTTTGAAATTTGGTATTCTTGTGTTTGTCCTGTTGGGGAAAAAAAAAAATGGCCTCGGCAACACATCTCTCTTTTCAGCAATATTCAAACCAGTGAGAGATCCGAGCAGGAAAACCGAACGCAGGAGCGAGTCTGTAATTAAAAAAAAAAAAATCCTTCAAATAAAAAAAAGCAAAATGCTGCGGATGCTGGAAATGCAAAACGAAACAGAAAACGGCAGAAACACTCATCAGGTCAGGCGGCACCTGCGAACCTTCACCAACACCGAAACGTTTAAGTCTGTTTCACTTTCCACAGATGGCGCCTGTGCTACTCAGTATTTCTAGCACTTCGTGTTTATTTCATAAAAGCCTTGTTTTTATTTCATTAAAGCCTTTCCATCTTCCTTGCAACGCTCCAGGGAGCCACCACGCTGGGAGAGCGGCACCCGCATCAGCCACACGGTCCATAGACAAAGAGACAAAGGACAATTCCGATAAAATAACTAAAATATTGTATTTTAGATCAAATATTAATGCTATTTTAAGAATATACGTGCACCGTCTCTCACAATCAAATCACCTTGTTACAAGTCCCACGTTATTCAAGCAAATACGCAGACACCTCTTCTGCCATTTTGATCGTGTTAAGGCAATTCGTCAGTGCAGCTCGTAAGGACCCTTTTTTTAATTAAAATAAATGCTCAGTTTGCGGTGTTTTGAAATTTATTATTTTTTTTTATATACAGGCCTCAGAGATTTCCTTTGACCTGACTGATGGGTTACTCAGTCCACAGGCTGGTCAGCCATCTTGCATTTAGGGCCTTCATTGCCAGGTTGGGAACGGGCTGCTTACGCCAAGCCTGCCACAAGCCTTGTTGGATCCGGAAGAGGGAAAAAAAAAATATATATATATATGGGAGGGGAATCCGTGAGAACTATGGACGACATCCCGACCCGAAGGAGGGCGTTTAAGAAACGCCGTGTTCAAGCGACGAGGGATCTGCAGCTGCGTGAGACGCGCTTTACGGTGACCTTTCACCTCCCCGGCCTTGGGTCTAAATGTCAGCTCGCGCTGACGGGAAGCGAAGCTTTCCGCTCCCCTCCCCGAGCTGTTTGGGCCAGCCTTACTCTGAAGGCGAGCCCCATTGTGGGGGCCAACGAGGGCGTGGACACTGGCAGCCTCACACTCGGAGAGCTCCACACAATAAGCAGGGTATCGAAAGGCTGCCAAGTTGCCTGAGGTCTGGCGTGGCATGGGGAGACACAGTCATGGGGATGGGGGCAAGAGCAGAAGGATCTTTATGCTCTGTGCCTAAAGCTAGGCTACAGAGCGTGTAAGGGGAGAGAAACAGTGGCCACAGGTTCCAACGCAGTGGAACCTCTGGCTCTTATATTCCATCAAGGATTCTGTAGTACACCACTGTCCAGAAACAAGGGGACACTTTAAAGAGGTGAAAAATCGTAGCCTCCTAACAAGGTAGGGAGGGGTGGAAATTCCCATCCCTTTTCCTTTTTAAATCCCAGAGGTTGGCTGACTGCAAACAGAGGCCCTCTCTGCCAAGTGCGGAGCAGCAGTTCGTCATAAGAGAGGTGCGTTTAAGTAAATTACACAGGTTTAGGTGGAATGCTATCGAAGTGCTGTGGGAAAACACGGAGTAGAGCAGCTCTAGAGACACAGTCCATCCCCTCACCTGTCGCTTAAAGTCCCGCTGAGAGGTTAGAAATAACGGGAGGACATTATATATATATATATTAAAAAAATCTCACATACGCTTCCACTCTAATATAGTATTGCACCGTGATGGGAGTTCACAATCAAAAGTTCCATAATGCGTTCAGTAGTCAGCGTTCTTCCTTGAGAAGTCAGATCTCTTCTTCCAGTGGACAGACCAGGTCGTCGTTTGAGGTAATCAATGTTCAGCCCCTCCACCATGCCCAACACATGCCACAGATAACTGCGGGCCGAGTCCAGCGCTCGCTTGGCGTTCCGAAGGGAGCTGGGCACCAGTGCCCGAGAGGAGGTGGGTGGGTGGGTCGAGCGGAAGGGACGGGAACGCTGGGACTGATTCTCAGTCCTCAGCCGGAGGCTGGAGAGCTGAATAGACCAGAACGTGGGGGTCAGGTTCTTGCTTGCCTAGAACACAAATAAACCAAGGGGTCAACCGAAAAAAAGAGAGAGAGAGAGACAAGACACAGCGACAGAGAGCCAGCGCAGTTAACCTTTCTAGGGACCTTGAGACACCTCTGCATCAACCCCTTTCCCAACACGTCAAAAAATAAAAACACCAGCAGTACTCCGGTTTCTATCTTCCAAAGAGTGTCTCACCCCATCGGGGCAACATTGACTGAGATGAACCATGACCAGCAAGACTCCCATCTTTCCTGAATGGCTTGTAACTGGGGAGAAGAACAGGAGGAGGCCATTTAGCCCCGAGCCTGTTCTATCAGTCAGTCAGATCATGGCTGACCTGTTCCTTAACTCCATCTCTCCTCCTTAGTTACCTAAACTTTAATCCACTTACCCAACAATAATCTAGAGATCTCAGTTGTGAAATTCCCCCCCACCCACCCACCAAGCCATTTGGGGGAAGGGAGTTTCAGATTTCCACTCCTTGTGTGAAGAAATGCTTCCCGACACAGCCTGGGGCTAATTTTAAGGCCCTGGCCCCTTGTTCCGGACTCCCACCAGCCTCTCTATTTACCCTATTGAATCCTTTATTCATTTTTAAAAAATATTCAATCATGGGATGTGGGTGTCGCTGGCTAGGGCAGCATTTATTGCCCATTCCCAATTGCCCCTTGAGAAGGTGGTAGTGAGCTGCCTTCTTGAGCCGCTGCCGTCCCTGTGATGTAGGTACACCCACCGTCTGTTAGGGAGGGAGTTCCAGGATTGTGACCCAGCGACAGTGAAGGAACGGCCGATATATTTCCAAGTCAGGATGGTGAGGGGCTCGGAGGGGAACTTGCAGGTGGTGGTGTCCCCCATGTGTCTGCTGCCCTTGTCCTTCTAGGTGGTAGCGGTCGTGGGTTTGGAAGGTGCTGTTGAAGGAGCCTTGGTGAGTTGCTGCATCTTGTAGATGGTACACACACTGCTGCTACTGTGGTTTGGTGGTGGAGGGAGTGGACATTCAAGGTGGTGGATGGGGTGCCAATCAAAGTGGGTTACTTTGACCTGGATGATGTTGAGCTTCTTGAACATTGTAGGAGCTGCTCTTCGATTAAATCACCCCTTCGATGAAATACAAACCTAAATTATGCAACCTCAACTTAACCCTGGTATCATCCTGGTGAATCTGCGCTGTGTATCCCCTCCAAAACCTCCCTGAGCTGCGGTGCCCAGAATTGAACAGGATGCCCACCAGTGTGTGTGAGTTGGGCAGCCGTTGTGTATTTGCAGACCCAGCCAGTGAGCATCAGCCTATTCAGCCACGGCGGGGGGCGCACGCGGGGAGAATGACAGCTGAGCTCCAAGGTGCTCCTCGGCTGAGAGCCGCAGAGACACAACCCTCCACACCAAGCCGGTGGCAATGGGCTTGCCCAGGGGCCTGAGCGAAGGTGCCTGTAAACGGAGCCAGTGTCGCTTCTACCGGGTTACAATCGGAACCTTAACAAGGCGAAGGTTGGGAGGTTGCAGCCCTGCGCTGGGTCTACGGCCAGAGGGATCAGGCAACACCCGCAGAGCACAAACGCTCTGCGTAAGGGAAAAAACACGGGGCGAGGCGGGAGAAACAGGCAGCTCATTTTGCCTAGGAGTGGCTGGCTCCTACAGCACCCGGATGTTTATCATCCCCCAGCTCTTCCTGCAGCCGTCTGCGATCTGAGCCAGCCAACTCTGTACTCTTCACCTGGACCGGGCGTAACCTTCTGGGGGTTGGGGGGGGGGCGCGGGTGGCTGGACACTATAGGTCAAGCAGGGCAGGATATCTAGCGAGTGTGACAGGGGACTTTGGTTCCCGAAACCCTTCACCACTGTGGGAAGAGTGTTTCCTTGCTTCCCGCCTGGGGATTGGTTGTTAGGCTAACCCGAAAAAAAAAATAAGAGACTGACCCGACAACACCACCGTTGTGCCAGGTGACGACCAGGATGTTGGAAGGCCAACAGCCCCGGGCTGGGCAGGGCTGGGCTGGGCTGGGGAAGCCTCCATTCTTGATCTCCACGCAGCGGACGTCAGGCGAGAGTGGGGGATCGCCCGTGATGCCCTTCACAGGTCGGGCAGCTGGCTTCTTGGGAGTGGGATTGGCAGGAAACCACCGACTGCCGGGGAGCGGGTGGGCAATGCATTCGGGAGAGAATGGAAGTCGCTATTTTTTTTTAAAAAACCCAGTCCTCGGGGACACGAGGGACAAGAAAGGAGGGCATGGACACCCAAGCGTACTTACATGTGACACAGCGCCAGATGTTCTGCACCGAACCTCCTGCTGTCAAAAAGGCCCACGCTCCCATGCCAACCGTGATGCAAGAAATCAGAACAAGGCTCCCCTCATACCATGGATTTAAGAACGTCTGGGGAGGGATGTTGTTTTGAGGGGGGGGGGCGGGTAGGGAAAGAGAAATCGAAAAGGTTAGTTGCAGGACAGCAGCAGCACCGGCCGGAAGAACAGTTCATCTATTTTGAAAGCTCATCGCCTTTCTCACACAGGATGGTTGCCCGCTGGGTCACTGGCCCTTCCCTGCCCAAGGAAAGAGTCACCGAGTTCCAGCCTGCGGACGGCTGGAAAGGACAGTGGCGATTAAGGACCCCAATCAACGCGCGACGTAATAAAAAAAGAAGAAAACAAAATCACAAGAGCACAAGAGGAAGGACTCGTGTTTCTACACGACCTACGGGCCTCAAGAGCGTCCCAAATCGCTTCACAGTCAACGAAGTACGTTCTGAAGCGCCAACGCTGTTGTCACGTAGGGAACCTGGCAGCCGACTTGCGCACGGCAAGCTCCCACAAACAGCAACGCCATCACGTCCCAGGTCATCTGCTTTAGGCACAGGCTGAGGGATAAATATCAGCCCCAAGAGATCTCTCTCTCTCTCTCTCGTGCTTTTCTTTGAAATAGTGGCCGTGGGAATTTTTTATTTTAAGGTCCACCTTGAGGGAGACGATGGGGGTGTGGGAAGGGAGGGGGAGGGGGAGGGAGGTGAAAGGAGAGTCGGCCGGGGAGTTGAGGGGTTGGGGGGGGGGGGGGTGCCTTGGTTTAACATCTCATCTGCAGTGAGTGAATGACACCACATCAGGTCGGAATGTCTCAAAGCTCTTCCCACAATGGAATGCTTTTTGAAGGGTGATAACGTAGCTGCCCTGCTGTGCCGTTCATGTTCCCTCAAACCCCGGTGATGATTATGGAGGGGCCCGGACCACCAGATCTCACTTTTGAGATCTTTAATCACCCAGACGCACTCACCGAGGCTATTCAACGTTTCCTCCAAGGTATCTCGCTGCAGTATTCACGTTGCTTCTGCACCCCAAATGGTGAGGGGTAGCAAAGCGTCGCCGAATCCCTATAACTGTGTCCCGACCCACATCCAACCAATTACCAACCCTTCCTTCTCCCATGGTAGACTTCCGCTTGCTGGGGCGTGCTGACCAGGGGTAAGCCTCAGCGAAAGGACATCATTCACGTCCAAGGCTAGGCAGTAAGGAGATGGCAGGTTATTTGACCGAGGACCGAGGAATGCATCACAATTCCAGACTCAGGATGACAAGGCCCGGCTCGGCTGCTCCTGGCGGCTGAGTGGCCTGACGGACTCTCACTGTTTAGGCTCACGGGTGGCCAAGGTAAGGATGGCAGTGTTAGTAATCGGGGGATTTTGGGAGGCTGGGGGCAGGGGACTCACCAGGCCTGACGTCAGTGCGTGGCTAAGAACGACCGTCGCCACCACCAGCCACTTCCTCCTCTCGCAGGCGTCGAAGAACACCACCCCCCAGAACGTGTGCAAGAGAACGAGAGCCATGGTCAGGAAAGCTGCAGGGGGGACAACAGGAATCAACCAGTTACTGCGTGCGTGTGTGTGCACACGCGTGCTTGTTATCAACTCCCTCCGAGGTAGATTCCACCCCCCCCCACCCACCCCCCCAACCGTTCACACTCCCAGGCATGGAGTGGGAGCCCGTAATGCAAATTCAGAACTTGACTCACTCTTGGAACGTGGCTTGTTCCTCATTGCTGCTGAGAAATTGGTGGCAAGCCGCCCCCTTCAACCACTCAGAGGTGGTTCTTTATTATTCATTTGTGGGATGTGGCATCACTGAATAGGCCAGCAGCATTTATTGCCTAGTCCCTAACTGCCCTTGTTCAGAGGGCATTTTTAAGAGTCAACCACATACATGGCGGTGGGTCTGGAGTCACGTGTAGGGCCAGACCGGGTAAGGAGGGCGGATTTCCCTTCCCTAAAGGGACGTTGGTGAACCAGATCGGGGTTTTTACGACAGTGATTTTGTGGTCATCATCCGACTCTTAATTCCAGGTATTTACTGGAATTCAAATTTCGCCATCTGCCTTGCTGGGATTCGAACCCAGGACCCGACGGCATTACCCTGGGTCTCCGGGTTACTGGTCCGGCGACAATACCGCTACGCCCAGCACCTCACCCCTCAAAACACAACAAAAAAGTCTTGCTCAGCCACGCCGCAGGGCAGTTAAGAGGCAGCTACGTTCTCTTGGGCACGGAGAGTTATATCCAGGCCAGACTGGGTGAGGATGGCAGATTTCCTCCCTCAGGAGGCTGGATTTTATAACAGCCACCAGCTTCATGGAGTCACTTTTACCAAGACCAGCCTTTTATTTCCAAAAATAAAAAAAAACCCCTCCGATTCAAATTCTTACAACGATAACGCTAAGATGTGAGAAGTAGGAGCAGGAGTAGGCCATTCGGCCCCTCGAGCCTGCTCCGCCACTTAACACGATCGTGGCTGATCTGATTGTGGTCTCAACTCCACTTTCCCTCCAACCCACCCCCGTAACCCTCAACTCCCTTGTCGATCAAAACTCTGACTAACTCAGCCCTGAATATATTCAGCGATCCGGCCTCCACTGCTCTCTGGGGGAAGAGATTCCCAGAGACTGACCACCCTCTGAGAGAAGAAATTCCTCCTCACTGTCTTCTTCAAGGGAAGACCCCCTCATCTTTAAGCTGTGCCCCCCTCGTTCTCGATTCTCCCATGAGGGGGGAAAACATCCTCTTAGCGCACACTTTGGATGGGAACTCATTTTCGCTGGATTACTTGCCCATTAGCATAACCACTCATGTCCCCCTCCCGACTCATGGTACACTGACCGCTCTGTCGATAAATGCTCCCATTGGACAAGACTCTTTTTTTTAAAAAAGAGAGAGGAATCCTGCTGCATTGTCTTGGTAAATAGTTGCGCTGTGCTGCGTGATTCAGCAGGACGCACTTTTGTCTGAGTCGGAAGGCCTTGGATTCAAGATCCGCTCCACAGACCCGAGCCCATTATCTAGGCCGGACACAGTGCAGTGCCGAGGGAGTGCTGCACTGTCAGAGGGAGGGAGGGAGCAAAAGGAAAGAGCAAACATGCATTTCTATAGCA
The DNA here is from genome assembly GCA_026770705.1 of Isurus oxyrinchus. NCBI lineage: Eukaryota > Metazoa > Chordata > Chondrichthyes > Lamniformes > Lamnidae > Isurus > Isurus oxyrinchus. The sequence goes on from JANJGN010000036.1 coordinate 9,507,402, forward strand.
CCTTTCGAGATGACTGGATGTCCCAAAGCGCTTTATACGCAATGAAGTGCTTATCCGAGTGTAGTCACTGCTGTAATGTAGGAAACGCAGTGGCCAATTTGCGCACAGCAAGCTCCCACAAAGAGTGCTGATGTAATAATCAGATCATCTGATTTTAGTTATGTTGGTTAAAGGGATAAATAATGGCCCCAGGAAACTGGGACGAACTACCCTCCCCCCCCTCCCAATAGGATCTTTTACATCCACCCAAGAGGGCAGGTGAGGTCCCTCATCTGAAAGGTGGCACCGCTGACAGTGCAGCACTCCCTGTTGCAGTGCTCAAATGGCCGGAGTGGAACTAGAATCCACACACTTTGGACTCAGGAGGCGAGGAGGTTACCCACTGAGCCAACAGTCGAGACCTCAAGGTAAACCCAGGCTCATTCCTTCAAGACAGGAAGCAGGATCAGTTACTTTGGTGGAAGGACAGGGAGCATACAACCAGACCCATTCCCCTAGTGAGGGCACCGCACAGATCTCGCGTATCACACTGCTTTAAATCGGACCCTGACGTGCGATCGATGCGTGTGTAGTTACCGGGCCCCTCGTTTCCTCAACCCACCTGAGGTCAGGAAGAAGTAGGGCGAGCCACCATGAATCCCCACCACACCCGGCCCCAGCGAGTCCGACAGGATGTTGATGACTGAGAAGGCACCGCTGATGACTCCGAAGGCGAGACCCGAAACTGCAAAGGGGGGAGAAAAAGGGGCAACATGAGGATTCGACAGGGGATGCCTGGCGAGTTCGGCAGTAAAAACGGCTACGCGCAAGAGGCAGGAACGGGAGGAGCAGAGCAGAGAGATCTGGGCAGGTCACGTTGGATTTACAGCACAGAGACAGGCCTTTTGGCCCAACCAGTCCAGGCTGGTGCTTACGTTCCACTTGACCCTCTTCCCATCTTGTCCCCGCCATGTAACTAAATCCACGATTGTAACCCTCTATTCCCTTCTCCCTCTTGTGCCTGTCCTCCTCCCCCCGCCCCACAATTCGCTTCTACCACTCCCTGTGGGAGCGAGTTCCACATTCGCCCCCCCCACCCTCAGGTTAAAGAGGTTCCCCCCCCCCCCCCCCCCCCCCCCGGAAATCCCTATTGGATTTATTGGCGGGTTATCTCATATCAACGGCCTCTAGTTCTGCTCTTTCCCCCGCGAGAGGAAACATTCTCTCCGCATCCGCTCAATCAAAACCTTGCATCGTTTTAAAGACCTCTATTAGGTCAGCGACCACCACCCCCCTCGCCTCCCCTCCCCAACCCCAGGCTTCTCTTTCCTAGGGAAAAAAAAAGAGCCCCGGCCTATCCAGTCCTTTCCTGAGATGTATACCCACGCATCTCTGATTTCCTTTCTGCACTCTCTCCGGAGTCTCTGCATCCTTTTTATACACAGTACTCCAAGAGGTTACAGAGATGGGGCTGGGGTTGGAAAGAGACGGTGGGGTGGTGGGTGCGGAGAACGAAAACACAGATGAGAACTTTAAAACGGAACCTTTGCTAGACTGGGACTCCCCCCCAGCCCCCTCCCCTCCCCCACCCACCCCCCAGGCGGGTCAGCGAGCAACAATCGCAATTACATTCACAATGAGGCAGAACGAGGTGACCCCCGTTTCTGTGCTGTAACTTCTGCCTAAGGGGCTGTAGGTTTTTCCTTTACCGTATGCCATCTGTCCAATCGAGATGGGCGATCTCCCATCCTCGCTTATCGCTGCCAGACCTTGGTCCGCTCTCCTGCAGGCATGAAAGAGATAGACGGAAGATTATCGAGCACGTGCACCACCAGCTAAAGCAGCTGAAACACAACAGATGCCACCGCACCCCCCCCCACCCCCCCAACACCACCACCAACGCCACCACCGAGCCACTAAATTCTTCCTTGGACGAGAAGAAAAACACACCAAATCCTCCCTGTTTTCCCGCAGTGCTGCACTGTTGGAGGCGCCTTCTTTCGGACAAGGTCTCGCCTGTCCTGTCAGGTGGGCGCAGAAGATCCCACGGCCGCTGCTTCAAAGAATAGGAGGTGGGGGTGCGGAGTGCTGCCTAGTGAGGTGGGCCAATATTTATCCCCTAACCAAACTAAATCGGGCAGCTCTTTCAGAAGAGCCGGCGCATGCAGGATGGGCCGAATGGCCTCCTCCTGTGTGGAGGAGTTCTAGGATTCCATAGCCAACATCACCAAAAAACATGGCATTGCTGCATAGCTGGTGTGGGGGAGGTTGCTGCGCGCAAATTGGCTGCTGAGTACTCGACAACAGTGACCATGCCTCGAACAGTACTTCACTGGCTCTGAAGCACTTTGGGCTGTCCTCAGGATTTGAAAAGTGCTAAATAAATGTAAGTCCCCTTTTTAAAAACAACACCTGAAACGAGTCAGTCGAGATTTCAGCCCCCAACCTACAGTCTGCTAACATAGGAGCGAGCCAGAGACCTATCTTGGTAAGGTGTGGGCAAGAAAGAGCAGAGCAGAACAGCCTCCATTTTAAAATCACTGTTTGCATCCCTATGGTTTTCCTGTCCATGATGACACACTGGATTGCTCGGTTGACTCGATGTCAAGTAGGGTCAGCGGCGCAGTGGTAATATCACTGGACTAGTAATCCAGAGGTCCAGGTGAAGGTTCTGGGGACACGGGTTCAAATCCCACCACGGCAGCTGGTGGAATTTAAATTCAATGAATAAAATCTGGAATTAGAAGCTAGTCTCAGTAATGGTGACCGTGGCAACCATCATGGATTGTTGTCAAACCCATCTGGTTCACTAATGTCCCCTTAGGGAAGGAAATCTGCTGTCCTTACCCAGTCTGGCCCTACACGTGACTCCAGACCCTCCACAGCCACGTGGTTGACTCTTAACCGTCCCTCTGGCCGAGTGAGGTCACTTAGGGATAGGCAACAAATGCTGGACTTGCCAGCGATGCCCACAAACAGCAAAGGAAATGTCTTCTCGAGTAAACCAGAACCCCTTTCATGATCTCAGGGTGCCCGCCCCCACCCCGCCCCCCCAAAAGCTTACAAATGCAGCCAATTTGTGCACAGCAGGATCCCACAAAATGGCACAGCCGTAATCTGTCTCACAAGGCTGGGAATCTGCAACGGGAGGTTGAAAATGCCCAGCACATCGGGCTGCATCTGCAGAGAGTGCAAAACACAAGAGAGTTAACGTTGCAGGTCGACAATCTGTTTCAGTGATGCTGGTCAGGACACCGGAATGAACTCTTCTGCCCCCACCACCCCAACTCTTCTTCCCCATCCCACCCCAACTCTTCATCCCCCCCATCCCACCCCAACTCTTCATCCAAACAGTGGGCCGAGGGATCATTTGCACACAACTGCGAGCTCAGACAGCGGCAGTGCTGCACTGGGAGAATCAGCCTGGCCACTGGGCTCAAGCCTCAGAGCAGCACGCGATGTGTGAAGGGGGTCATATAGCTTTTTGTCTTTTTTCCTCCCCCACCACAACTCCCCAGCCTTTCTTCGGTCAGCACCACGTCGGAGATTCGAGCTTACTTGAGCAGCTTGTAATATGCAAAGCGAAAGGCCTCTTGCAGCAACACGGAGATCCCAGCACCCATCATCAGCAGCCCATGCTGCACGCTGGCGTTCTCCTTGTTGCTGAGCTGGACGGCGACGAACCAGAGCAGTGAGGAGAGGAGCAGTGACACCAGCCAGAAGAAGGAGCTGCGGGAAAGAAGAGGTAGCCATTAGCAAGAGAAGCCACGTGGCCTTGGGGATGGAGTGGGGGGGGGGTGGGGGAGGGGCGGAATAGCCCAACGCTGTTACATACACTTGTTGCAAGGTAAAACGAGAGGGGGAGATCAAAATAAAAATTAGACAAGGTTCCTGCTCCTGATTAGAAGTGCATGTACTTCCAGCCCAAGGATCAGGCTGGAAAGCGACACCCCACACGGTCAAATAGCCTGCCATTGTTTCCTCTGAGCTGTGGAAGTATAGCCTACCAGAGAGAGACTTGCATTTCTCCAGCACCTTTCACACTCCCAGGACGTACCTAAACGCTTTACAGCCAACTAAGTACTTGCTTTGAAGTGTAGCCCCTGTTGTTGCAGTCTCTGTTGTAATGTAGCCAATTTGCGCACAGCAAGCTCCCCTAAGCAGCAACAACAACCCAGGTCATCTTTAAGCAACAGTGGTCGTGGGATAAGTACTGGCCCCGGAACACCGGGGAGAGGCACCCCACCCACTCCTGCTCTTTTTCGAAATGGGGCCGCGGGACCCTTCAACCTCATTAGAGGGCAGACGGGGGCTTCGGTTTGAAACGTCTGGTCTGCCAGGTTGACACTGCCGCAGCACTGGCACTGGGAGCGTCAGGCAAATCGAGGTTTAAACCCACAACCTTCTGACCACCCCCCCTACCCCGGCTGGCACTTTGTTTAAAAAGAAAATCAACGGCGAGGCAGGGGTAGGGTAAAAAAAAGAGCGACATTGCTTTTTATCAATAGCGAGGCCAGGCTGGAAGTCACGAACGCTTCCGTGATTGAGACACTGGTTTACCACAGCAAAGGTCAAAGGGATTGTGAATCAAACCAGGATGTAGCCAGACAGAAAACGACAAACCACGACCCACAATGGTTGGTGTGGCCCCAGAATCATTTGCATGTCCGCGGTCGAGACGAGGAACAGAAATCCTAATTGATTCGTTGCGGCTTGGCCCTGGAACTGAAGGTCAGCTACCTCACGCTAGGGTGGGGAATCAAACGCTCGGTACTCCAGCGGGCAGTGCGTTAGTGAGTTTTGATGGCGGTACAGTGGTATTGTCACTGGAGTAATAACCCAGGGCCATGCTCTGGGGACCTGGGTTCGAATCCCACCACGGGAGATGGTGAGATTTGAATCAATAAGTATTGGAATTAAAAATCTGACAATGACCACAAGCCGATTGTTGTAAAAAATCTGGGTCACTAATCCCCCTTTAGGGGAGGGAAATTTGCCGTCCTTACCCGGTCTGGCCTACACGTGACTCCAGACCCACAGCCATGTGGTCGACTCTTAACTGCCCCTCTGAACAAGGGCCATTAGGGATGGGCAATAAATGCCGGCCTAGCCAGCGACACCCATATCCTTTGAACAAATAATTAAAAAGAGAGCAGGGGGCAGGAGTTCTCACCGGTGTCACTAAAACAGGTTAATTGGTTACCGCATTGGGAGCTTGTTGTGTGCAAGTCAGCTGCCATGTTCACCTACAGAACAACAGTGCGGTTTTACAGCTGACCTGACTTAGGGGCTGCGCTTGTTTCATCCCTTATCTTGTTCATTTAGTTTAATTCTTTTAACTCCGAAAGAGTTACAGAACAACAGTGACTGCACTTTAAAAATCACTTCATTGGCTGTGAAGCGCTTTGGGACGCCCTGAGATTGTGAAAGGCGCTAGAGAAATGCAAGTTCTTCCTTTCACACGTTCAGCCAAGCTTGGTCACCCATGTCAATTCTGCTCCTGTTCCAAAGGAGGATACAGCGTTCAAGTTATTAAGATAGATAAACAGCAGGGAACGTACCTTAAAGACAGAACGTTGGCAGGCGGGTGGGACCGATTCAAGGAGGGAGCACATTAAAATTGCACAAGAGAGAGGTTTAAACGCGTGACAGTTTAACCTTGGCAGCAGCAATGAGGCTTTGTCCAGGTCTCCCAGTTTTAACCCACGCCTCAAATTCCCCGTGTTTACCTCGTGCAACTAGCTTCATTCTCTCTCGCACTCTCCCTGGTTAAACTGTCAAAAACGAAGGACTGACAATTCTTCACGTGAAGAATGGTCAAAATGCAGAATGAGCTCTGGGCAGAGTGGCGCCTTATTAGGGGAAACATTTGGACGCTAGTTGCTGAGCTGAATAATCTCACTCATCAGTATTTACCGCGCTGATCTGGTCCTCAGAATGCTCTCTTACTCAGGACCTGAAGTTAAATATCCACCAAAAGTGTATCTTTGCACCTGGTTTCTCGCACTTCAGACCTTATTCAGATAGACGTTGATCTCCCACTGAGTACAAACCAAGGACCAGACAGCACCAACACAAACATCACTTTGTCGATATACGCTCAGGGGGCTATGAAGATTCAGAGGGGCTAACTGGATATCTCTCCCCCAAGAGCTGGCACTGACACTGTGGGCTGAATGGCCTGCTTCCGTGCTGGACGATTCACACCTCTCACACGGTAAGTTGCTCTGAAGTGCTGCAACTGCTGTTATGGAGATGGTTGTCATGCACAGCAAGATCTCACAAACAGCAATCAGAGGAAAATTTTTTTAAAAAATTGAGGGAGGAATGTTGTCCCAGGGCTGCCTTTCCCTTCAAACCCCCTTCTGAGCAGGAGAGAAGTGGGGGTGTCGCACAGCCTTGGGTAAACATTAAGCCCCTCGAACCTGTCCTGACATTCAAAGAGATCATGGCTGATCCGTGATCACCTTTGCCTCGTATCCCTTAACATCTTTGGATAACGAAGGTATTTCTCAGATTTTAAATTAACAATTTGATTTAGCATCAGTTGCCGATGAGAGTTCCAAACTTTTACCACCTCTTGCATTTCCTCTTTTCACTCCTGATAAGGTCTGGATGTAATTTTTAGACTCGGGGCCAGAGTCCTAAACTCTCCAACCGGCTACTGACCCTCTGTTCCCCTTAATACCTTGAAAATGTGGATCAAATTCCACCTTAACTGTCTAAATTCCAGGGAATTCTACCCTAGTTTGCGTACTCCCGCCTCATAATTTCACACTCGGACTCCAGGAATCAGTCCAGTGAATATACATGACACTCTCCTCTGAGGCCAATATCTCCTTACTACGATGAGCCTAGAACAGCTCGCAGTAACTCCAGGTGTGGTCTAACCAGGGCCACCTACAGCTGAAGCACAACTTCTACCCCCTTAGTATTCTAGACCAGGAACCCGGCTGAATCAGTAACAGCAAGCGGTACAATTGAAAAGTGGGGAAGCTAGGCCAAAGCTGTGTCAAACCTCAGTTGGACCACACTGCGCGCAGCTCTGCTCGCCATATTATAGAAAGGATATAAAAGGCACTGCAGGGATTGTTGTACAAGGACAATACCAGAAATGTACGGATATTCGTATCAGGAAAGGACCACAGAATTGTTACAGTGCAGGAGGCCATTCGGCCCATCGTGTCTGCACCAGCTCTCGGAATGACCAATTCACTTAGTGCCATTCTCCCGCCTTCTCCTTCTAACCCTGTACGTTCTTCCTTTTCAGATAAGAGTCACATTCCTTTCTGGCCTTCACACCCTTCCTGAAACCCGGCACCCAGGACTGGACGCAATATCCCAGCTGAGGTAGAACCAGTGTCGTATACAAGTTCAACACAGACTGGCTGGGTCTCTTTTCTCGTGAAAAGTGAAGGCTGGGAGGGGGGGGGGATGGGTGACCTAATCGAGGTCTTTAAAATGAAAGACTTTACTAGAAATAAAAACAGAAAATGCTGGAAAAACTCAGCAGGTCTGGCAGCATCTGTGGAGAGAGAGAAACCGAGTTAATGTTTCGAGTCCTTATGACCCTTCTTCAGAGCACCAAGATTTTGATAGTCCCTCTCTGTCTAATCTGTTTCCTCTTGTCGGTAAGAGCATAACTAGAGGCTGTCGACATAACAGAGTCACCGAGAAAACCAATGGGGAATTCAGGAGAAACTGCTTCACCCAGAATGTGGAACGCGTTACCACAAGGAGTGGTTGAGGTGATTTTTTTCTTATTTATTCACGGGATGTGGACTTTGCTAGCTGGGCCAGCGTTTATTGCCCATCCCTCATTGCCCCTTGAGAAGGCGGTGGTGGGCTGCCTTCTTGAGCCGCTGCAGTCCATGTGATGTAGGCACACCCACCGTGCTGTTAGGGAGGGAGTTCCAGGATTTTGACCCAGCGACAGTGAAGGAATGGCAATATATTTCCAAGTCAGGATGGTGAGTGACTTGGAAGGGAACTTCCAGGTGGTGGTGTTCCCACCTATCTGGCTGCTGTTGTCCTTCTTGTTGATATTGGTCATGGGTTGGGAGGGATGCCGGGATGCATTTAAGAGGAAGCTAGACAAGCATTTGAGGGAGAAGGCGACAGAGAGTTTTGATGCTAAAAGAAAAGATGGAAGTAGGCTCAAGTGGAACATAAACGCCAGCATGGACTGGTTGGGCCAAATGGCCTTTTTCTGTACATCCATACAAAATGGGGCAGGGGAAAGTAGCCCAATTGCTTTTCAACGGCCCACCTCCACTGACTTCCCACTGGAACATCAGGTACCAAAGACCCGGAGAAGCACGAGTAGACCACGTGGCCCGTCGAACCTGCCCCGCCAGTCGATACGATAGCGGCTGATCTTGGGGGCTTCGACCCCATTTTCCACGCCTGCTCCCCAAAGCCCCTCAAGTCCCCCAGACTCCCCTCCCCGCGAGATGAACCACGGCGTAACTGAACAGCAGGGCGGGGCTGCTACGTCTCAGCAATGCCCCACGCAGCCGAATTGCCTGTGGGCACTCAGCCCCGGTGTAGGGGTGGGGGTGGGTGGGGGCACAATGCCAGGAGAACAGCTAGCACCCCATTTTAAACCCCAGGTAGGGGTGGTGTCGGGGGCGGGGAAAGAGGTGGTACTTTAAGAGGAGGATTTTTATTTTGTCGGCCAAGCCCTTGGCCCCGCCCCCTCAGCGGGGAGGTGACCGTCCCTTTAAATCCGGGGATTAAGGGGCTGCAGGGGGGACTTTAATGATTGACAGCCGCCACTTCGGGCGGACAGATGCTGGGGCGGACGGCGAAGGAAGGGAGAGAGGGAGGTGGTGGGGGGAAGGGAGGAAAAATTAGGGAGTTAATGACCGGCGAAAAGGAGAAAAGACTCACCCGGCGACCAGGATGATTACCCGCAGTGGGTCACCGGCCACGGTGAAAAGCAGCAGCGCGAAAGCCGGCCCGAAGGCGATGAAGGTGCAGCCGAAGAAAAACGGCCGCGCTCATGATCCCCGGCGAGAGGACGACCCTTTTATTCGACGGCGCTTCGATTTAAAAGTCCCACCGCCATCGCCCTCACCACACCCCCCCCCAGCCCCCCACCCTCCCAACTGATTTGAGGGCGGGGTTCAAGGGAGATGGGGGTGGGTGTGATTGACAACTTCGTCGGCCAGTTGGTGGGCAGGCTCTCCCACGGCCTGACCAATCGGCGTCGGGAGGGGCGGGTTGGGGCGAGAGGTTGGGGCATGATTGACGGTCTGGTCAGTTAGTCGGTTGGAGGCTCTCTCAACCGCCTGACCAATCGGCATCGACGGGTGGGCGGGAGCTTGGGTAATTATATCGTCGGCCGGTCGGATTGCCCGCCTTCCCAACCAGCGTCATGGGCGGGGGAGGGGAGGGGAGGGGGGGGGGGGGGGGAGGAAGAGTGGGTAATGATTGACAGATTCATTGGCCAGTCGTCGGTTGGCGGCCTTCTCGACTGCCTGACCAATCGGCGTCGAAGGGTGCGCGGGAGGTTGGGAAATGATTGATGGTCTCGTCAGCCAGTCGGATGGCGGCCTCCGCCACTTCCTGACCAATCGCCGTGGAGATCGACGAATGATTGACAGGAGCCCTTATCACCTCTTGATCAATCAACGTCGAGGGTGGAAAGGGGTTTGGTGTTGTCAATGATTGACGGGCACGCCAGCCGGTGGGCTGCGGGAACGCCCCTTCCCTTTGGCCAATCGGATGTTGGGCAAGGGGCGTGTGGGGCTGGAGTCCGTCCGGTTGATTCTCCTGTGCGGGCGGTCAAATGCATGTGCACATGTGCATGCTGCAATGCACTCTGGGAGTTGTAGTCTTTTTCCATCTGCTGGCTGATTTCCAAATTCTGTTACTTGTTCCATATGTTCCTTTGTTCTGCTACTCATTCTGCTTTCTTACCTTTATGCCACTGTCAGCACATTCTTCAGCCCTTACCACTACTATTAACACTCACTATGGCTTGTGTCCATGACATCTTTGTCAATCTCACCTTAGACCCCAAAACAAAAACAGAATTACCTGGAAAAAACTCAGCAGGTCTGGCAGCATCGGCGGAGAAGAAAGGAACTCAAGTTCTGTCGAAGGGTCATGAGGACTCGAAACGTCAACTCTTTTCTTCTCCGACGATGCTGCCAGACCTGCTGAGTTTTTCCAGGTAATTCTGTTTCTGTTTTGGATTTCCAGCATCCGCAGTTTTTTTGTTTTTATCACCTTAGACCCCACCTATTGTTGACCTTCTATCCAGCTTCACTTGCTCCACCTCCCATCCCCTTAAACAATACAAATTTAATCACATTTCTACATTTCTGGCTCTGAAGAGCTGGACTCAAAACGTTAACCCCGTTTCTCTCTCTCTCTCTCTCCACAGATCTGTCAGACCTGCTGAGTTTTTCCATCATTTTTTTAAAAAAAATTTCAGATTTCCAGCATCGGCAGTATTTTGCTTTTTATCCAAATTCTCTGCCCCATGACCTCTCTTGACTCTGGTCCCCTGCTCTGTTGCAACGAAGCTCAACAAAAACACAAGGAACAGCGTTTGATTAGGCACTTCTTGGCCTTCCAGACGCAACATTGAGTTCAACAATTTGAGACCATAACCTTTACCTGCAATACTTTGGCTGGTAGGTGTTGAAGATTCCACTCATGCCCTCCTCTTTTTACTTGTTCCAACAGCGATTTACCTTGCACCACCCTCTTTCTGTCATTTAATCACTTTTATGTTCTTTCCCCAATACCTTGTAACTTTTTCCAGTTCTGACTGAAGGTCATCAACCTGAAACTTTTAACTCTCTCTCTACATAGTTGCTATAGGACCCTCTGCTTTTACTCAAAATTGGGGGTGACCAACTTAAGGGACACTTTGACTGGGAGATCGGTGGGAGTGGTTTTCAAAGTGACAAGATTTTTCAAAATTTATTCTACTACAGGTTGTGGGTGTCGTTGGCTGGGCCTGTCCCTAATTACCCCCTTGAGAAGGTGGTGGGTGAGCTATCTTCTTGAGCCGCTGCAGTCCCTGTGGTGTAGGTACACCCACCGTGCTGTTAGGGAGGGAGTTTCAGGATTTTGACCCAGCGACAGTGAAGGAACGGCCGATATGTTTCCAAGTCAGGATGGTGAGTGGCTCGGAGGGGAACTTGCAGGTGGTGGTGTAAATCGAATGGCTAGAAAAGATGTATCACTGAATGATAAATACAGAGTACCTGTAATAAGTCAATGTAGTTCAAAAAAGTGGGCTTTTAGATGTGTCCAGTTTTTGGATTTACAGATACTTGACCTGTATGCAAAAAATAAAGTCTCCTCGTCTCCTCCTCTGGTTCTTTGGCCATTAGCCTTAAACTTGTGTTTTCCGGTTACCAACCCTCCTGCTACATAAGGAAGTCCGCCATCCTTACCTGTTCCAGGCCGCTAGTGACTCCAGTTCCACACCAACACACAAGTGCCGCAAGTGGCAAAGCCAGCCACAGAATCACTGCAGCACGGAAGGAGTCCATTTGGCCCATCGCCAAATGAGCAATTCACCTAGTGCCATTCCCCTGCCTTCCCATCACCACCACACCCCCTCCCGTAACCCTGCACGTTCTTCCTTTTCCGATAGCAATCCAACTCCCTCTTGAATGCCTTGATTGAATCTGCCTCCACCACACTCTAAGGCAGCACATTCCAGACCCTAACCACTCGCTGTGTGAAAAGGCTTCTCCTCTTGTCGCTTTTGCTCCTTCTGCCAATTACTTTAAATCTGTGCCCTCTCGTTCTCAGTCCGTTTACAAGTGGGAACAGTTTCTCCCTATCTACTCTGCCCTGACCCCCTAATGATTTTCAATACCTGTATCAAATTTCCACTCAACCAAGGAAACTTGACTCAAAGGGTTGCGGGTCTTTAGAATTCTCTACCCCAGAGGGTTGTGGATGCAACGTTTAAGGCTGGGATAGACAGACGTTTGCCCTCCTAGGGAATTAAGAGATATGGGGAGCAGGCAGGAAAATGGAGTTGAAGTACAAGGTCAGCCATGATCATATTGAATGGTGGGGGAGATGGCTAATTGGACTAGTAACCCAGAGGCCCAGGCTAATGCCCTTGAGACATGGGTTCAAATCCCACCACGGCAGCTGGTAGAATTTAAATTCGATTAATAAAATCTGGAATTGGAAGCTAGGCTCAGTAATGGTGACCAAGGCAACCATCATGGATTGTTGTAAAAACCCATCTGGTTCACCATAATGTCCCTTTATGGAAGGAAAACTGCCGCTTTTACCCCGGTCTGGCCTACACGTGATTCCAGATCCACAACAATGTGGTTGACTCTTAACTGCCCTCTCTGAAATGGTCAAGCAAGACCACTCAGTTCAAGGGGCAACGAAGGATGGGTAACAAATGTTGGCCTTCCCAGCAACGCCCACATCCCACGAAAAGAATGGCGGAGCAGTCTTGATGCAGCGTGCAGTCCGCTCCTGCTCACGTTTCTTGGGTTTGTGAAAACAGTCCCAACCTCTGCTCGCCGCTGGTATCAGAGACACCAGCTCCGCCGTTGGCAGCAGCCCGCGAATGAATTTTTTTTTTAAAAATAAAAGAAAGAGCACAGCAGAGCCGCGGCGATACCAAGAGTCGCGTGGTTGAAAGTCCGCAGCAACTGCAAATCTTTATTACGTCAGCGTTGTACAGAGGCGCTAATGCAGCTACAACACCGCCAAGCCGCAACTGGACGAGATGACCCGAGGCTGGTTTTCTGGAGGCTTCGGGCTTGCAAAAACCGGGGAGGGAGGGGCAGCGGATCGGCACAACGGAGCAGAGCCGGGAATTGCGAGGTGACTTGCTCAAGGGCGTTGACTCAAGCAGAGGCTGATCCCAGCGACTGGGTGGTGCTTGGTCCAGGCAAGCTGGTTAATCGACTTTCCCACCCCCAACTCCCCAATTTTACCTTACAATACACGAGTAGGAAAAGAATAGTGGACAGCCCGACATGTGTAGAGCAGTGTGATATCACAGAGGCAGCAGGACGTAGGCCCGGTGCTCATGGGTGAGATGCCTTTCAACCCCAACCCTGTCACTAATTTGTTCCCCCGCCTCTCTTCTGGGGCGCCAAGGGGCCACTTCTCGGCCTTGTAGAGTGTCACTGCTGAGGCCCAATGTCACGTGAGCCCTTCTCAGAGAAGAAGGGCTCACAACAGCTGATCCTCCCCTTCCCTGTCCCCAGGGGGACACCTAACCCAATGAAGACCCCGCTATGCTCCCTCCCCCAGGTTAATCGGTCTCCTCAGTGCAGACTGGAGGTGGAACCTGGCACCTCCCCTGGTCAGTCTGGCTGGCTCGCATAATGGCCAGCGTCGTTCCGCCCCGTACCACCCCTACCCCCTGCCCTCAGCCATTGGAAGACCTTACTCTGTTGACCAATAGGCCCCTACCTGCCTCACTCACACTCCCTGTATTCACTAGATCTCTCCGGGGAATCTCCCGGCCTCTCGGATTGTCAATCGGAGTACATTTAGATTTGAAACGGAATGCCCTGTCACCAAGAATGTTTTGGCAGTACCTCCCTTGACCAGGAGGGGCATTAAAGAGCACCCAACGTTCTGAAGACGCCATCGTCTCCATGGTCCCCTCCCAGGGGTCTTGCTATCCATCAGTGACATAAGTCAGCTTGTGCCCCTTGTCGAAGCTGGGTTAAAACGGCGGGCTTTCCAACCCAAAGTCATCGCAGGAGTGCCCTTTGACCCGGGGGGTGGGTGGGGGTGGGGCAACTAGGAATGGGCAATAAAGCTGGCCTTCCCAGCACTCCCCACGTTCCCAAATGGGTCGACCTGAGATGATGTCAGCATCCGCAATAACCCCAAGTGGGACGGACGCAAAGAGGGTGAATCACGGCCCTTGAGGCCCATCACATAATCCTGCACCGTGATGGGGCATTTTCCGCTTGCTGCCCCTCCCCCCACCCCCCGATACTGAGAAAGCCCCATGACCGTCAATCTTCCTCCAGTGCGGCTATTCCCACCACCCCCCCCCCCCCCCACCCCCGGCACCTTCCCCACAAACGCCTCCCTTGTTTCTCATCACAATTGGCATTATCTGAGGCGGGGTCATTGGCAGCGCAAGCAACCAATCCCCTGTCCCAATGACCCATCAATCAAAGACTTGAACACAGCAAGCCAGCCAGTGACAGAAGAGCGTTTGAGGGCAAAGGGCATCACTGGTTTCCAAAGGGCCTGTAGGCAGGGTGGGGGGATGCAAATTGTGAGGGACCCTTACTCGTCATCCTTTACATATGGGCGGATTGCAATCCAGAGATGCTCAAAGAGTGTGTAGAAAGAACCACCTCGCTTCAGAAAACCTTTGCAATCCTCCTGACACCGTGGCACCTCAATTGCCCGTCCCCAGCAGCCACTGCTGCTTCTTGCCCTCTCTTCCCCTACTCAAACCACATGCACTTATCCTGCCCGACATTATTCCTAATCCGCATCTTCCCAAAAGTGCCCCTGGCCCTGTCTCGCCAACTGCAAATGGGGCGCTCGAGCACTTTGCCTGAACGAGCTTGGACTGCGAGGGTATCAGCTAGCTATTCAACTGCAGGGGGAACACAGCCAGACCTGTCTTCACCCCGTGGTCGAGGGCAGCACTATCCATTGGACAGTTCCTCTCCCCCCCCCCACCACCCCTCCCCCACCCCAACACCACCCTACCTCTAACCAAGGGATAATGATACCCACCTCGAGGTCAGTTAAATTAGCACAGATCACGGATGGGATCTGGATTAATTTTTTTCTGGGCTCCATCGAGATCAGTTCTGCACCGTTATCCAGTTGGTCAATTGTGGCCAAAAGGATCCTAGATCGCCAGGCCTATCGCCCGACAGCCTGGGGGGAACCTCCCCGTTCGATCAATCCACCAGGGTCTGGAGCACGCAGGATTCTGCAGACTCCCGGCACGATCTGGCACCGAGCCCCCCATCCCGAACCTTTGGTCCCGGGGTGAGGGGACGTGTGCGACACATCACAGCTCAATGGCAGGAGGGGTTGGTGGGGGTGGGGGGGGAGTGGGGGCGGGGGTGGGGGAGCGGGGGGGCATGACAACCGAAACAATTATTTACAATAAAAGCCATCTCTGTGTGGCTGGTCTGTCAACGTGAACCGATGGCTTCGTGACAACCTGGCCTTCCTCCCCACCCCAGACCAAGGGATTTTGGAATCCGAGGTTGGTGGGGGAGGCAATAAGTGCCAGCGAAATTCACTTGCTGGTCCCGATTCCCTCCCCTCAATCTTCATTCCACGCTCTCGGGCCAGGGGTTCAGGACAGTTGACTGGGAAATGCTCACACCCTGCCCTGCAAAAGCACGTCAAAGCCTCAAAAACTAAAGAGAGGGAGGCCCCTCCCTTCAGGGAGCAGAAACTATAAAAACTGAAAACGTAGAAACAGCGAATAACACGGCGCCGGTTAAGACTCTGGCTAAAACAAAAGGCATCAAGGCTGCTGACAGCTCAACACGCTTCTGTCTCCTCTCTCTCCAACCCCATTGCAGAACGGCTGAGATTCAACAAGTTCCTCATCCAGCACACATCACCTACAGCCCCTAACCCCACAACGGTATTCAAAACGTCATACAGGGGAACGAAAGTGGAATAGCACTTCGCAGGCTTGACCTGCCGACTTAGGTGGGGGAAAATCTCAGTCAAAGAGAGAGAGAGGGCAGTAGTTTAGCATCTTCCACTGAGGAATGGGGTAGGGCAGGGAACAGGGGAATGGGGTGGGGGGGGGGGGGGGGGGGGGGGGGGGTGGGTGGGGGGGGGGACGACAAAGGGGCGGGATTGTTGTGAAGTTAAGCCCAGGAGTGGATCCTGAACGATCCATTTTTAACTGTTGCATCCCCAGGCGGGTCCAATATTCGATTTCAATAAGTTATCCGTGATGGGTCTCCCAGGAGGTTATGAGGTTCTCCGGTGGGCGTGGAATGGTTTTGAGTCTTAAGCTAAGGAGCACTTGGAGGCACTGGAGGTCTTCTGCGGGCTGTCCAGGGGGGTCTTGCAGCTCGGTGACCCAAAGCCCTAGGTTTAGGGAGCATAAATAGAAGAGTTAGCCAAAAAAAAATATATATATATGTAGAGAGAGAGAGAGAGAGAGAGACATTGTTGGCAATTTCTGATTTGCAAGGCCATAAATTATTTTCAAGCCACATTTCCCCCGCCCTCTCTGATAAGGTGTTAAGCCAAGGGCCCCCACCCTCTCACGTGGATCTGAAAGATCCCACGGTCACTACTGGAAGGAAAGCAGGTGGTGTTCACCCCTGAGGTGGGGGGGGGTTGGGGGTAATATTTATCCTTCACCCAAAATAAGTTTTTTTTTAAAATGGTCATTATCACACAGCTGTTTGTGGGAGCTTGCTGTGCACAAACTGGCTGACGCCTTTTCTACATTACAACAGTGGCTACACTTCCAAAAAAACCCCAAAGTTGGCTGTAAAGTGCTTTGGGGTGTTGTGAAAGGCGCTAGAGAAATGCAAGTTCTCTCATTCACGGGTCTCCCCCCCCCCACCCCACCCCCCGATCTCTCGCTATCGTCGAGGGGAGTGCCGCTTGCAAGAAAATAACTCCAACGATAGTCCCCGCGAGTTAGCTGTCCAAGTAGCCCAGTCACAAGAGAGCCAGTGGGCGACTTTGAACTTGGCAGGAGTCACAGGAACCAGTCGGGGAGTGAAATCAGCCAGGGTTTCCTACTCTGGTTCAAAATCCGGTGGGGACTGCCTGTCTAAGGGTGCTGGATGTTTCCCCCGCAGCCCCCCCCCTCACCCCCATTTGTTGAATAGCCTATAAGACGTAGGAGCAGAAGTAGGCCACTTGGCCCATCGATTCTGCTCCACCATTCAATGAGGCTGACCTGATAATCCTCAACTCCACTTTCCTGCCTTTTCCCCATTACCCTTGATTCCCTCACTGGTTAAAAACCTGTCTATCTCAGCCTTGAATATACTTAACAACGCCACAGCCCTCTGCGGTAAAGAATTCCACAGATTCACTACCCTCTGAGAGAAGAAATTCCTCCTCATCTCTGTCTTAAATGGGCGACCCCTCACTCTCACTATGCCCCATGGTCCTAGACTCTCCCACAAGGGGAAACAGCCTCTCAGCATCTACCCTGTCAAGCCCTCTAAGAACCTTATATGTTTCAATAAAGTCGCCTCTCATTCTTCTAAACTCCAATGAACACAGGCCCAACCTACTCAAACTCTCCTCATACTCTCTAGCCGGGACAGTCATGATGGGCTGAGTTTTTAAATTTCGTTTACAGGACGTAGGCGTCGCTGGGCTAGGCCCAGCATTTCTTGCCCATCCCTAATTGCCCCCTTGAGAAGGTGGTGGGTGAGTTGCCTTCTTGAACCGCTGCAGTCCCCTGTGGTGTAGGTACACCCACCGTGTGGGTGGCAAATGGCAGGTTGGCCTTTATCGCAAGGGGATTGGAGAGCAAGAGTAAAGAAGCCTTGCTGCAGTTGTGCAGGGTTTTGGGGAGACCACATCTGGAACATTGTGCGCAGTTTTGGTCTCCACATTTAAGAAAGGATATACTTGCATTGGAGGCGGAACAGTGAAGGTTCACTAGATCGGTCCCTGGGATGAGGGGGTTGTCCAACGATGAGAAGCTGAGTAAATTGGGCTTATATTCTCTGGAGTTTAGAAGAATGAGAGACGATCTCATTGAAACCTACAAGATTCTGAAGGGGTTTGACAGGGTGGACGCTGGGAGATTGTTCCCCGCTGGTCGGAGAATCTAAAACACGGCGGGGGGAGCTCAGTCTCAGGATGAGGGGCCGATCGTTTAGTACTGAGATGAGGAGAAATTACTTCACTCAAAGGGCTGTGAATTCTCCAGAGGGTTGTGGGTGCTCCATCGTTGAATACTGAAGGCTGGGATTTTTGGTCTCACAAGGAATTAAAGGATGGGATGGGGGTGAGAGGGAAAACAGAACTGAAGCCTGACATCAGCCATGGTCGGACTGAATGGCGGAGCAGGCTCGATGGGCTGAGTGGCCTACTCCTGCTCCTGTTTCTTGTGAATGGCCTCCTTCTGTACTGCCCCATGCTATGAAGACACGAGGAACTAATCGCTCGGGGCTAGGCTCTGGGAGAGGCTCAGAGGGTGGGGGGGGGGGCTGGCGGCAGGCATTTAAGACATCAATGTCCCAAACACACCCACTATCAAACTCCTACTTTAAAGGAAACGGCAGGAGCAGTAGGAAAGGCTGCAGTGATACTGGGCTCTTTTGCCAGGATGTTGGGGCAAGTCCATTGTAACCAGTGCAAGGTGAATCAGTCCTGCAGCAAACTTACCGATTTCTTGCTTGTCTTTGTCAAGATGTCGTGGGCTAGTGATCGAAAAGCCTGTTAGAAACAAAACAGGGGGCTGAATTCAGCACGGACAGGTCAGCGGACGGGCTGGAGCGTTCTTAGACTAAGCAGGAGAATAAAATCATCTGTTGCCTCACTGCAACAAAGAGCGTTTTGCACAATGAACTATCGTGGAAGTTGAATCGCCAAAGGCTCGCATTTGCCTGGCGCCTCTCGCGAGCTTAGGGTGTCCAAATGCACATCGATCGACACTGGCAGCCAATTTGCCAAGTAGCAGGATGCCACAAAAAAGCAATGCGACCAGTGCCCAGAGCGTATGCTGTTTGATTCGAGGAAGGTCGCGTGAAAATCTTGGGGGCGGGAGAATGCCTACCCACCTGCACCCCTCCCCACTATTCTTCGAATAATGCTGCGGAATTGCTGTAAAAGAGAGACCTGCTGTCGAGGCTGTTCATCCTGCACCCATCAGGACCAAATCTCAAAGGAAACAGTCCAGCTCACGGGGTAAGTTAAGAAGAGTTACATCATCTGTCGAATCTCTCCAGGCGTGTATCGGACCCAAGGCTGTGCTGGTGTTCATTCCCAAGTGTCAACGCCTCGACTAGAGTCCACTTGCCAATCCAGCAGCCCCCTTTTCTCGTGCAATGTAAATTGTCCTTCCCTTTGAAATTTGGCACTCTTGCATTTGTCCTGATGAGTGCAAGATGAAAAGCTTTGGCAGCATGTCTCTTTTGTCAGCCATATCCAGTGACTATTTGTACACCTGAGACAGAGGGGAGATGGTGCCGTAGTATCACTGGGACGAGTAATCCAGAGGCCCAGTCTTATGCTCTGGGTGGCATGGGTTCAAATCCCACCACAGCAGTTGGTGGAATTTAAATTCAATTAATAATAAATCTGGAAGCTAAAGCTAGTCTCTGTAATGGTGACGTGAAACTATCATGGATTGTTGTAAAAACCCATCTGGGTCACTAATGCGCCTTTTGAGAAGGAAATCTGCCGTCCTTACCCCGGTCTGGCCTACATGTGACTCCAGACCCACAGCCGTGTGGTCGACTCTTAAGTGCCCCTCTGAAATGGCCGAGCGAGACCACTCTGTTCAAGGGGCAATTAGGGATGGGCAACAAATGCTGGTCTTGCCCAGCGACCCCACGTCCCATGAAAGAACAAACAAAAAAGACCAGGTGCCATGGAAATTTTTTAGCTCCACCTGAACCGGCAGCCATTTTGCCAACCTATCCAAAACATGGCACCTCTGACACTGTGGCACTCCCTTGGTGCTACAGTGTTAGCCTGAATTGTGTGTCAAGTACCAGCGTGGGGCTTGAATAATCTGAACCAGAGGGAAGAGTATTACCAAATGATTATACGGATGCAAGGTGCTGTTGATTTGAGAAGGTGTTACAGTGCAAGTTTACAATAAACTCAAGTTTTTATCTCAATGCTTTATCAGTGTTGGGGCTGGCGTAAGAGAGTGAGGTACAGGTTAGCAAGCCAGGGTTCCTGCGCCTGATCACTGTTCAGTCAGCCCTGGTGAAAAGCGGGCCCTCATGCAGATGAATGAGCTTGGTTGTGAAGCCCCAGCAGTTGAATTGCCTGCCGACGCTTAAGACGAATGAGGACTAGGCCAAGTTACTGAAGAGCAGCTGCTCCCCACTGAGCTCCCTTCCCCCACATCCCCAACCCCCTCCCCCAAAACCCCACTCACGAGCAGTCGCCCTGAGAGGAGTGGTGGGGGGTGGGGGGGCAACCTGTAAAACTGACAGAAGGATAGCTCCTCTCAACGACACTCGCATTTCTTTCGCATCTTTAACCTAATAGAGCATTTCACAGGAGCGTAACTCAGACAAAATTTGGGCACTTGCCCCACGTGAGGAGATGTTAGGGACAGGCTGACCAAAAGCTCAGTCAAAGAGGTCGGTTTTAAGGAGTGTCTTAAAAGGGGGAGGAAGGGGCTAAGAGGTTTAGGGGTTGGAATTCCCCAGCCAGAGGCCCAGGCCGCTGAGAGCCCAGGCCGCTGAGGGCCCAGGCAGCAGAGGGCCCAGGCAGCAGAGGGCCCAGGCAGCAGAGGGCCCAGGCAGCAGAGGGCCCAGGCAGCAGAGGGCCCAGGCAGCAGAGGGCCCAGGCCGCTGAGGGCCCAGGCCGCTGAGGGCCCAGGCCGCTGAGGGCCCAGGCAGCAGAGGGCCCAGGCAGCAGAGGGCCCAGGATGCTGAGGGCCCAGGCAGCAGAGGGCCCAGGCAGCAGAGGGCCCAGGATGCTGAGGGCCCAGGATGCTGAGGGCCCAGGCAGCAGAGGGCCCAGGCAGCAGAGGGCCCAGGCAGCAGAGGGCCCAGGCAGCAGAGGGCCCAGGATGCTGAGGGCCCAGGATGCTGAGGGCCCAGGATGCTGAGGGCCCAGGCAGCAGAGGGCCCAGGATGCTGAGGGCCCAGGCAGCAGAGGGCCCAGGATGCTGAGGGCCCAGGCAGCAGAGGGCCCAGGCAGCAGAGGGCCCAGGATGCTGAGGGCCCAGGCAGCAGAAGGCCCAGGATGCTGAGGGCCCAGGCAGCAGAAGGCCCAGGATGCTGAGGGCCCAGACAGCAGAAGGCTCAGGATATTGAGGGCCCAGGCCGCTCCCAGGCAGCAGAGGGCCCAGGCAGCAGAGGGCCCAGGCCGCTGAGGGCCCAGGCCGCAGAGGGCCCAGGCCGCAGAGGGCCCAGGCCGCAGAGGGCCTAGGCCGCTCCCAGGCAGCAGAGGGCCCAGGCAGCAGAGGGCCCATGCCGCTCCCAGGCAGCAGAGGGCCCAGGCCGCTCCCAGGCAGCAGAGGGCCCAGGATGCTGAGGGCCCAGGCAGCAGAGGGCCCAGGATGCTGAGGGCCCAGACAGCAGAGGGCCCAGGATATTGAGGGCCCAGGCCACTCCCAGGCAGCAGAGGGCCCAGGCAGCAGAGGGCCCAGGCAGCTGAGGGCCCAGGCCGCTGAGGGCCCAGGCCGCTGAGGGCCCAGGCAGCAGAGGGCCCAGGCAGCAGAGGGCCTAGGCCGCTCCCAGGCAGCAGAGGGCCCAGGCCGCTCCCAGACAGCAGAGGGCCCAGGCCGCTCCCAGGCAGCAGAGGGCCCAGGCCGCTCCCAGACAGCAGAGGGCCCAGGCAGCAGAGGGCCCAGGCCGCTCCCAGGCAGCAGAGGGCCCAGGCCGCTCCCAGGCAGCAGAGGGCCCAGGCCGCTCCCAGGCAGCAGAGGGCCCAGGCCGCTCCCAGGCAGCAGAGGGCCCAGGCCGCTCCCAGGCAGCAGAGGGCCACCAAAGATGCTGCGATTCAAACTGACAATGAGCGAGAGGCCAGAATTTGGTGAAACGTGGAGATCTTGGAGGGCCGGAGGCGGCAACAGAGATGGTGAGGCCCTGGGGCTGGGGCAGGCCGGGTGGGATTGGAAACAAGGATGAGAATTTGCAAACCGAGGCGTTGTCGGACCGGGAGACAATGCGGGTCAGCGAGGTTGATGGGTGACCGGGGTTCAGTGTAGTTAAAGCAGCGCACAGCAGAATAAGGACCGTTCTTAACACCGAGTCATGAGCTCTGCTCCCCCCCTGGACCACTGTACGAGTGGGATCGGGAAGGGCGGGCTGAGGGAGCCGGAAAATTTACATGTGGGATATCTCTTGGTTTTTTTTTTAAAATAACCTTTCCGATTAAATCGAGACATCTGGTGTCTTACCTCTTCCACGTTCAAACTAGACTTGGCGCTTGTTTCGAAGAATCGAATTCCATGATCTTTTGCCAGCTGTAGCCAAGGGAACACAAATCGATAAATAAATTATGGGATGTACAGGTTTGGTGTGTGGAGGCGGAGAATGCTACTACTTTGTTTATAAAACAATACAGCCATTCGGCCCATCATGCCTGCGCCAGCTCTTGGAAAGAGCTATCCCATTAGCCCCACCCTCCCCCCCGTTTCCCCTTCAGGTATTTATCCGATTCCCTCCCTTTTGAAAGTTCCTATTGAATCTGCTTCCACCGCCCTTTCAGGCAGCGCCTTCCAGATCACAGCAACTCGCTGTGTAAATAAAAACAAATTCTCCTCATCTCCCCCTCTGGTTCTTTCCCCGATTCTCTTCAATCTGTGTCCCCCTCTGGTTACCGACCCTCCTGCCCAGTGGAAACAGTTTCTCCTTATTTACTCTGTCCGAACCCCCTTCCTGATTCCGAACGCCTCGATTCAATCTCCCCCTTAACCTTCTCCGCTCTGAGGAGAACAATCCCAGCTTCTCCCAGTCTCTCCCACATGGACTGAAGTCCCTCATCCCGGGTCCCATTCAGGGTAAATCTCCCTCCCGCACCCTCCCCAGCATTTTGACATCTTTTCTAAAGTATAGTTCCTTAAATAGATAAGTGACTTAGAAAGGTTTTGTATGACACTGTTTCTCTTGCCACCGGGATGTGGGCATCACTGGCTGGGCCCAGCATTTATTGCCCATCCCTAATTGCCCCCTTGAGAAGGTGGTGGGTGAGCCGCCTTCTTGAGCCGCTGTGGTCCCTGTGGTGTAGGTACACCCACAGCGCTGTTAGGGAGGGAGTTCCAGGATTTGGACCCAGCGACAGTGAAGGAACGGCCGATATATTTCCAAGTCGGGGTGGGGAATGGCTCGGAGGGGAACTTGCAGGACTTCAATCAAATCAGTCACCGAGTCAAATGGCCCGACTGCCCTGTCACTGAGCTACAGGTATTACTGTTCTCTCTGCTTGTGTTAGTTCCATTTCAGTGTTCTTCGAGCAGGTTGGTTTCGCTGGCAGTCATGTCACAGGCACTGCGACTACATCTGTGGTGAGCGCATCCCCTCAAGTTAATTTTACAGTAAACAAGCATAAAGAAAGGCCGGCATTTATGTAGTGCTTTGCATGACCACCAGATGTCCCAAAAGCACTCTACGCTTGCAGTGAATATCTGGTTCATGGTTCATGTTAATATTCTAGAGGTAATGTTTAGTTCTGGGATAATTAAAGTTTACCTGTAGAAAATGGGATAAATGCCTTTCCTACACCATCCGACATCTCTGCGCTCCTCCAGTTCACCTGATTATCCCCCAATTCCCATCGTTCCACCACTGGCGGCCGTGCCTTCAGCTGCCTGGGCCCTAAGCTCTGGAATTCCCTCCCTAAACCTGTTCACCTCTCTCTCTCCTCCCGTAAGACACTGCTTAAACCCTTCCCTTTTGACTAAACGTTTGGTCACCTATCCTAGTATCTCCTTATGTGGCTCAATGTCTGCTAATGCTAAAACCAAGTCTCAATGCACCACCTCCTACCTACTCTTAGCTCATTCTGACTGCGCTGTCGAATTCTGATCAGCCTAAAGTGCAAACACTGCTTTCCGATGTGCCTCGTCTCCAACCCTGCTTTAGCCTAGCTTGCTGATGTGACCTGCCGGTGCGCACTACTGACAGCTTAGGGGAAACCAGCGGTCTGCGAAAGGGCCAGGATTGTGCCGGCAATGCGAGATGGGAGCGCAGCTCTGTGAATCCTGGGGAACGCAGTCTCAGGAGAAGAGATTGAACCATCGGGAGGCGAGCAGCCGTTGAGGCGGTCTGAGTCAGAGCGGCCAAGCTCCAACCAAGTCGGGCTTGAAGCTCTGACCCCAGGAAGCAGGGTGGGAGCAAAGGTTGTCCCAACTGACCTTCTCGGCCTTGTCCTTGGGCACCTTCCTTTTATTTTCCATGTCGCACTTGTTTCCCAGTAACATTCGCTCTACGGTTGCTGAAGCGTTCTGTGTAGAGGAAAGCAACGGTCATCAGACCCGTGATGGTTAACGTTTTTCCAGCCACAAAATGAATAGAACAAAAACTTTCATTTATATAGTGCTTTTCACCATCCCGGGATTCTCCAAAAGTGTTTTATTGCTAATCAAGCAATTTTTTTTTTAAGTGTAGTCACTGTTGTAATGTTGGAAACGAGGCAGCCAATTTGTGCACAGCAAGCTCCCACAAACAGCAACGTGACGTTTTAAGGTGTTGGCTGAGAGCCAACTATCGTCCAGAGCATTAGGAAGAACTGCCCTCTGCTCTCTTTTGACAGGATGGCTATGGAGTCTTTTACATCCTCCTGCCGGGGGCTGTGGGGCCGGTGAGCAGACGGGGGCCTCAGTTTAACATCTCGTCCAAAAGGGCATCTCTGACAGGGTGGCACTCCCTCAGTACCGCACTGGAGTGTCGGCCTGGATTACGTGCTCAGGCCTCTGGAACGGGGTTTGAATCCGCAGCCTTCTGACCCAGAGGCGGGAGACAGGCCCACAGAGCCACGGCTGGCACACCACAGCTCGGTATAGTGTTCAAAGAAAGTTCCTGGCGAACTGACGCAATAGATATTCCCTCAACAACAGGGCGGGAGCGCGGGCCGGGAACGCGGGCCAGGGGCACGGGGTGGGGGATGGGGTGGGAACATGGGGCGGGAACGTGGGGGCGGGAACGTGGGGCAGGACTGCGGGGCGGGAACGCGGGGCAGGAACGTGGGGCAGGAACGCGGGGCGGGAACGCGGGCCAGGGGTGGGGGATGGGGGTGGGAACACGGGGCGGGAACATGGGGCGGGAACGTGGGGCGGGAACGTGGGGCGGGAAAGCGGGGCGGGGAATGTGGGGCGGGAGTGCGGGGCGGGAACGCGGGGCGGGAACGCGGGGCGGGAACGCGGGCTGAAAGCTATTTCCAATTGGAGTTGCATCTGGAAATTGATCTCACCTCTTTTATGCTTTTCATCCAATTCTGTATATTCTCAAAAGACTTCTCATCGGTGATGTCGTAAACCAGTATTATCCCCTGCAAAACAGACAGAGAGAGATAGAGAGACTGGCATTTAAACAGAGAGAGAGAGAGAGACTGGCATTTAAACAGAGAGAGAGAGAGACTGGCATTTAAACAGAGAGAGAAAGAGAGTGTTATTTAAACAGAGAGAGAGAGAGACTGTCATTTAAACAGAGAGAGAGAGAGACTATCATTTAAACAGAGAGAGAGCGAGACTGGTATTTAAACAGAGAGAGAGAGAGAGAGACTGTCATTTAAACAGAGAGAGAAAGAGAGTGTTATTTAAAGAGAGAGAGAGAGACTGTCATTTAAACAGAGAGAGAAAGAGAGTGTTATTTAAACAGAGAGAGAGAGAGAGAGACTGTCATTTAAACAGAGAGAGAAAGAGAGTGTTATTTAAACAGAGAGAGAGAGAGACTATCATTTAAACAGAGAGAGAGCGAGACTGGCATTTAAACAGAGAGAGAAAGAGAGTGTCATTTAAACGGAGAGAGAGAGAGAGAGATAGAGACTGTCATTTAAACAGAGAGAGAGAGACTGTCATTTAAACAGAGAGAGAGAGACTGTCATTTAAACAGAGAGAGAAAGAGAGTGTTATTTAAACAGAGAGAGAGAGAGAGACACTGTCATTTAAACAGAGAGAGAGAGAGACTGTCATTTAAACAGAGAGAGAAAGAAACTGTCATTTAAACAGAGAGAGAGAGACTGTCATTTAAACAGAGAGAGAGACTGGCATTTAAACAGAGAGATAGAGAGAGAGAGACTGGCATTTAAACAGAGAGAGAGAGAGACTGTCATTTAAACAGAGAGAAAAAGAGACTGGCATTTAAACAGAGAGAGAGAGAGAGACTGTCATTTAAACAGAGAGAGAGAGAGACTGTCATTTAAACAGAGAGAGAGAGAGAGACTGTCATTTAAACAGAGAGAGAGCGAGACTGTCATTTAAACAGAGAGCGAGACTGTCATTTAAAGAGAGCGAGACTGTCATTTAAACAGAGAGAGAGAGAGACTGTCATTTAAACAGAGAGAGAAAGAGACTGTCATTTAAACAGAGAGAGAGAGACTGTCATTTAAACAGAGAGAGAGCGAGACTGGCAATTAAAAAAGAGAGAGAGAGACTGGCATTTAAACAGAGAGAGAGAGAGACTGTCATTTAAACAGAGAGAGAGAGAGAGAGAGAGAGACTGTCATTTAAACAGAGAGAGCGAGACTGTCATTTAAACAGAGAGAGCGAGACTGTCATTTAAACAGAGAGAGAGAGAGAGACTGTCATTTAAACAGAGAGAAAGAGAGAGAGAGACTGTCATTTAAACAGAGAGAGAGAGAGAGAGAGAGACACTGTCATTTAAACAGAGAGAGAGAGAGAGACTGTCATTTAAACAGAGAGAGAGAGAGAGAGACTGTCATTTAAACAGAGAGAGAAAGAGACTGTCATTTAAACAGGGAGAGAGACTGTCATTTAAACAGAGAGAGAGAGAGAGACTCATTTAAACAGAGAGGGAGAGAGAGACTCATTTAAACAGAGAGGGAGAGACTGTCATTTAAACAGAGAGAGAGAATGAGAGAGACTGTCATTTAAACAGAGAGAGAAAGAGACTCATTTAAACAGAGAGAGAGAGACTGTCATTTAAACAGAGAGAGAGAGAGACTGGCATTTAAACAGAGAGAGAAAGAGACTGTCATTTAAACAGAGAGAGAGACTGTCATTTAAACAGAGAGAGAGAGAGAGAGAGAGACTCATTTAAACAGAGAGAGAGAGAGACTGTCATTTAAACAGAGAGAGAGAATGAGAGAGACTGTCATTTAAACAGAGAGAGAAAGAGACTGTCATTTAAACAGAGAGAGAGAGAGAGAGAGAGAGAGACTGGCATTTAAACAGAGAGAGAGAGACTGTCATTTAAACAGAGAGAGAAAGACTCATTTAAACAGAGAGAGAGAGACTGGCATTTAAACAGAGAGAGAAAGAGACTCATTTAAACAGAGAGAGAGAGAGACTGGCATTTAAACAGAGAGAGAAAGAGACTCATTTAAACAGAGAGAGAAAGAGAGTGTTATTTAAACAGAGAGAGAGAGAGACTATCATTTAAACAGAGAGAGAGCGAGACTGGCATTTAAACAGAGAGAGAAAGAGAGTGTCATTTAAACAGAGAGAGAGAGAGAGAGAGATAGAGACTGTCATTTAAACAGAGAGAGAGAGACTGTCATTTAAACAGAGAGAGAAAGAGAGTGTTATTTAAACAGAGAGAGAGAGAGAGAGACTATCATTTAAACAGAGAGAAAGAGAGACTTGTATTTAAACAGAGAGAGAAAGAGAGTGTTATTTAAACAGAGAGAGAGAGACTGGCATTTAAACAGAGAGAGAGAGAGAGACACTGTCATTTAAACAGAGAGAGAGAGAGACTGTCATTTAAACAGAGAGAGAAAGAAACTGTCATTTAAACAGAGAGAGAGAGACTGTCATTTAAACAGAGAGAGAGACTGGCATTTAAACAGAGAGATAGAGAGAGAGAGAGAGACTGGCATTTAAACAGAGAGAGAGAGAGACTGTCATTTAAACAGAGAGAAAAAGAGACTGGCATTTAAACAGAGAGAGAGAGAGTGACTGTCATTTAAACAGAGAGAGAGAGACTGTCATTTAAACAGAGAGAGAGAGAGACTGTCATTTAAACAGAGAGAGAGAGAGAGACTGTCATTTAAACAGAGAGAGAGCGAGACTGTCATTTAAACAGAGAGCGAGACTGTCATTTAAAGAGAGCGAGACTGTCATTTAAACAGAGAGAGAGAGACTGTCATTTAAACAGAGAGAGAAAGAGACTGTCTTTTAAACAGAGAGAGAGAGAGACTGTCATTTAAACAGAGAGAGAGAGAGACTGTCATTTAAACAGAGAGAGAGCGAGACTGGCAATTAAAAAAGAGAGAGACTGGCATTTAAACAGAGAGAGAGAGAGACTGTCATTTAAACAGAGAGAGAGAGAGAGAGAGAGAGACTGTCATTTAAACAGAGAGAGAGCGAGACTGTCATTTAAACAGAGAGAGCGAGACTGTCATTTAAACAGAGAGAGAGAGAGAGACTGTCATTTAAACAGAGAGAAAGAGAGAGAGAGACTGTCATTTAAACAGAGAGAGAGAGAGAGAGAGAGACACTGTCATTTAAACAGAGAGAGAGAGAGAGACTGTCATTTAAACAGAGAGAGAGAGAGAGACTGTCATTTAAACAGAGAGAGAAAGAGACTGTCATTTAAACAGAGAGAGAGACTGTCATTTAAACAGAGAGAGAGAGAGAGACTCATTTAAACAGAGAGGGAGAGACTGTCATTTAAACAGAGAGAGAGAATGAGAGAGACTGTCATTTAAACAGAGAGAGAAAGAGACTCATTTAAACAGAGAGAGAGAGACTGTCATTTAAACAGAGAGAGAAAGAGACTGTCATTTAAACAGAGAGAGAGAGAGAGACTGGCATTTAAACAGAGAGAGAGAGACTGGCATTTAAACAGAGAGAGAGAGAGAGAGAGACTGGCATTTAAACAGAGAGAGAGAGAGAGAGAGACTGTCATTTAAACAGAGAGAGAAAGAGACTGTCATTTAAACAGAGAGAGAGACTGTCATTTAAACAGAGAGAGAGAGAGAGAGACTCATTTAAACAGAGAGAGAGAGAGACTGTCATTTAAACAGAGAGAGAGAATGAGAGAGACTGTCATTTAAACAGAGAGAGAAAGAGACTGTCATTTAAACAGAGAGAGAGAGACTGTCATTTAAACAGAGAGAAAGAGACTGTCATTTAAACAGAGAGAGAGAGAGAGAGACTGTCATTTAAACAGAGAGAGAGAGACTGGCATTTAAACAGAGAGAGAGAGAGAGAGACTGTCATTTAAACAGAGAGAGAAAGAGACTGTCATTTAAACAGAGAGAGAGAGAGAGAGACTGTCATTTAAACAGAGAGAGAGAGAGAGACTGTCATTTAAACAGTGAGAGAAAGAGACTCATTTAAACAGAGAGAGAGAGAGAGAGAGAGACTGGCATTTAAACAGAGAGAGAGAGACTGTCATTTAAACAGAGAGAGAAAGACTCATTTAAACAGAGAGAGAGAGAGACTGGCATTTAAACAGAGAGAGAAAGAGACTCATTTAAACAGAGAGAGAGAGAGAGACTGGCATTTAAACAGAGAGAGAAAGAGACTCATTTAAACAGAGAGAGAGAGAGAGACTGACATTTAAACAGAGAGAGAGAGAGACTGTCATTTAAACAGAGAGAAAAAGAGACTCATTTAAACAGAGAGAGAGAGAGACTGGCATTTAAACAGAGAGAGAGAGACTGGCATTTAAACAGAGAGAGAGAGAGTGGCATTTAAACAGAGAGAGAAAGAGACTCATTTAAACAGAGAGAGACTGGCATTTAAACGGAGAGAGAGAGACTGTCATTTAAACAGAGAGAGAGAGAGACTGTCATTTAAACAGAGAGAGAAAGAGACTCATTTAAACAGAGAGAGACTGGCATTTAAACGGAGAGAGAGACTGGCATTTAAACAGAGAGAGAGAGACTGGCATTTAAACAGAGAGAGAGAGAGACTCATTTAAACAGAGAGAGACTGGCATTTACACGGAGAGAGAGAGACTGTCATTTAAACAGAGAGAGAGTGTCATTTAAACAGAGAGAGAGGCTGGCACTTAAACGGAGAGAGATAGAGAGAGAGAGACTGGCATTTAAACAGAGAGAGAAAGAGACTCATTTAAACGGAGAGAGACTGTCATTTAAACAGAGAGATAGAGAGAGAGAGACTGGCATTTAAACAGAGAGAGAAAGAGACTCATTTAAACAGAGAGAGAAAGAGACTCATTTAAACAGAGAGAGAGACTGTCACTTAAACAGAGAGATAGAGAGACTGGCATTTAAACAGAGAGAGATAGAGAGAGAGAGACTATCATTTAAACGGAGAGAGACTGTCATTTAAACAGAGAGAGAAAGAGACTGTCATTTAAACAGAGAGAGAGAGAGAGAGAGAGACTGGCATTTAAACAGAGAGAGAGAGACTGGCATTTAAACAGAGAGAGATAGAGAGAGAGAGACTATCATTTAAACAGAGAGAGAGAGACTGGCATTTAAACAGAGAGAGATTGAGAGACTGTCATTTAAACAGAGAGATAGAGAGAGAGACTGGCAGTAAACAGAGAGTGATACTGGCCTTTAAATGTAGAGAAAGAGAGAGACTGGCATTTAAACAGAGAGAGAGCGACTGGCATTTAAACACAGAGAGAGACTGGCATTTAAACACAGAGAGAGAGAGACTGTCATTTAAACAGAGAGAGAGAGAAAGAGAGACTGCATTTAAAGAGAGAGAGAGTGAGAGAGAGAGATAGAGAGAGAGAGAGACTGGCATTTAAACAGAGAGAGAAAGAGACTCATTTAAAGAGAGAGAGAGAGACTGGCATTTAAACAGAGAGATAGAGAGACTCATTTAAACAGAGAGAGAGAGACTGTCATTTAAACAGAGATAGAGAGAGAGAGACTGGCATTTAAACAGAGAGAGAAAGAGACTCATTTAAACAGAGAGAGAGAGAGAGTGTCATTTAAACAGAGAGAGAGAGACTGGCATTTAAACAGAGAGAGAAAGAGACTGGCATTTAAACAGAGAGAGAGAGAGACTGGCATTTAAACAGAGAGAGAAAGAGACTCATTTAAACAGAGAGAGAGAGAGACTGTCATTTAAACAGAGAGATAGAGAGAGAGAGACTGGCATTTAAACAGAGAGAGAAACTCATTTAAACAGAGAGAGAGGGGCTGGCATTTAAACAGAGAGAGAGAGAGAGAGACTGTCATTTAAACAGAGAGAGAAAGAGAGTGTTATTTAAACAGAGAGAGAGAGACTGGCATTTAAACAGAGAGAGAGAGAGAGAGAGTCTGTCATTTAAACAGAGAGAGAAAGAGACTGTCATTTAAACAGAGAGAGAGAGACTGTCATTTAAACAGAGAGAGACTGGCATTTAAACAGAGAGACAGAGAGACTGGCATTTAAACAGAGAGACAGAGAGACTGGCATTTAAACAGAGACAGAGAGAGACTGGCATTTAAACAGAGAGATAGAGAGAGAGACTGGCATTTAAACAGAGAGAGATACTGGCCTTTAAACGTAGAGAGAGAGGGGGACTGGCATTTAAACAGAGAGAGAGAGAGAGACTCACATTTAAACAGAGAGAGAGAGAAACTGGCATTTAAACAGAGAGAGAGAGTCTGTCATTTAAACAGAGAGAGAGAGACTGGCATTTAAACAGAGAGAGAGAGACTGGCATTTAAACAGAGAGAGATAGAGAGAGAGAGACTCACATTTAAACAGAGAGAGAGAGAAACTGGCATTTAAACAGAGAGAGAGAGTCTGTCTTTTAAACAGAGAGAGAGACTGGCATTTAAACAGAGAGAGAGAGACTGGCATTTAAACAGAGAGAGAGAGACTGGCATTTATACAGAGAGAGATTGAGAGACTGGCATTTAAACAGAGAGATAGAGAGAGAGACTGGCAGTAAACAGAGAGTGATACTGGCCTTTAAATGTAGAGAAAGAGAGAGACTGGCATTTAAACAGAGAGAGAGAGAGACTGTCATTTAAACAGATAGCGAGAGAAAGAGAGACTGCATTTAAAGAGAGAGAGAGTGAGAGAGAGAGAGACTGGCATTTAAACAGAGAGAGAAAGAGACTCAGTTAAACGGAGAGAGAGTGTCATTTAAACAGAGAGAGAGAGACTGGCATTTAAACAGAGAGATAGAGAGACTGTCATTTAAACAGAGAGAGACTGTCATTTAAACAGAGAGACAGAGAGACTGGCATTTAAACAGAGACAGAGAGAGACTGGCATTTAAACAGAGAGATAGAGAGAGAGACTGGCAGTAAACAGAGAGAGATACTGGCCTTTAAAAGTAGAGAGAGAGGGGGACTGACATTTAAACAGAGAGAGAGAGAGACTCACATTTAAACAGAGAGAGAGAGAAACTGGCATTTAAACAGAGAGAGAGAGTCTGTCATTTAAACAGAGAGAGAGAGACTGGCCTTTAAACAGAGAGAGAGAGACTGGCCTTTAAACAGAGAGAGAGAGAGAGAGAGAGACTGGCATTTAAACAGTGAGAGAGAGAGAGACTGCATTTAAACACAGAGAGAGAGAGAGACAGGCCTTTAACAGAGAGAGAGAGACTGGCATTTAAACAGAGAGAGAGAGAGAGAGAGAGAGACTGGCATTTAAACAGAGAGTGAGAGAGTGAGATACTGGCCTTTAAACAGAGAGAGATAGAGAGAGACTGGCATTTAAACAGAGAGAGAGACTGGCCTTTAAACAGAGAGAGATAGAGAGAGAGACTGGCATTTAAACAGGGAGAGATAGAGAGAGAGAGATACTGACCTTTAAACAGAGAGAGAGAGAGAGAGACTGGCATTTAAACAGAGAGAGAGACTGGCCTTTAAACAGAGAGAGATAGAGAGAGAGACTGGCATTTAAACAGGGAGAGATAGAGAGAGAGAGATACTGGCCTTTAAACAGAGAGAGATAGAGAGAGAGATACTGACCTTTAAACAGAGGGAGAGAGAGAGAGAGAGAGACTGGCATTTAAACACAGAGAGAGAGAGAGAGACTGGCCTTTAAACAGAAAGAGAGAGGGAGGGACTGGTCATTTAAACAGAGAGAGGGAGAGAGAGACTGGCATTTAAACAAAGAGAGATTCTGGTCTTTAAACAGAGAGAGAGAGAGCAAGGGAGACTGGTGTTTAAAGAGAGAGAGATAGAGAGAGAGAGACTGGCATTAAACAGAGAGAGATAGAGAGAGAGAGATACTGACCTTTAAACAGAGAGAGAGAGACTGGCATTTAAACAGAGAGAGATAGAGAGAGAGAGACTATCATTTAAACGGAGAGAGACTGTCATTTAAACAGAGAGAGAAAGAGACTGTCATTTAAACAGAGAGAGAGAGAGAGATTGGCCTTTAAACAGAAAGAGAGAGGGAGGGACTGGTCATTTAAACAGAGAGAGGGAGAGAGAGACTGGAATTTAAACAGAGAGAGATTCTGGTCTTTAAACAGAGAGAGAGCAAGGGAGACTGGTGTTTAAAGAGAGAGAGAGATAGAGAGAGAGAGATACTGGCCTTTAAACAGAGAGAGATAGAGAGAGAGAGAGAGAGAGAGACTGGCATTAAACAGAGAGAGAGAGACTGGCATTTAAACAGAGAGAGAGAGACTGGCCTTTAAACAGAGAGAGAGAGAGAGACTGGCATTTAAACAGAGAGAGACAGAGAGTGAGAGTGAGAGAGAGAGATACTGACCTTTAAACAGAGAGAGATAGAGAGAGAGAGACTGGCATTTAAAGAGAGAGAGAGAGAGACTGGCATTAAACAGAGAGAGATAGATAGAGAGAGAGAGATACTGACCTTTAAACAGAAAGAGAGAGAGAGAGAGAGAGAGACTGGCATTTAAACAGAGAGAGAGAGAGAGAGACTGTCATTTAAACAGAGAGAGAGAGAGACTGGCATTTAAACAGAGAGAGAGAGAGAGACTGGCATTTAAACAGAGAGAGAGAGAGAGAGACTGGCATTTAAACAGAGAGAGAGAAAGAGACTGGCATTTAAACAGAGAGAGAGACTGGCATTTAACCACAGAGAGAGAGAGAGAGACTGGCCTTTAAACAGAGAGAGAGAGATTGGCATTTAAACAGAGAGATAGAGACCGGCATTTAAACAGAGAGAGAGAGAGAGAGAGAGAAACTGGCATTTAACAGAGAGAGAGAAAAACTGGCATTTAAACAGATTGAGATAGAGAGTGAGAAACTGGCATTTAAACAGAGAGTGAGAAACTGGCATTTAAACAGAGAGTGAGAAACTGGCATTTGAACAGAGAGTGAGAAACTGGCATTTAAACAGAGAGTGAGAAACTGGCATTTAAACAGAGAGTGAGAAACTGGCATTTGAACAGAGAGTGAGAAACTGGCATTTAAACAGAGAGTGAGAAACTGGCATTTAAACAGAGAGTGAGAAACTGGCATTTAAACAGAGAGTGAGAAACTGGCATTTAAACAGAGAGTGAGGAACTGGCATTTAAACAGAGAGAGAGAAACTGGCATTTAAACAGAGAGTGAGAAACTGGCATTTAAACAGAGAGTGAGAAACTGGCATTTAAACAGAGAGTGAGAAACTGGCATTTAAACAGAGAGTGAGAAACTGGCATTTAAACAGAGAGTGAGAAACTGGCATTTAAACAGAGAGTGAGAAACTGGCATTTAAACAGAGAGTGAGGAACTGGCATTTAAACAGAGAGTGAGAAACTGGCATTTAAACAGCACCTTTTCAATTGTTCAGAAGTATCTCCATGTTGTTCACACACAATCAATAATTCTGAAGTTTAGTGACTGCTACGTTTGCAAGTACAGCAGCTATTGTATACACAGCAAGACAGGTAGAGGAAGAAAGGAGGAAGGGAGAGAGAAAGGGCAGAGACAGTCAGAGAGAGTGCAGGAGAAAAAGAAACAAATGAAAGCAAAAGGCAGAGAAAGTGTGAGAAAAAGCAGTGTGGGGGTTGGAGGGAGAGGGAGGGAGTGAGAAGTGGGAGAGAGAGGGGGTGAGAAGGGGGAGGAGGGGGGACAAGGGGGGCAGTGGTGGGAGGAGAGGGGGTGAGGGGGGAGGAGAGGGGGGAGTGGTGGGAGGAGAGGGGGTGAGGGGGGAGGAGGGCGAGGAGGGGGGAGGAGAGGGGGGAGTGGTGGGAGGAGAGGGGGTGAGGGGGGAGGAGAGGGGGGAAGGAGGGGTGGGAGTGGGGGAGGAGGGGGGTGACAGAGTGGGTAAGAGGGAAGGAGGGAGGGAGAAAGGGAGGTAGGGAGAGAGAAAAAGGAGAGGCTGGGAGAAGGGGAAGGAGAGAGAAGAGGGAGAGAGGGGGAGGGAGAGAGGGGGGGAGATAGAGGGACGAGATAGAGAGGCGAGAGGGAAGGGGCCTGAGGGGGGAGAGAAAGGGGGAGTCAGAGGAGGGAGGGAGAGAGGGAGATGGAGAGAGGGAGATGGAGAGAGGCGGATGGAGAGAGGGGGAGGGAGAGAGGGGGAGGGAGAGAGGGGGAGGGAGAGAGGGGGAGGGAGAGAGGGGGAGGGAGAGAGGGGGAGGGAGAGAGGGGGAGGGGAAGAGGGGGAGGGGGAGAGTCGGAGGGGGGAGAGTGGGAGGGGGAGAGTGGGAGGCAGAGAGGGGGAGGGAGAGAGGGGGAGGGAGAGAGGGGAGAGAGAAAGGGGGAGTCAGAGGAGGGAGGGAGAGAGGAGATGGAGAGGGAGAGAGAGAGAAAGGGAATGAGGGGCACAGAAAGACAGACAGATAAACGAAAATACAGACAGAAAGACAAACAGAGAAAAAGATAAAGAATGAAAACAAAATTAAAACCAAGAAAAAAAAGAAAATTAAAGAAAGGCAAAGCTCTTCCTACCATTGCTCCTCTGTAATACGCGGTTGTGATAGTTTTAAATCTTTCTTGTCCGGCTGTATCCCTAGAAGTGAAAACAATGGAAAGGAATCACTACCTGGACAGGACAACAAAGCTTCAAGGAGCTGAACCACAGGGAGCTCTGGAGAGGGATGTTAACTGGCCAGACGGCTGAGGGGATGTGGTGAGGCGGGGGTACCAGAATTCCCAGGCACTTTAACCCATGCATTCACGTTTATTCACTCCAGTCTCTCCTCCCTCCGCGATCTCCGCTCTCCTCCAATTCCGGCCTCTGGCCCATCCTCCCGATTCCCATCGCTCCGCCATTAGCGGCCGTGCCTTCAGCTGCCTTGTGGGGGGGTGGGGGGGGGGCCTGAGCTCCGGAATTCCCTCCCTAAAACCCCTCCACCTCCCTCTCGCCTCCTGCGAGGCCACTGACACACCAGTGGGTGACCATCCCTTTGACTTGTTCGAGGATCGGCTGTAGCTCGGGAATGGTGGCAGTCATGATCCACGGGCTGTGACGATTCAACACTCACCAGACCTGCAACTTGATCTTCTTCCCGCCAACATCTACCGTTTTAATTTTGAAGTCGATACCTGAGGAGATAAACACACAGACTCACAGCACCAGAGGAGGGAAGAAACGAGTTAACTGTCCTCCTCCTCCAGTTACCACACCATGGGCGACCACGGACTTTCACTGCCCTTGGCAAAGTACCGCAGTGGTTTGCAGTTGCCTCCTGACTAGGAAACTCTCCTGCCCTTTTTACCCACTTGCCGTCGGGCGTAACGGGAGGGCTCACGGGCTCGATGACCGACCCGTTTGGCCGCGTGATGAACCACGCCTCCCGAAGTGGGACTTGTACCCGGAGATTTTGGCCCAGAGGCTGGGGCGCTACCCGTTGCGCCACAAGGGCCTCTGCCTGCTCTATGAATCGTGGGAAACGCACCACACAGGAGGAGGCCCATGGTGCAGACACGATGGGCCAAGTGGCCTCTTGCTGCGGTGCAGCAAGAGGCCACTTGGCCCATCGTGTCTGCACCATCCGGAGAAGGAGCCACCCAGCCTAACCCACTTTCCAGCACTTAGCCCTGCAGGTTACAGCACTTGGAGGTGCATAAATAGCCGTGCAAACTAGCCTCTTCAAATAAAAAACACTACAGAATGTGTTGGTCTGAATACGCAAGTTGGTTGGAACAATAGCAGATGAAACTTATGCAAGGTACAACCTAAGATCACAGTCTGTAGGAACAGGGGGTAGGCCATTCAGCCCCTCGAGCCTGCTCTGCTATTAAATACAATCATGGCTGATCTGATTGTGGCCTCAGCTCCACTTTCCTGCCTGTCCTGCAACCTTCGAATATATTCGATGACCCGCAGTCTCCACTGCTCTCTGGGGGAGAGAATTCTACCCTCTGAGAGAAGAAATTCCTCCTCACCTCCTCTTAAATGAGAGACCCCTCACCTTTAAAATCTGCCCCCTTGTTCTAGATTCCCCCCACAAGAGGAAAGATCCTCTCGGTGTCTACCCTCTCAAGTCCCCTCAGGATCTTATGATGTTTCATTAAGATCCACTTCTCACTCTTCTAAACTCTAATGAGTACAGTCCCAACCTGCTCAACCTTTCCCCATAAGTCAAACCCTTCATCCCAGGTATCAGCCTAGCGAAGCTTCTCTGAGCTGTCTCCAGTGCAAATTAATCCCTCCTTAAGTAAGGAAACCAAGACTGTGCAAAGTACTCTAGGTGCAGTCTCACCAGTATCCTGTATAGCTGTAGTAAGACTTCCCTACTTTTATTCCCCATCCCCCTTGCAATAAAGGCCAACATTCCATTTGCCATCCCAATCACTTGCTGCACTTGCACACTGACTTTTTCTGATTCGTCTACCCAGGACACCCAGATCCCTTGTTACCGCAGCATTCTGCTGTCTCTCTCTCCACTTAAATAATATTCTGCTTTTCTATTCTTCCTGCCAAAGTGGACAACCTCACATTTTCCAACATTCTACTCTATCTGCCAAATTTTTTGCCCATTCACTTAATCTATCTAATATCCCTTTGCAGACTCTTTGTGTCCTCCCCGCAACTTGCTTTCCTACCTATCTTTGCCTTGTCAGCAAATTTGGCTACAATATTGTAAATAGCGGAGGCCCCAGCACTGATCCCTGTGGCACTCTGCTAGTTACAGTTTGCCAAGCTGAAAATGACTCATTTATTCCATCTCTCTGTTTCCTGTTCGTTAGCCAATCCTCTGTCCAGGGTATTACCCCCAACACCATGTGTTCTTATCTTGTGGAGTAACCTTTTGCATGGCATCTTACTGAATGCCATCTGGAAATCGAAACATCTACTGGTTCCCCTTTATTCATCCTGCTGGTTACATCTTCAAAGGACTGTAATAAATTTGTCAAACATGATTTTCCCTTTCCCAAAACCATGTTAACGCTATAACATAAAAACAAAAAAAACTGCGGATGCTGGAAATCCAAAACAAAAACAGAACTACCTGGAAAAACTCAGCAGGTCTGGCAGCATCGGCGGAGAAGAAAAGAGTTGACGTTTCGAGTCCTCATGACCCTTCGACAGAACTAGGTGAATCCCAGGAAGGGTTGAAATATAAGCTGGTTTAAGGTGGTGGGGGTTGGGGGGAGGGGGCGCGGGGGTTGGGTGGGGGGAGAGAAGTGGAGGGGTGGTGTGGTTGTAGGCAAAAGCAGTGATAGAAGCAGATCATCAAAAGATGTCACAGACAGCAGAACAAAAGAACACATAGGAGTTGAAGTTGGTGATATTATCTAAACGAATGTGCTAATTAAGAATGGATGGTAGGGCACTCAAGGTACAGCTCTAGTGGGGGTGGGGAGAGCATAAAAGATTTAAAAATATTTTAAAATAATGGAAATAGGAGGGAAAAAGAAAAATCTATATAATTTATTGGAAAAAAAACAAAAGGAAGGGGGAAACAGAAAGGGGGTGGGGATGGAGGAGGGAGGTCAAGACCTAAAGTTGTTGAACTCAATATTCAGTCCGGAAGGCTGTAAGGTGCCTAGTCGGAAGATGAGGTGTTGTTCCTCCAGTTTGCGTTGGGCTTCACTGGAACAATGCAGCAAGCCAAGGACAGACATGTGGGCAAGAGAGCAGGGTGGAGTGTTAAAATGGCAAGCGACAGGGAGGTTTGGGTCATTCTTGTGGACAGACCGCGGGTGTTTTGCAAAGCGGTCGTCCAATTTACATTTGGTCTCTCCAATGTAGAGGAGACCACATTGGGAGCAACGAATGCAGTAGACTAAGTTGGGGGAAATGCAAGTGAAATGTTGCTTCACTTGAAAGGAGTGTTTGGGCCCTTGGACGGTGAGGAGAGAGGAAGTGAAGGGGCAGGTGTTGCATCTTTTGCGTGGGCATGGGGTGGTGCCATAGGTGGGGGTTGAGGAGTAGGGGGTGATGGAGGAGTGGACCAGGGTGTCCCGGAGGGAACGATCCCTACGGAATGCCAACAGTGGGGGTGAAGGGAAGATGTGTTTGGTGGTGGCATCATGCTGGAGTTGGCGGAAATGGCGGAGGATGATCCTTTGAATGCGGAGGCTGGTGGGGTGATAAGTGAGGACAAGGGGGACCCTATCATGTTTCTGGGAGGGAGGAGAAGGCGTGAGGGCGGATGCGCGGGAGATGGGCTGGACACAGTTGAGGGCCCTGTCAACCACCGTGGGTGGAAAACCTCGGTTAAGGAAGAAGGAGGACATGTCAGAGGAACTGTTTTTGAAGGTAGCATCATCAGAACAGATGCGACGAAGGCGAAGGAACTGGGAGAATGGGATGGAGTCCTTACAGGAAGCGGGGTGTGAGGAGCTGTAGTCGAGGTAGCTGTGGGAGTTGGTAGGCTTGTAATGGATATTGGTGGACAGTCTATCACCAGAGATTGAGACAGCGAGCTGCTTGATTGTATTCTGATTTTCTAAATGTCCTGCTACCACGTCCTTCCTAATAGATTGCAGCAATTTCCCAACGAGAGATGTCAGGCTAACTGGCTTATTGGGAGAAAACATGGCCAACACTTGCACAGAACAAGAAAGCGTAACCCTAAGATTAGAGCTGGATCATTTAGGGGTGATGGGCAGGAGGCACTTCCTCACACATAGTGGAAATCAGGAACTCTCCTCCAGCAGCTGCTGAGGATGGGAGGGGGGGGGGGGTGTTGGTTTTAAAGTTCTAACGTAGGAAACCTTTGCCCTAAGGGTGTTGGTCTGTCACTCAATGTTTAAACGTGCTGGTTCCTAGCAACTCCAGGTCAAAGTACGGCCAATGTGTCATCTTGGACTCTATACTACTGCGTGATAAAGTGTTGGTTCAGGGAAAGGTATACGGAGGACATTATCTCTCAGCGACGTCTCGAAGCGCTTCACAGATGGCTCACTGCTGTGTGCTTATAATAATAATTAGCCTTCCTAATCAGGGGCAGGTTGTTAGAGGTGTTCCCTATTCTTCAGGATGTCCTCATTGTTGGGTCAGGGTATTAAGGGTTTGGGAACCAAGGCAGACAGATAGAATTACAAGTAGGTGGTCAACTTCTAGAAGTACACAATCAAATCGTTTCTCCTCCTGTTCCAATATATAATAAAAAAGTTGTGTTTTTTTTTATTTGTGGATATCACTGGCTAGGCCAGCAATTATTACCCATCCCTAAATGTTCATTTTTTTAATGCTATGGAGTCACATGTAGGCCAAACTAGGTAAGGACAGCAGATTTCCTTCCCTAAAGGACATTAAGTTTATTATGATAATTAACAATGGTTTCAAGGTCATCATCTATTTAACTCAAACTCCACTATCTGCTGTGGTGGGATTTGAACCCTGGTCCCCAGAGGATTACCCTAGATTACCAGTCCAGTGACAATACCACCATGCCACCACCTCTCCATGGTGTTTGTGAAAGAAAAATAAAGTTAGTATTTGAATATTTCTTCTCCCTGAAGCAAGGCAACGGATTACATACAGTTATATACAGCGCTAAGCTGATCACTGCTCCCACTGATCACCTCTGGCAGTGCAGCACTCCCCGAGTGCCACGCTGGGAGCGTCAGCCTGGATTGGGTGGGCATCGACCCCCACGACCTTCTGAACTCGGAGGTGGGAGGTGCTGGGATCTGAGCTGGGGCGGAAGGAGCTGCAGTCTTTGGCTCTGGGCGAGAGAGGGAGAGAGAGAGAGAGAGAGAGAGAGAAATCGAGCGCTGCCTGCCTGATCACGCTTTGGGAACATGCCTGACTGTGTTTGCTGCAGTGCAGGAATCTGTGCGCAAACACATCTCCCTGTCACCACCCCACCACCCCCCCCCACTGATAACATCAGCCCAACATCTGCCAAGCAGAAAGTTCAACATCGTTTGCGTCTGGCACAGATTTTGGTTTCAGACTCATGCCAGTCCACATTCCTCAAAAAAATAAAAACTTGGTTCAGCCCCCTCGTAAGGGTGGTTTATTTTTCGATTCCAGAAAGTTTCCGGTTCCCCTCCCTGCGTGACCATTGCTTCAAAGCTGGGGCTGTGTTTTCGCTATGGGTGCTGAGGGAGCATTCAACACTTCCACTGAGTGGCTGCAGATCGAGCTCTGGTTCACTCTGGCCTCTCGGTCTGAAGTTTGCGTGTTCAGGTCCCGCTCTATGAATGAGTCGGGGGGTGCTATCTTTCAGATGAGACGCCGAACCGAGGCCCCGTCTGCCCTTTCGGGTGGACGCCAAAGATCCTGGGGTCATGATTGGAAGAGTAGGGGCAATCTCCCCCCCCTGCCCGCCCCCAACCCCAAAGCGTCCTGAGCCAGAACCAATCCCTCACTAAAAATACAGGTTACCTGGTCATTGTCACATGGCTATTTGTGGAAGCTTGCTGTGCACAAAATGGCTGCCGTTACATAAGTGACTACGCTTTTTAAAAATCATTCTTTCAAGGAGATGCGGGCGTCACTGGCTAGGCCAGCTCTTATTGCCCATCCTTCGTTGCCCTTGAGAATGTAGGTGGTCAGCTGCCTTCTTGAACTGCTGCGGTCCGTGTGGTATAGCTATACCCAGAGTGCCATTAGGGAGGGTTTTCCAGGATTTTGTCCAAAGCCAAAACTGTTAAAGGTACCCAAAATGGTGAAGCCAAAACCAAGACACAGAGCTTTTCGTTATTGTGAGGAGTTTACTAACTTGTTCAGTCTCACAGCGCACGTCCCAAACACCCAGTGTCCCAGCTGTCCCCTATTTATACCTGCTTAAAGACAATTAATACTCATCACCTGTTTCTCTTAACCTTAACAACGTAATTGACAAGACATTAACGACAAGTACTAAAAGTGTTGGCTGTAAAGAGTTATAGTACATCAAGAAAGACTAAAGAAGCACTGGGTTCTCGGGCAGATGTAAAACGTCTCATGACAGAAAGGCACGGATTGAAGTCCTACTCCAGGGGCTACAGCACAACATTCTGACTCAGAAGCGAGAGTGCAAAGGCTCCGATACAGCTGAAGGCCAATTGTAACATTATTTTTAAAAACACAACCCTCTACCAGCGCCCAATTTTTAAAAAAATTCTTTCATGGGATGTGGGTGTCGCTGGCTGGGCCCAGCGTTTATTGCCTATTCCTAATTTTCTTTCAGCAGCCTTCTTGAGCCGCTGCAGTCGATATGGTGTAGGTACACCCACCGTGCTGTTAGGGAGGGAGCTCCAGGATTTTGACCCAGCGACAGTGAAAGAACGGCCGATATAATTGTTACCGACAATCATTGCTTAACGCATTGGCGGCACAGCAAGCCAGCAGTGGAGGAGAGCTAGAATAAACATGGGGTTGTAGCCTCCAGAAACAGTATGGGAACAAGGGCACACTGAGGTCTTTCTCTCCACACTTTCTGTTGGCAGGCTACAACCAGGTCCTAACTGGATCCGGTCCCAAAATGTCAGTAAATGCTGGGACAAAGTACAAGGAGGCATTAATAAGCTTGCAGAATGGGCATGTAAACTTCAGTATAAGTCAAGGTGGTATATTTTGACATGAAGAACAAGGAGGTCAACTAATAGGGAAAAAAAAAAAGCCTAAATGGTGCGCAGGAGAAAAGGGTTCGGATA
Organism: Isurus oxyrinchus; assembly: GCA_026770705.1. Classification (NCBI taxonomy): domain Eukaryota; kingdom Metazoa; phylum Chordata; class Chondrichthyes; order Lamniformes; family Lamnidae; genus Isurus; species Isurus oxyrinchus. The sequence continues at coordinate 9,550,005 of JANJGN010000036.1, forward strand.
GACACATCAGTGAAAGTAACGAGGCTGGTTAAAAAGGCCATAAAAAAAAGCAAGCACCATACAGAGGCTAATTTTGAGAGGGATAGAATTGAAAAGCAGAGACTTTTTACTTGTACTGTACCTTGGTTAGACCTCGCTTGAACTTACAGTGTACAGTTTGACTCGCCACACCAGGAAACATTATCGGGGCACTGCGGAAGGAATTCGGGGAACCTAAAACTTGGGGGCACAGTCTCAGGATAAAGGGGCCGACTATTTAGGACTGAGAAATTTACTTCGTTCAAAGGGTTGCGAATCTCTGGAATTCTCTACCCCAGAGGGTTGTGGATGCTCCATCGCTGAATGTGTTTAAAGGGATGGGATAGACAGGTTTTTGGGGAATCGACGGATATGGGGACCGGGCGGGGAACATGGAGTTGAAGCCCAAGATCAGCCATGATCATGTTGAACGGGAGAGCAGGCTCGATGGGCCCAATGGTCAACTCCCTTTCTCTTGTTTCCGTGTGAAGAGGGATGCTTTACGAGGATGAGGCCAGAGCTGAGAGGGTACAACTGTCAGGAAAGACTGAGCGGAGTGGTGGAAATGGGAAGGCCCAGGGGTGACTAGATGGAGATCTCTTACGTTCTTAAAATGGTTCTTTGGATAGATTTAAGAGACGTTTCCACTTAAGGCCGAGTCCAAAACAAGGGGGCCGTCCATGTTGCTATGTTACAGGTCACTCAGGGAGCCATGGTTGATTGGTAAGGGGGTCAAAGGTTACGGGGAGAAGGCGGGAGAATGGGGTTGAGAAACTTATCAGCCATGATTGAATGGCGGAGCAGACTCGATGGGCCGAATTTCTGCTCCTATGTCTCATGGTAACATGTACTTTTACACGCACGTTGTAGGCAACAGCTATGGATAGCGATAGTGGAGGGTCCAACTTTCCTTCCATCACACAGCTGACCAGGAATCTCTCTCACTCTTACCGCCCGCCATTGGCGTGTGCTGGAAGGATTCACAGGTTGATACTCAACCTGTTTGGCTATGTTATCAATGCACCTTCCTTGTGCCATCAAGTCTTGGAGTAGGACTCAAACCTGGAGCGTCTGGCTCAGGCACGGATGTCACCCATTGCGCCACAAGACCTCCTAGATAGAAGATAGTCACTAATAAATCCAATAGGCAATTCAGGAGAGACTTCTTCACCCAGAGAGTTGGGAGAATGTGGAACTCGCTCCCACCTGGAGTGGTCGAGGTGCAAGGCAGAGATGTTTTTAAGGGGGAGGCTGGATAAACACATGAGGGAGTCAGGAATATAAGGATAAGTTGATGGGGTGAGATGGGAGGAGGCTAGGGTGAAGCAGAAACTCCAGCATGGAGCCAAGTGGCTTGTTTCTAGAATGTGGGACTTAGGAGGAGTAGGCCATTCGGCCCCTTGAGCCTGCTCCACCATTCAATAAGATCATGGCGATCTGATTGTGGTCTGAACTCCACTTTCCGGTCTGCACCCCCATAACCCCCGACTCCCTCATTGATCTAAAATCTGTCTAACTCTGCCTTGGATATTCTCTGGGGGAGAGAATTCCACAGACTGATGACCCTCCGAGAGAAGAAATTCTTCCTCATCTCCGTCTGAAATGGGAGACCTCTTAAACTCTGTCCCCCAGTTTTTGGAGACCCTTTATTTTTCAACCATGTCCCCTCGTTCTAGTCTCTCCCACAAGGGGAAACACCCTCTCAGCATCCACCCTGTCAAGGTCCCTCAGGATCTTATAGGTTTCAATAAGATCACCTCTCATTCTTCTAAACTCCAATGGGTATAGGCCCAACCTGTTCAATCTTTCCTCATAAGATAAGCCAGGTACTATTAATACTACTACGTACTTCTCTGTAAACTCACCTGGAGCTGCTGTATATTTGAACGTCAATAGCTCGGTGACACAGACACAGGCACACCCCAGTATAAGCTGTCCTACATCAGAATGATGCCTGAAGTAAAGGGGTTAAGTTATGATGACAGATTAAATAGACTACGTTTGTATTCCATTAACTACAGAAGATTAAGGTGTGATCAGATTGAGGTGATTCAGCTGACTGAAGGAAGTGAAATGGTATAAGTATTACAAAACATTCCCAGCACAGAAACAGGCCATTCGGCCCTTCTGCTCCGTGCTGGTGTTTCTGCTCCACACAAGCCTCCTCCCACCCCTCTCTTCATCTCACCCCCCCATCAACATATCCTTCTATTCCTGTCTCCCTCATGTGTTTGACCAGCTTCCCCTCTTCAATGCATCTCTGCTATTCAACTCGACCGCTCCCTGTGGTTGCGATTTTTAGAATATTGAGACCAGAACAGTCCACACTATTCCAAGAATGGTACACGCAAGATTCTGCAGAAATTTAACATAACTTCTCAACATTAGGGAGATCTGTTGTGGCGCAGTGGGTAGCGTCCCTGCCCCAGAAACTCCAGGTTCGAGTCCCACCCCAGGACTTGTTGGCCAAGGAAGGTGTGTTCATGCACAGGAATATTTCTGCTTTAGAGAGAGGAAACTACTTTGTGGCAGGGGCAGGGGGCAGAACATTAAAAATGGGATGCCAGGCTGTTCGGGGGGGGTGATGTGATTGGGTAGATGAGATTGGGATTGGGCAGATGAGTTGGGTATGTGGGATTGAGTGGATTAGATTAAGCAACTGGGGTTGGGTTGGATTGGATTGGGTGGGTGGGATTAAATGGTTGGGATTGTGCGGATGGGATTGAGCAGTTGAGATTATCAGATAGGATTGGGTGGATGGGGTTGGGATTGGGCAGTTTGCTGGAGGGCTGAATCAGCCACCATATTTGTAATGGGAGAGCAGTAAGAACGTTAATCATGAGGATTGGAGAAAGGGATACAATAGGGGTAGGAGATTGGGGAAATGGCACAAGATGGAGACACAATATACAATAAGGGGTAGAACTCTAAAGGGTGTACAGGAGCAGAGGGGCTGGGGTGTATATGTGCGTAAGTTATTAAAGGTGGCAGGCTAGGTTGGGAGAGCAGTTAATAAAACATACAGTATCCTAGGCTTTATTAATAGGGGCATAGAATACAAGAGCAAGGTGGTTGTGCAGAACTTGTTTGGACACTTGATAGACCTCAGCTGGAGTATTGTGTGCAGTTCCGGGCGCCACATTATAGGAAGGATGCGAACACGTTGGAGAGAGTGCCGAAGAGGTTTATAAAAAATGCTTCCCAGGGTGAGGAACGTCGGCTGTGAAGGTGTTCAAAATCATGAAGGGGGCTGGACAGAGTAGATGGGGAGAATCTGTTCCCGCTCACAACAGGGTCGAGATGAGAGGGCGCAGATTTAAAATTAATCCGCCAAAGAGGCAAAAGCAGCGTGAGGAAAAATCTTTTTCACACAGCGAGTGGTTCGGGTCTGGAACGCGCTTGCCTGGGAGTGTGGTGGAGGCAGGTCCGGTCGAGGCGTTCAGGGGGGCATGGGATGGTTATTTAAATTGTGGTGAAGCAATATGGAAGGTCAGGGACAGGTGGGAGCGCAGGAGAGATGAGAAAGATGTCATGGACACAAGACAAAGGCAGTGTTAATGGTGGTGTTAAAGACTAAAGATGTTGCTAATGGTGCTTCTTTAGTCTTTAACACTGCCATCACCACTCCCTTTATCTTATGTCCATGACATCTTTGTCAATCTCTCCTGAACTCCCACCTATCGCTGATCTTCCATTTTGTTCCACCCCCCCCCGCCCCCCCACTGAAACAGTATAAAATCCATCCCATTTCTACCTCCACTCAGCTCTGAAGAGGAGTCCTACCGACTCGAAACCTTAACTCTGCTTCTCTCTCTCTCTCTCTCTCTCTCCACCCACACCTACAGGCCTGCTGAGTTTTCCCAGCGTTTTCCGGTTTTTGTTTCAGACTTCCAGCATCTGCGGTACTTTGCTTTCGTTTTTAAGGGAAGTCGAAACCTGGAACTCTCCCACCCTCAGAAAGCTGGGGGGGTCAATAAGAAAATTCAAGGCAGAGATCGGAGGGTTTTTATAAAAGCAAAATACTGCGGGTGCCAGAGATCTGAAATAGAAACATAAAAGTGCTGGAGATCCTCAGCAGTTTAGACAGCTTCTGTGCAGAAAGAAACAGGGTTAACCTTTCGAGTCGAATATGATTGAAGGAGAGTCATAGTCAACTCAAAACATTAACTCGGTTTCTCTCCCCATTGATAGATTTTTGTTGGCTATAAACGTTATGAAGTGTTAAGGAACCAAGGAGGGCAGGCAGAGTTAAGGTACAGGTTAGCTGTGATCAAAGGGAATGGCAGGCTTGAGGGGCTGAATGGTCTCCTGTGCCTGTCAGCTGCTGCCTCTGGCTTCCCAGCTAGTGGGTTCCAGGCAACGCTCTTCACCACACCTTCCCCTGGATGTCAGGAAGCATTGCTTCGTGGCGAACACAGCCTGAATGGACTTGCAGGGCTTCAAAGCCAAACACTCCCTTTGGAATCGTTCCGAGCAGGGGGCGTCTGTCAGCTTCTCCCGAGGAGTAGTGGAGGAAGAGCGTGCTTTTCTGTCCCGCCTTTCACCTCCTCAGGACGTCCCAAAGCGCCTCACCGCCAACCAAGCACTTCTGTGACGTGGCCCCTGTTGCAATGTGGGACACGACGCAGCCAATTTGCGCACGACAAGCTCCCCCAAACAGCAATGTGACAATGATCAGATAATCTTTTTTTTAATAACAATGTTACTTTAGGGCTAAATAGAGGCAGCTGAACACTGGGAAGAACTTCCCTGATTTTCTTTAAAATAGTGGCCGTGGGATCTTTTAATCTTTTATGCCCACTAGAAAGGCCACGCGAGACCACAATTTAACATCTCATGTGAAAGACAGTGCGGCGCTCCCTCAGTACTGACCCTCCGACAGTGCGGCACTCCCTCAGTACTGACCCTCCGACAGTGCGGCGCTCCCTCAGTACTGACCCTCCGACAGCGCTGGGCTCCCTCAGTACTGACCCTCCGACAGCGCCGCGCTCCCTCAGTACTGACCCTCCGACAGCGCCGCGCTCCCTCAGTACTGACCCTCCGACAGTGCAACACTCCCTCAGTACTGACCCTCCGACAGTGCGGCACTCCCTCAGTACTGACCCTCTGACAGTGCAACACTCCCTCAGTACTGACCCTCCGACAGTGCGGCACTCCCTCAGTACTGACCCTCCGACTGTGCGGTGCTCCCTCAATACTGACCCCCCGACAGTGCGGCACTCCCTCAATACTGACCCCCCGACAGTGCGGCACTCCCTCAGTACTGACCCTCCGACAGTGCGGCACTCCCCTCAGTACTGACCCTCCGACAGTGCGGCACTCCCTCAGTACTGACACTCCAACAGTGCGGCACTCCCTCAGTACTGACCCTCTGACTGTGCGGCGCTCCCTCAGTATTGAGCCTCCGACAGTGCGGCGCTCCCTCAGTACTGACCCTCCGACAGTGCGGCACTCCCTCAGTACTGACCCTCTGACTGTGCGGCGCTCCCTCAGTACTGACCCTCCGACAGTGCGGCGCTCCCTCAGTACTGACCCACCGACTGTGCGGCCCTCTCTCAGTACTGACCTCCAACAGTGCGGCGCTCCCTCAGTACTGACCCTCCGACAGTGCGGCAATCCCTCAGTACTGACCCTCCGACAGTGCGGCACTCCCTCAGTACTGACCCTCCAAGAGTGCAGCACTCCCTCAGTACTGACCCTCCAAGAGTGCGGCACTCCCTCAGTACTGACCCTCCAAGAGTGCGGCACTCCCTCAGCACTAACCTCCCGAATGTGCAGCGCTCCCTCAGTACTGACCCTCCGACAATGCGGCGCTCCCTCAGTACTGACCCTCCGACAATGCGGCACTCCCTCAGTACTGACCCTCCGACAATGCGGCACTCCCTCAGTACTGACCCTCCAAGAGTGCGGCACTCCCTCAGTACTGACCCTCCAAGAGTGCGGCACTCCCTCAGTACTGACCCTCCAAGAGTGCGGCACTCCCTCAGTACTGACCCTCCAAGAGTGCAGCACTCCCTCAGCACTGACCTCCCAAATGTGCAGCACTCCCTCAGTACTGACCCTCCCACAGTGCGGCACTCCCTCAGTACTGACCCTCTGACAGTGCAGCGCTCCCTCAGTACTGATCCTCTGACAGTGCGGCGCTCCCTCAGTACTGACCCTCTGACAGTGCGGCACTCCCTCAGTACTGACCCTCCAAGAGTGTGGCACTCCCTCAGTACTGACCCTCCAAGAGTGCGGCACTCCCTCAGTACTGACCCTCCAAGAGTGCGGCACTCCCTCAGTACTGACCCCTCCAAGAGTGCGGCACTCCCTCAGCACTGACCTCCCGAATGTGCAGCACTCCCTCAGTACTGACCCTCCGACAGTGCGGCACTCCCTCAGTACTGACCCTCCGACAGTGCGGCACTCCCTCAGTACTGACCCTCCGACAGTGCGGCGCTCCCTCAGTACTGACACTCTGACAGTGCGGCACTCCCTCAGTACTGACCCTCCGACTGTGCGGCGCGCTCCCTCAGTACTGACCCACCAACTGTGCGGCCCTCTCTCAGTACTGACCTCCAACAGTGCGGCGCTCCCTCAGTACTGACCCTCCGACAGTGCGGCGCTCCCTCAGTACTGACCCTCCGACAGTGCGGCACTCCCTCAGTACTGACCCTCCGACAGTGCGGCGCTCCCTCAGTACTGACCCTCCGACAGCGCTGCGCTCCCTCAGTACTGACCCTCCGACAGCGCCGCGCTCCCTCAGTACTGACCCTCCGACAGCGCCGCGCTCCCCTCAGTACTGACCCTCCGACAGTGCAACACTCCCTCAGTACTGACCCTCCGACAGTGCGGCACTCCCTCAGTACTGACCCTCTGACAGTGCAACACTCCCTCAGTACTGACCCTCTGACAGTGCAACACTCCCTCAGTACTGACCCTCCGACAGTGCGGCACTCCCTCAGTACTGACCCTCCGACTGTGCGGTGCTCCCTCAATACTGACCCCCCGACAGTGCGGCACTCCCTCAATACTGACCCCCCGACAGTGCGGCACTCCCTCAGTACTGACCCTCCGACAGTGCGGCACTCCCTCAGTACTGACCCTCCGACAGTGCGGCACTCCCTCAGTACTGACACTCCAACAGTGCGGCACTCCCTCAGTACTGACCCTCTGACTGTGCGGCGCTCCCTCAGTATTGACCCTCCGACAGTGCGGCGCTCCCTCAGTACTGACCCTCCGACAGTGCGGCACTCCCTCAGTACTGACCCTCTGACTGTGCGGCGCTCCCTCAGTACTGACCCTCCGACAGTGCGGCGCTCCCTCAGTACTGACCCACCGACTGTGCGGCCCTCTCTCAGTACTGACCTCCAACAGTGCGGCGCTCCCTCAGTACTGACCCTCCGACAGTGCGGCAATCCCTCAGTACTGACCCTCCGACAGTGCGGCACTCCCTCAGTACTGACCCTCCAAGAGTGCAGCACTCCCTCAGTACTGACCCTCCAAGAGTGCAGCACTCCCTCAGTACTGACCCTCCAAGAGTGCGGCACTCCCTCAGCACTAACCTCCCGAATGTGCAGCGCTCCCTCAGTACTGACCCTCCGACAATGCGGCGCTCCCTCAGTACTGACCCTCCGACAATGCGGCACTCCCTCAGTACTGACCCTCCAAGAGTGCGGCACTCCCTCAGTACTGACCCTCCAAGAGTGCGGCACTCCCTCAGTACTGACCCTCCAAGAGTGCAGCACTCCCTCAGCACTGACCTCCCGAATGTGCAGCACTCCCTCAGTACTGACCCTCCCACAGTGCGGCACTCCCTCAGTACTGACCCTCTGACAGTGCAGCGCTCCCTCAGTACTGATCCTCTGACAGTGCGGCGCTCCCTCAGTACTGACCCTCCGACAGTGCGGCACTCCCTCAGTACTGACCCTCTAAGAGTGTGGCACTCCCTCAGTACTGACCCTCCAAGAGTGCGGCACTCCCTCAGTACTGACCCTCCAAGAGTGCGGCACTCCCTCAGTACTGACCCTCCAAGAGTGCGGCACTCCCTCAGCACTGACCTCCCGAATGTGCAGCACTCCCTCAGTACTGACCCTCCCACAGTGCGGCGCTCCCTCAGTACTGACCCTCCGACAATGCGGCACTCCCTCAGTACTGACCCTCCGACAATGCGGCACTCCCTCAGTACTGACCCTCCGACAATGCGGCACTCCCTCAGTACTGATCCTCTGACAGTGCGGCGCTCCCTCAGTACTGACCCTCCGACAGTGTGGCGCTCCATCAGTACTGACCCTCCGACAGTGCGGCGCTCCATCAGTACTGACCCTCCGACAGTGCGGCGCTCCCTCAGTACTGACCCTCCGACAATGCGGCGTTCCCTCAGTACTGACCCTCCGACAATGCGGCGTTCCCTCAGTACTGACCCTCCGACAATGCGGCACTCCCTCAGTACTGATCCTCTGACAGTGCGGCGCTCCCTCAGTACTGACCCTCCGACAGTGCGGCGCTCCATCAGTACTGACCCTCCGACAGTGCGGCGCTCCCTCAGTACGGGGAATGGGAGTACTAACCTGGGTTTTTTAGTTTTATTTGTTCACGGAACGTGGGCGTTGCTGGCTAGGCCAGCATTTATTATCTAACCCTAACTGCCATTGAAAAAGTGGCGGTGAGCTGCCTGATTATGTGCTCAAGTCTCGAGAGTGGGACTCGAACCTTCCGGGACTCTGAGGAGAGAGGCATGGCTGTTAGTCAACCTGATTGGGAAAACCACCAGCAATAAATTATTCCTCTTTTGAAACATGTTGCAAATTCAGAACTTCCGCAACAAGTGTGTGGATCAGAGCTTTATGTGTGGGGACACACGGTGCGGACTAAGTTTCACTCCTTAGCCTGTACCAAGTCAGCAAGGGGCAGCGTTGGTAGTACTGCCGTGAGCCTTGGGGCTGGGATGGGGGAGGGCAAAATGAAAATCCAGTCAGGTGTCAACTCACAATCCCTGTCCAGAGGCTGAAAAGTGTGAGAGTACAAGGCTTCCAATCAGAACTGGGTTGGATTGGGCTGCACTGCAATGCCCCCCCCGAGTCGAATAGTTGTCTGCCGCTCCCTCAGGGCAAAAGAACGAAGGATGGTAGCTTTGGTTTCTGATACACACAGAACACCCGAATGGAAAGAGGAATCCATATTTCCTTTTAAAAGGCCAGAGATCAGGCGCAGTCTAATTGAAGGACAGAGCAGATCCAGAGACACTGGGCCAAATGTCTCCGTCCTATAAAATTCTATTCATCTACTGTGCAAAGCCATATCTGGGTGAGGTGCACATGGAACTATTCCCCAGTGAGAGTCAGCACCTTCAGGAACTGTCCCCCCTCCCCCCCAGTGAGAGTCAGGACCATCAGGACACCCCAGTGAGAGTCAGCACCTTCAGGAACTGTCCCCCAGTGAGAGTCAGGACCATCAGGAACTGCCCCCCAGTGAGAGTCAGCACCTTCAGGAACTGTCCCCCAGTGAGAGTCAGGAACTTCAGGAACTGCCCCCCAGTGAGAGTCAGGACCATCAGGAACTGCCCCCCAGTGAGAGTCAGCACCTTCAGGAACTGTCCCCCAGTGAGAGTCAGGACCATCAAGAACTGCCCCCCCCCCCCCCCCCCCCAGTGAGAGTCAGCACCTTCAGAAACTATCCCCCAGTGACAGTCAGGACCATCAGGAACTGCCCCCCCAGTGAGAGTCAGCACCTTCAGGAACTGTCCCCCAGTGAGAGTCAGGACCATCAGGAACTGTCCCCCAGTGAGAGTCAGCACCTTCAGGAACTGCCCCCCCAGTGAGAGTCAGCACCTTCAGGAACTGCCCCCCAGTGAGAGTCAGGACCTTCAGGAACTGTCTCCCAGTGAGAGTCAGCACCTTCAGGAACTGTCCCCCAGAGAGAGTCAGGACCATCAGGAACTGTCCCCCAGTGAGAGTCAGCACCTTCAGGAACTGCCCCCCCAGTGAGAGTCAGCACCTTCAGGAACTGCCCCCCAGTGAGAGTCAGGACCTTCAGGAACTGTCTCCCAGTGAGAGTCAGCACCTTCAGGAACTGTCCCCCAGTGAGAGTCAGGACCATCAGGAACTGCCCCCCAGTGAGAGTCAGCAACTTCAGGAACTGTCCCCCAGTGAGAGTCAGCACCTTCAGGAACTGCCCCCCCGCCCCCCTCCCCCCACCAGTGAGAGTCAGCACCTTCAGGAACTATTCCCCAGTGAGAGTCAGGACCATCAGGAACTGCCCCCCCAGTGAGAGTCAGCACCTTGAGGAACTGCACCCCCCCCCATTGAGAGTCAGCACCTTCAGGAACTGTGTCCCAGTGAGAGTCAGGACCGTCAGGAACTGCCCCCCAGTGAGAGTCAGCACCTTCAGGAACTATTCCCCAGTGAGAGTCAGGACCGTCAGGAACTGACCCCCCCCCCCCCCCCCCCCCCCCCACAGTGAGAGTCAGGACCATCAGGAACTCCCCCCAGTGAGAGTCAGCATCTTCAGGAACTGCCCCCCCAGTGAGAGTCAGCACCTTCAGGAACTGTCCCCCAGTGACAGTCAGGACCATCAGGAACTGCCCCCCCAGTGAGAGTCAGGACCATCAGGAACTGCCCCCCAGTGAGAGTCAGGACCGTCAGGAACTGCCATCCAGTGAGAGTCAGGACCGTCAGGAACTGCCCCCCCAGTGAGAGTCAGCACCTTCAGGAACCCCCAGTGAGAGACATGGCCCTAGCGAGGGTGATGCAGGAACAGTAGACACAGTTTAGAGAGGAGATTTTCTGTTATGGAGTGCTGTTTACTTTGTTTGGCTACAGAGTAAGTGACAAAGCTCAGGCTACTTTTAATTGCAGGAATTCCGATGACAGGGCACATACCAACAGGGCCGTGTGGTGCAGATATGCCACTTCAGATATACAAGCATGTTAAATATGCTGCATTCTGGCATTTCTAAGCATTCCTTAACTCGCAAATCAACACGGGGGTGCTGGTGGCTTGGGATTCTGCAGGAGACCACAAAGATTTCAAAATTTCAGCCTTGTTTGTTTCCAATGGCTCACGCACTCCTCCCTATCTCTGTAACCTCCTCCAGCCCCTACACCCCTCCTTATCTCTGTAACCTCCTCCAGCCCCTACACCCCTCCCTATCTCTGTAACCTCCTCCAGCCCCTACACCCCTCCCTATCTCTGTAGCCTCCTCCAGCCCCTACACCCCTCCCTATCTCTGTAACCTCCTCCAGCCCCTACACCCCTCCCTATCTCTGTAACCTCCTCCAGCCCCTACACCCCTCCCTATCTCTGTAACCTCCTCCAGCCCCTACACCCCTCCCTATCTCTGTAACCTCCTCCAGCCCCTACACCCCTCCCTATCTCTGTAACCTCCTCCAGCCCCTACACCTCTCCCTACCTCTGTAACCTCCTCCAGCCCCTACACCCCTCCCTATCTCTGTAACCTCCTCCAGCCCCTACACCTCTCCCTGTCTCTGTAACCTCCTCCAGCCCCTACACCCCTCCCTATCTCTGTAACCTCCTCCAGCCCCTACACCCCTCCCTATCTCTGTAACCTCCTCCAGCCCCCACACCCCTCCATATCTCTGTAACCACCTCCAGCCCCTACACCCCTCCCTATCTCTGTAACCTCCTCCAGCCCCTACACCCCTCCCTATCTCTGTAACCTCCTCCAGCCCCTACACCCCTCCCTATCTCTGTAACCTCCTCCAGCCCCAACACCCCTCCCTATCTCTGTAACCTCCTCCAGCCCCTACACCCCTCCCTATCTCTGTAACCTCCTCCAGCCCCTACACCCCTCCCTATCTCTGTAACCTCCTCCAGCCCCTACACCCCTCCCTATCTCTGTAACCTCCTCCAGCCCCTACACCCCTCCCTATCTCTGTAACCTCCTCCAGCCCCTACACCCCTCCCTATCTGTGTAACCTCCCCCAGCCCCTACACCCCTCCCTATCTCTGTAACCTCCTCCAGCCCCTACACCCTTCCCTATCTCTGCAACCTCCTCCAGCCCCTACACCTCTCCTTATCTCTGTAACCTCCTCCAGCCCCTCCACCCCTCCCTATCTCTGTAACCTCCTCCAGCCCCTACACCCCCCCCGATCCCTGTAACCTCTTCCAACCCCTACATCCCTCCCTATCTCTGTAATCTTCTTCAGCCCCTATACCCCTCCCTATCTCTGTAACCTCCTCCAGCCCCTACACCCCTCCCTATCTCTATAACCTCCTCCAGCCCCTACACCCCTCCCTATCTCTATAACCTCCTCCAGCCCCTACACCCCTCCCTATCTCTGTAACCTCCTCCAGCCCCTACACCCCTCCCTATCTCTGTAACCTCCTCCAGCCCCTACACCCCTCCCTATCTCTGTAACCTCCTCCAGCCCCTGCACTCCTCCCTGTCTCTGTAACCTCCTCCAGCCCCTACAACCCTCCGAGATCTCTGCTCTGCTCCAATTCCGGCCTCTTGAACATCCCCCGATTCCCATCGCTCCACCATTAGCGGCTGTGCCTTCAGGTACATGGGGTCCTAAGCTCTGGAATTCCCTCCCTAAACCTCTCCGCCCCTCTCTCTCTCTCTCTCCAGCTTTAAGACGCTTCTTAAAACCGAGCTCTTTGGCTGAGCCTTCAATCACCTGCTCTAATATCACTTTATGAGGCTCAGGGTCAGATTTTACCCAATAATGCTGCTGTGGAGCACCCTGGGATATAATGCTGCATTAACGGTGCTGTATAAATCCCAGTTGTTGAACCTGGCAGCATTGGTCACCAAATTATCTCTGTGCATATTTTGAAGGGGATTTTCTTAGGCAAATCTTTGCTCGTTTCTCTCTCCATTGCCCCCACCCCTCGTCACCCTCTGCTTCTGGGGAAACAAACAGGAGGGAGACCCAGTCCTTTGCAGGTTTCCCCCACGCAATTCCGCTCTCACGTGACAGAAAGGGTACCAAACTGATCCCGGGAATGACCAGGGGAGCAGTACAAGCCTCGGAGCCTTGGGTTTGGAGAGGGAGGGATGCAGGGAACAAAAAGGGAGATAAAAAGATCAGCCACGTCTCCTGATTCTAAAGGCTGGACTTCATGCCGGCAAGTCAGCATGTGTGGCTGTCTGGCAAGGACCCAGCTTCAGTGCCCTATTTGGCCGAATGTCCTGCTTTTTCTCCCCGCCTCAGCTCACACTGGAGGAGGGCCAGTTAGGTGGCAGCACCCTGCAGGGAAGTGGTGGGGGGGGGGGGGGGGTCGGACAGCACCTTGGAGGTAAGGGAGGGAAGGATGGCACAAGAAAAATACCAGCAACGCTGAATTGGTAACCAGAGTTTTGCCCACATCTGGAGAGGTCTGAATATCTTCCTCCTTGATAAAGCACTTGGCACGTTAGCAAAGTCAACTGCGCTTGATGGGACACTGTAGAGGGAGCTTGACTCTGTATCTAACCCCGTGCTGTACCTGTCCTGGGAGTGTTTGATGGGGACAGTGTAGAGGGAGCTTTACTCTGTATCTAACCCCGTGCTGTACCTGTCCTGGGAGTGTTTGATGGGGACAGTGTAGAGGGAGCTTTACTCTGTATCTAACCCCGTGCTGTACCTGTCCTGGGAGTGTTTGATGGGGACAGTGTAGAGGGAGCTTTACTCTGTATCTAACCCCGTGCTGTACCTGTCCTGGGAGTGTTTGATGGGGACAGTGTAGAGGGAGCTTTATTCTGTATCTAACCCCGTGCTGTACCTGTCCTGGGAGTGTTTGATGGGGACAGTGTAGAGGGAGCTTTACTCTGTATCTAACCCCGTGCTGTACCTGTCCTGGGAGTGTTTGATGGGGACAGTGTAGAGGGAGCTTTACTCTGTATCTAACCCTGTGCTGTACCTGTCCTGGGAGTGTTTGATGGGGACAGTGTAGAGGGAGCTTTACTCTGTATCTAACCCCGTGCTGTACCTGTCCTGGGAGTGTTTGATGGGGACAGTGTAGAGGGAGCTTTACTCTGTATCTAACCCCGTGCTGTACCTGTCCTGGGAGTGTTTGATGGGGACAGTGTAGAGGGAGCTTTACTCTGTATCTAACCCCGTGCTGTACCTGTCCTGGGAGTGTTTGATGGGGACAGTGCAGAGGGAGTTTTACTCTGTAACCTGTACAGCCAATAAATTAGAAGGATCATAATGTAGGAAACACAGCAGCCAATGATCTTTATGTCCACCTAAGAGGGCAGGTGAGCCCTCATGTTTATCGTCTCATCGGAAAAGTGCAGCGCGGCCGACATTCAACACTGGCACTGGGAATTGTGTCAGCTTGGATTTTGTGCTCAGGTCTGAAGTGGATCTCGAACCCATTATCTTTCGAGAGGTGCAAGTAAAACCCACTGAGACACTGACAACTCCCAGCAGCCTGGACAGGAAGGAGGTGGCATCCTCAGACACAAGGCCCGGGGGGGGTGCATTCGTAAACATGGCCTAGCAGAACTGACAGAAGCCTGGGATCAGAGTAGTTGCCTGTCTTCTTGGTGGAGCAGCAGTGGGGAAGGGTGGGGTGGGGGCTGGGGCAGAAATGATTGTTTAGGTCCTTCAAAAGATTAGAGAAAATAACTAGAATTAAAGAAAATAGAAGAGGACACCAATGTGCAAAACAATTTAAATACTTCAGCACCCAACATCCACCCACTTCCTTCCTCTCGTTCATTGGAGACACTTCAAAAGCATTTTCCGTAGGTTTTTCCAGAATTTTCTTGAATTTAGGACGTTTACTGAAAGAGGTTTTTTAACTGCAGCTTAGGATGGAAGGTCTGTGGTGTAGGCCACAGGCAGAGGCAATCTTGTTCGAATCTCCCTCACGTACCACTCCTCATGATCCGTTTTGAGGGTTGCCTTCAATGTAACACCCCTGAGCTGTAAGTGCAGCGTTCTGACCCTGGGTGACCCTAGGAGCTCCACTGCTCCTACGAAAAGATAGAGGAGGCCTTCACTTGGGTTGGAGCGGATCAGGTCCCAGAAGTGAAAATTCCATTACCTAATCTCTCAAGCAAGCGTCAGGCTGTAGCTCACTGACTCGCTCTCTCTCTCTCGCCTTTGAGTCAGAAGGTCGTGGCTTTGAGTGACCCTCCAGATAGGCTAGAGCACCAAAACCCAGACCGACGACTCTCCTAGTGACAGTACTGATGGAGTGCTGCACTGTCGGGGGCGCCGAGTGCGGGAAGAGGTTAAATCGAGGACCCCGTCTCATTGGTCCAGTTGGGCTGAATGGCCTGTTTCAGTGCTGGAGGAGCGACATAAAAAGAAAAGAGGCAAGGAAATGGGGACGGGCGGTGGTGAAGAAAACATAACCATCTCTCGATTTGTAAAGCATTAACTCTTAATGATGCAGTTATCTAATTATGATCCAAGCATAAATAACTTTGCCCAAATAATTACTGTGGTTATGGAATGTATTCGGAAGAGAGAGAGTGATCTACTCTGACAAAAGGATTTGCAGTTGAGGTTGGGGCCTGCGGCTTTTGTAACTCCTTCGATGCCCACACACAGCCTAACCCAGTTTTTCCGAAACAACTCATGGGTCACAGCATGGCGTAATAGGCTGGGTGTATCATCTTTCACCCACTCCGCCCTAACACAAAACAACGCAATGCTGGGTGACCCACGGGACTAAAGGGAGCCAACAGGAATACAAGAGGAGCACCCAACGCCGGCACGGACGGTTACCGGAGATGCGAGCCAATGATTCGAAAGGGGGTCTCATATCGTCTGCAGGATTTGTTAGCGTGTTGCCTTCCCCTGTTTACGGTGGATAGCGTTGGATAGCGGTTACACCGCAATAAAACACTGTTTTATAAAACTAGATTGTCTGAGGTTAAAGCAGGCTTTGATCCAGGAGTTTGAGGTATAGTCATTACCGTAGTATTTGATGCCCATTCCTTGGCATTGGAGTTCGGTCCACTTTAAATATTCAACCTCCCTCCAAGCCGCGTATCTGTTGATGGGTTTCGGTCTGGACGTTTGGGTAATATCCGTCCACCCCATTAAGACACCATCTTCATCCGCGCCATCCTTCACGCGTCCCTCTTGGACCCCCTTTATCCTTGAGGGATTCTTTGATTTCCCTGAGTACTTTGAGTTTCCTCAGGGAGTCGATTGTCTGTTTGCTTCCTGCCAGGTAAGCTTTCCCTCAGCATTGGTCTCCAACTCCTCAGTTCTGCTCTGAACCCCTCTCTCCTGTCCCTCCGAATTGCACCCACAACCCCCACCCACAACTCCCCCTGACACCCTGACCCTACACACCATTCCTCCTTCATCCGCGTTACCTTGACTATTCCATCACTCGCCTCCCACCTTCCACTCTCCATAAAATTGAGCTCATTCAAAACTCTGCTGCCCCTGTATCCTAACCTGCATCAAGTCCCATTCACCTATCACCCACTGTGCTCGCTGGCCCGCATTGACTCCTGGTCTAGCAATGCCTCCATTTTAAAATTCCCCCACCCCTCTTTTCAAATTCTTGCACCCCCCCGCCAAACCCCTACCGCCCGCCACCCCCCCACTCCCAATCTCTGTAAACCCGCCAGCCCCTACAATGCTTCGAAACCCCTGCACTCCTCCAATTCTGGCCTTTTTAAAAATGTATTTGTTCATGGGATGTGGGTGTCACTGGCTGGGCCCAGCATTTATTGCCCATCCCTAATTGCCCCCTTGAGAAGGTGGTGGGTGAGCTGCCTTCTTGAGCCGCTGCAGTCCCTGTGGTGTAGGTACACCCACCGTGCTGTTAGGGAGGGAGTTCCAGGATCTTGACCCCGCGACGGTAAAGGAACGGCCGATATATTTCCAAGTTAGGGCGGTGAGTGAGCATTTTGAGCGTCCCCCGATTCCCATCGCTCCACCATTGGCCGTGCCTTCAGCTGCCTGAGGCCTTCAGCTCTGGAATTCCCTCCCTAAACCTCTCTGCTTCTCTCTCTCCTCCTTTAAGATGCTCCTTAAAACCAACTCTCTGTGAGCAAACCTTTGGTCACATATCTTGTTGTGTGGTTTGGTGCCAAACCTTGTGTGATCATGTTCCTGTCAAGCACCTCTGGATATTTTAGGTTAAGGGTGCCATATAAATGCAAGCTATCGTTCCCTGTGTCCTCATCATCTCCGACTCTAACTCAATTCCTTGCCCAAAAGAAGTCAAGAGCTCCTCACCTCCCCCACGTCTACCCTCCTTCTGCCTGCATTAGGCACCCAAGGCTGGCATCCCCTAACCACTGCATTTGGATCAGCTCCGCTGCCCTATTCTAGCTGTACTGTAGCCATTCAATTTAATGTAAAAGCCTGGCTTAAAAATACCTATTCAAAAGGGTCTGTGGTTTTTGTTCACTAATGTCAGACTTCGCTCGGTGAGCACCAAGACAAATGGCAGCGCTTCTATTGGTCGATACAGACTTTAAACCCCAGTCCCCGTCTGCCCTCTCAGCTGGACTTAAAGAATCCCGAGGGCGCTATATCAATGAAGAGGAGCAGGGAGCTCTCCCCGGAGTCCTGGGGCCAATATTTATCCCCCGATCAAATATCACTAAACAAACACATTCACGCCACACAAGTGCTGGGAAATGACCATCTCCAACAAGAGAGAATCTAACCATCGCCCCTTGACATTCAATAGCATTACCGTCACTGAATCCCCCACTATCAACATCCTGGGGGGTTACCATTGACCAGAAACTGAACTGGACCAGCCATATAAATACTGCGGCTACGACAGCAGGTCAGAGGCTGGGAATTCTGCACAGAGTAACTCACCTCCTGACTCCCCAAAGCCTGTCCACCAACTGCAAGGCACAAGTCAGGGTTCTGATGGAATACTCTCCACTTGCCTGGACGAGTGCAGCTCCCACAACACTCAAGAAGCTCAACACCAGGACAAAGCAGCCCTGCTTGACTGGCACCCCATCTACCACCTTCAACGTTCACCCCCTCCACCACCGACGCACAGTAGCAGCAGTGTGTGTACCATCTACGAGATGCACTGCAGCAACTCACCAAGGCTCCTTAGACAGCACCTTCCAAACCCCCAACTTCCACCACCTAGAAGGACAAGGGCAGCAGACACATGGGGAACACCCACCACCTGGAAGTTCCCCTCCGAGCCACTCACCATCCCGACTTGGAAATATATCGGCCGTTCCTTCACTGTCGCTGGGTCAAAATCCTGGAGCTCCCTCCCTAACAGCACGGTGGGTGTACCTGCACCATATGGACTGCAACGTTGAAGGAGGTGGCTCACCACCTCAAGGGACATTTAGGGATGGGCAATAAATCCTGGCCTAGCCAGCGACACCCACATCTCATAAAAAAAAACACATCATCTGGTCATTACCACGTTGCTGTTTGTGGGATCTTGCTGTGCGCAAATCGGCTAACGTGTTTCCTACATTACAACAGTAAGCGTACTTTAAAAAATGCTTCACCCTCTGTGAGGGTACTTGGCACACCCTGTGGTTGCGAAAGACGCTATAGAAATGCAAATTCTTTCTTTCACCTCGCATCAGTTAGCTGGATAGAAGGAACGGAAACTCAAAACAGTGGACGTCCTTCTTCAAGTCAGGGTGCACCAGAGGTTTACACATACTCTGAAGTCCTAAATCGATGTTGAATATGTCACAGATCAGATTTTACTTCACAGAAGTTTATGTCACACTAGCCGATATACTAAAGCGAAAAGCAACATTTGTATTAATGTAGTAGCTTCAGGACATACGAATCACCAGCTTCCACCGCTCTCTGAGGAAGGGTGTTCCACAGACGCACGACCCTCTTGAGAGAAAAAAAATTCTCCTCATCTCCGTCTTAGGTGGGAGCCACTTTATTTTAAAACTGAGTCCCCTAGTTCTAGTCTCTCCCACACCCTCTCAGCATCCGCCCTGTCAAGTCCCCTCAGGACCTTATATGTTTCAATAAGGTCACCTCTCATTCTTCTAAACTCCAATGGATACAGGTCCTACCTGCCCAATCTCTCCTCATAAGATAACAAACCGCCCACCCCCCCAATCCCAGGAATCAGTTGAGTGAACCTTCTCTGAACTGCTTCTAATGCAATTATGTCTTTTCTTAAATAAGGAGACCAAAACTGTGCACAGTACTCTAGATGTGGTCTCATCAACACCCTGTACAACTTCAGCGAAACATCTCTACTTTTATATTCCATTCCCCTTGCAATAAATGACATTTCACTTGCCGGCCTAACTACTTCCGGACCTGCATACTAACTTTTTATGATTCATGTGCCAGGACACCCAGATCCTTCTATACTCAGAGTTCGGCAGTCTCTCGCCATTTAAATAAGATACTGCTTTTCTATTCTCCCTGCCAAATTTTTGCACACTCACTTAGCCTATTTATATCCCTCTGCAGACTCCTTATGTCCTCTTCACAACTTATTTTCCTACCTTTGTGTCATCTGCAAAGTTAGTAGCCATGCATCCTGAAACAAAGCACAGCAAATTCACACTCACAGCTACGAGGTGAACGATCAGATATCTGTTTTTAGCAATGTTGATTGAGGGGTAAATATTGGTCCCCAGGAGATCAGAGAGAACTCTCCCCATACTCCTCTTCGAATAGTGGCTGTGGAATTTTTAACATCCGCCTGGGCAGAGTGGATGGAGCCTCGCTTTAATGCTTCATCAGAAAGATGGCACCTCCGACAGAGCGGCACTCCCTCAGTACTGGCACCGGGAGTGTCAGCCTGGATTACACGCTCGATGAAATGCATTTGTAAAGGACCTTTCACGGAATCAGAATATGCCAAGATGCTTCACAGCTGGGGTGTCATTATGCAGGCAAACATGGCACCCAACAGGTACATTGCAAATTCTCACAAACAGTAAATAATCCGGGTCTTCTATTTTAAAAAGAGATGTCTGTTAAGGATGGGATATCAGCCAGGGCACCAGGGAAACTCTTCTTCCAGGGTTGCCACGCGATCTTTAACATCCACCTGAAATGGCAGATGGGCCAGGGTTGTTTGGGGGGGCGGGGGGGGGGGTGATGGGTCTCAGTTTAACAACCCTTCCCAAAAGACAGCACCTATGACAGTGCAGTACTCCCTCAATACTACACCAAAGGTAGATTGTATGCTTAGATCACAAGAAATAGAGGCAGAAGTAGACCATTCGGCCCATCGAGCCTGCTCCGCCATTCTATACGATCATGACTGATTTTGGGCTTCACTTCCATTTTCTCCGCCCACTCCCGCATAACCCTTAATTCCCTAAGAGACCAAAAACCTGTCTATCCCAGCCTTAAATATATTCAACAATGGAGCATCCACACCCCTCTGGGGTCGAGAATTCCAAAGATTCACAACCCTTTGAGTGAAGTAATTTCTCCTCATCTCAGTCCTGAACGATCGGCCCCTTATCCTGAGACTGTGCCCCCCCCGTGTTTTAGATTCTCCAACCAGTGGAAACAATCTCTCAGCGTCCACCCTGTCAAACCCCTTCACAATCTTGTAGGTTTCAACGAGATCGTCTCTCATTCTTCTAAACTTCAGAGATTAGGAGCAGGTCTCAAACCCACACCCTCCCCGCTTCAAGTGCTACCACTGAATCGAACATATATCTCCACACATTGGGTGGGACTAATCAGTGAGGAGGACTAGCCATACTTTAGTTAGCAGGCAAGGGGGAGGCAATATTCACTGAGAATAGGTTAAGAAGAGTATTGCAAGCACAAAAGATCTTCTTGGAAAGAAGTGCATGATATAGCCCAACAATATCCAATAGAAAAACAGAATTACCTGGAAAAACCCAGCAGGTCTGGCAGCATCGGCGGAGAAGAAAGGAGTTGACGTTTTGAGTCCTCATGAGTCCTTCAACAGAACTAGCAATATCCAATAGAGGGTGTTTAGGGTGCGAGAGGGGAGTTCAAAGTGGGAACCATTGCTACCAACACTGACTGCACTTCAACAGAACGCCAGTGATCCATAACCTGTGTGCCTCCCTTCCCTCACCCTGCACCAGTCATCTTGCTGTTCCTGTGCTGCGGTAAGTTTTACCAAACAGAGCCCCGAGGACCAGTCAAACTCAGAATACAAACATATGGCTCGGGAGCAGGAGGAGGCAGTTCGGCCCCTCGAGCCTGCCCCGCCATCCAATAAGATCACAGCTGATGCGACTGTGGCCTTGACTTCACATTCCCACTACCCCATCGGTATCCCTCGACTCCCTTGTTAGTCATGAATACCTCTGCCTTGACTCAATACGTTCATTGGCCTTGCCTCCACCACTCTGGAGTTCCAAAGATTCATGACCCCCTGATAGAAAAAAATTCCTCCTCATCTCTGTCTTAAATGAGAGACCCCTTATTTTTAAACCATGTCCCCCACAAGGGGGAATGTCCTCTCAGCATCCACCCTGTCAAGTCCCCTTATATGTTTCAATAAGATCACCTCTAAACTCCAAAGGATGCAGGTGCAACCTGTCCAACTTTTCCTCATAAGGTGACCCACAGCCACCCCCAATCCCATGTATGGGTCGAGTGAACCTTCACTGAACTACTTCTAACACATTTATATCCTTTCTTAAATAAGGAGACCCAGACTGTACAGAGATGTGGTCTCTATGCGACTGCAGAGCAACAACAACAGGGAACAAAAAAAAAACACAGGAATAAGCAGGCGGGGGCGGGGGGGTGGAATCAAAACTTTTAGTTTCAGATGAATGACTTACAAAGAGAAAAATTAAATGGAGATTTCAGTCTGACTCGCTGAGCAAGGGCCAATCCCAGCAAAAGTTTTTTTTAAAAAAAAACTTTTCACTGCTTCTTTCCTTGTCTTTTTTTTTAAAGAATTTTTTGGGGGGGAGGTGGGGGGGGGTGAAATCTGTTTTATATTATATTAAAACCCACACACACATACACATACACACAATGGGTCAGTTATATCCCAGACTGACAGGAGAGAACAGAAAGTGCAGAGAGGCAGAGGGAAGAAAAGTTTTGCTTCTCTCTCTCTCTCTCTGTGTAAACTTACCGATGGTGGAGATGTAGGTGCTGTTGAAGTTGTCATCGGCGAAGCGAATGATCAGACAGGTCTTCCCCACTCCGCTGTCCCCGATCAGCAGCAGTTTGAAGAGATAGTCGTACGCTTTCGCCATCTTGGACCCAATCCTTCTTGGAGGAGTCTGCTTTAGAGAGGGGAAGGAAGAGAAGGGAAGGGAAGGGAACTCTCCTTTCGTATCAAGGAGTGGCTACAAACCTTTGCCTGCTTGTCCAGCATCAGCCCAAGCAAGCCCTCCCTCCCAGCGCAGCCTTGCAACTAAACAGAGACACCACCACTGCGAATTTCGTTCTGCTACCCTCCCACACACAATAAAACCAACTCTCCTCCTCCTCTGAAGAGGAAGGTTTTCCAAACAAAAAGTTTGTTTCTGTTTTGCATATCAAAACTTTTTTTTTTAAAAACCCTGCCCCAACTTCAAAGGGCAACAAAGCTGGGTGGTCAGACAATCTATCCACCCCCCATCCCCCCCTCCCCTCCCTCACCAAGCTTTTGTGTTCACTTTTGGCTGGAGAGCTACTTATTTACTTTGCACAAATGATTCACATGCAGTCAGAAACTGTTGGCCATTTTGCTTTTAAAAATTAACTTGAGTCCAAGCCCAGGAATGATGACAGTTTTCTGGCTTCGCTTTGGTGTGTGTGTGTGGGTTTTGATGTGAGGATCAGTTTGAGAGCTTTGGTGTGTAGAATCAGGCAAATGGCTTAGAACGCACAAGGCAGATTTAAAAATCAGATAGAATCAGCAGAAACTTGCAAAAAGACGGGTGTCGGCTACCAGCATCGGCTTGGCCCCTCCCTGGCATTACCAGAATTTGCATTCATATAGCCTCTCTAATCTTTTTAAAAATTGTTCTTTCACAGGGCATTGCTGGCAAGGCCAGCATTTCACAGAATCACACGGTGCAGAAGAGGCCCTTCGGCCCATCAAGTCTGCACCGACACGTGAGAAACACCCAGACCTACCTCCCTGATCCCATTTACCAGCACTTGGCCCATAGCCTTGAATGTTATGATGTGCCAAGTGCTCATCCAGGTTTGTTGCCCATCTCTAATTGCCCCTTGAACTGGGTGGCCTTGCTCAGCCACATCAGAGTCAACCACCTCGAAAGAGTATCAAGAGTTTAAATCTCACAATGGCAAACTATGAAAAAATGTAACTTCATCTGAAACAGATGGAAATGGGTTTGTACTCAAAAGAGTATCAGAGTCAACCACGTTGCTGTGGGTCTGGAGTCACGTGTAGGCCAGACCGGATAAGGATGGCAGATTTCCTTCCCTAAAGGGGGCATTTAGTGAACCAGATGGGGTTTTTATGACAATCTATGATGGTTGCCTTGGTCACCATCACTGAGATTGGCTTTTCAATTCCAGATTTTATTGACTGAATTCAAATTCCACCGACTGCTGTAGTGGGATTTGAACCCACATCATCAGCGTATTAGCCTAGGCCTCTGGATCACTAGTCCAGTGATATTAACACCACACCGCTTTCTCCCCAGTTTGGACTGATAGTTAGACTTGCAATCTCAGCCCAGGGTACTACTGGGAACAAAAACAAACAGTGCTGGAAAAACTCAGCGGGTCTGACAGTATCTGTGGAGAGAAAGAGAGAGCTGATGGAAACGTTAACTCTGTCCTTCTGTCCACAGATGCTGCCGGACCTGCTGAGTTTTCCAGCACTGTTTGTTTTTGTTTCAGCTTTCCGGCATCCTCAGTATTTTGCCTTTACCATTGGGAAGTGCTGGTGTGGGGGATTGCAAACTGTTGCTCTGGGGTAAATATGTATGGTTGGGGGGGAGCATTGAACTCAAATTGTGGGCAGAGATGAGGAGTTTTGTCCACTGGCAATGCTGTCCATCAACAATCCCTGCTTTGTCTGCTGGGGCAGAATTATATGTTCCCCGGTCGGTGAATTTGAAGGTGGGGGTGGTGTAGCCGTCATAATCTCCAGATGGCCTTCCCACTGGGCTCTGGCATGGTCCCACCTCTCCATGATTTTACGGTCAGATTGGCTGGTAACTCTCTGAGGTGGGACACCATCCCCAAGTGAGCAGCACAAGGCCTGCCTCCCGTCAGTTAACACTCTTTGGAGCATGAAGTGGCATCGGAGGGAATATCACTGCTGACACATCAGGCAGCGGGAAGGGAAACCACCATTCGAAAAATCTCCCTCCCTATCTCTGTAACCTCCTCCAACCCCTACAAACGCTCCCTATCTCTGTAACCTCCTCCAGCCCCTATACACCTCCCTATCTCTGTAACCTCCTCCAGCCCCTACACCCCTCCCTATCTCTGTAACCTCCTCCAGCCCCTATACACCTCCCTATCTCTGTAACCTCCTCCACCCCCTACACCCCTCACTATATCTGAAACCTCCTCCAGCCCCTACACTCCTCCCTATCTCTGTAACCTCCTCCAGTCCCTACACCCATCCCTATCTCTGTAACCTCCTCCAGTCCCTACACCCCTCCCTATCACTGTAACCTAGTCCAGCCCCTACACCCCTCCCTAAGTCTGTAACCTCCTCCAGCCGCTACACCCCTCCCTATCTCTGTAACCTGCTCCAGCCCCTGCACCCCTCCCTATCTCTGTAACCTCCTCCAGCCCCTACAGCCCTCCCTATATCTGTAACCTCCTCCAGCCCCTACAACCCCCCCCATATCTGTAACCACTTCCAGCCCCACACCCCTCCCTCTCTCTGTAACCTCCTCCAGCCCCTACACCCCTCCCTATCTCTGTAACCTCCTCCAGCCCCTACACCACTCCCTATCTCTGTAACCTCCTCCAGCCCCTACACCCCTCCCTATCTCTGTAACCTCCTCCAGCCCCTACACCCATCCCTATCTCTGTAACCTCCTCCATCCCCTATACCCCTCCCTATCTCTGTAACCTCCTCCAGCCCCTACACCCCTCCCTATCTCTGTAACCTTCTCCAGCCCCTACAACCCCCCCATATCTGTAACCTCCTCCAGCCCCTACACCCCTCCGTATCTCTGTAACCTCCTCCAGCCCCTACACCCCTTCCTATCTCTGTAACCTCCTCCAGCCCCTACACCCCTCCCTACCTCTGTAACCTCCTCCAGCCCCTACACCCCTCCCTATCTCTGTAACTTCCTCCAGCCCCTACACCCCTCCCTATCTCTGTAACCTAGTCCAGTCCCTACACCCCTCCCTATCTCTGTAACCTCCTCCAGCCCCTACACTCTTCCCTATCTCTGTAAACTCCTCCAGCCCCTACACCCCTCCCTATCTCTGTAACCTCCTCCAGCCCCTACACCCCTCCCTAAATCTGTAACCTCCTCCAGCCCCTACACCCCCTCCCTATCTCTGTAACCACCTCCAGTCCCTACACCCCTCCCTATAACAGTAACCTCCTCCAGTCGATACACCCCTCCCTATCTCAGTAACTTCCTCCAGTCTCACAACTCTTCGAGATACCTGCGCTCCTCCAATTCTGGCCTCTTATTCATTCCCAGTTATAATCGGTCCACCATTGATGACCTGCCTTCAGCTGCCTGTGCCCAACCTCTGGAAAACCCTCTCTAAACCTGTCTGCCTCTCTACCTCCCTTCCTCCTTTTAGGCATTTCTTAAAATCTGCCTCTTTGAGCAAATTTGGTCAAGGCTGACATTGGTTACGAAGCTTCCACAGTTGAATAGTCTGGGCTCACTCTCTGTCTTCTGGAATGAGGTGCTGGTGGACCAGTCATTATTGATGGCGTTTTATTCAAGAAACACTTTTGCAGCCCAAAGGCTAAATTGACAGGGTGGCAGCCTTCCATCTCTTAAGATGATGTTTTGTGCCATTGTGGTTGCCTGGTGTGGCACAGGACCCCCACCCTGGCGTGGCAGTCTCTGCTGCACTTGCTGTAGAGAGAGACAGTGGATGGGGAAGGTATACAATCCGCTGGCCTCTGTTTTCTCTGGGCTGTCTTCTGGGCCAGCTGAACTTTTTATTTCTACTCACCTCTTCCAATGCGCTTCCAAACAGTCAGCCTCCAGAGGTCACAGCTGTCAGCGACTGTCTCCCAGTGTCAGTGTCAATGTCCGCCACCTTGATACCTCACTTGCACTTGTCCTTGTAGCGGAAGTATGGGCGTCCATGAGGCTGTGACCCAACTCACCGCACTGAAGGTCTTTGGGTACATGGCCATTATTCATCCATCAAATATGCCTGAGCCAGTGCATGAGTGTACACTGATGTTATTAGCACGCTCCAGGATCTTGGAGTTGGTGACTGTGTCCTGCCAAGAGGTGCGGAGGATACGTCTGAGACAGCGAAGGTGGAAACTGTTCAGTCTTTTCTCCTACCTGGCATATGTTGCCCAGGTCTCTCCACTGTAGAGGAGTGCATGTGCTGAGGCCGCAGGCTTGGTAGACCCACAGTTTGGTGTTCTCAGTCAGGTCGCTGTTGTTCCCCACTCTCTTACTCAGCGTGGACATAACAGCTGCAGCTTTTGTGATGCGTGAGTTGATTACAGCATCAAGTGACAGATTGCTGGTGAATGTGGGGCCTAGCTATGTGAAGTTATCAACAGCCTCCAGTGTCACATGCTGATAGACGGTGATTTGGCAACATCCTGGACCATGACCTTTTGTGCTCCTGACGCTAATGGTCAAACCAAACTCTTCACAGTGAGAGGCTGTCCATTTGCTGCTGAAGGTGGTCCTCAGTATGGAACTGACAGTGTAGAGCAAGTCTCTGGTGAGGACTTAGTGCATCTTTACCCTGGATCTCAGGCGCACAAGGCTGAACAGCTTTCCGTCAGTTCTGGTATGTAAGTAGACATCCTCTGCAGATGACCTGAGGGCATGTGACAGTGACAAAGAGAATCTGCCAAAGAGTGTCAGTGCCCGAACTCAACCCTTTTTGACCCCTGTGGAACTCAAAGGCTTCTGATGTTGCCCTGTCATATCTGACCTTACCCATCATGCTGAGCAGCTTCAGCAGGCAACCAATTTTCTCCAGCAGCTTAAGTAGACTACCTCTGCTCACATGGTCGAATATTTTGGCGAGATCGACGATTATGCATTGGTCTCCTGCAGGATTGCTGGTTTCCCAATGCTTGATGAATTCAGGCAGCAATGCATCAGCACCTGGAGCTTTGGTCATGGCAAGCGAGTCAAAGCTTTGCCAAGCTCCTCCACTGTGGGTCCGATATCCAGCTCTTCCATGACAGGCAGGCTTTCTATGGTGTCTACAGCTTCCTCAGTGACAGTGTTCTCCTTAGATTACAACTCAAGGTAGTGTGCCACCCATCCCTCCAGCTGTTTATTGCAGTCGGTAATTACCTCCCCTGCCTTTGTTTTCAATGGAGTTGATGGACCTGTTTCCTTTTTGATGCCTTCATACATGTCCCTAGCATTCCCTGTACCAAGGGACGTCTAGACATTCTGGCAAAGTTGTAACCATTGATGCATCACCTAGCAGCCAGTCGGACTTTACTTCAAGCGGCTCGAAGTGCATTCAGAGTCTTCTTGCTTGGGTCTCTCTTTCAATTAATGAGTGCGTACCCCTTGACTTCCATTACAGGTCCCATGACAGTGATGTTAGCCTCGAACCAGTCCACATTTGTCCACTCTTTCTTCCCATATGTTGGGAGCACGGTATTGTAGATGGTGTCTTAAATCCTGTTCCATTTCACTTAGACCATAAGACCATAAGACATAGGAGCAGAAATTAGGCCATTCGGCCCATCAAGTCTGCTCCACCATTCAATCATGGCTGATAAGTTTCTCAACCCCATTCTCCCGCCTTCTCCCCGTAACCTTTGATCCCCTTACCAATCAAGAACCAATCTATCTCGGTCTTAAATACACTCAATGACCTGGCCTCCACAGCCTTCTGTGGCAATGAATTCCGTAGATTCACCACTCTTCTGGCTAAAGAAGTTTCTCCTCATTTCTGTTCTAAAAGGTCTTCCCTTTACTCTGAGGCTGTGCCCTCGGGTCCTAGTCTCTCCTACTAATGGAAACATCTTCCCCACGTCCACTCTATCCAGGCCTTTCAGTATTCTGTAAGTTTCAATCAGATCCCCCCTCATCCTTCTAAACTCCATCGAGTATAGACCCAGAGTCCTCAAACATTCCTCATATGTTAAGCCTTTCATTCCTGGGATCGTTCTCGTGAACCTCCTCTGGGCCCTCTCCAGGGCCAGCACATCCTTCCTGAGATACGGGGCCCAAAATTGCTCACAATATTCTAAATGTGGTCTGACCAGAGCCTTATAAAGCCTCAGCAGCACATCCCTGCTTTTATATTCTAGTCCTCTCGAAATAAATGCCAACATTGCATTTGTCTTCCTAACTACCGACTCAACCTGCAAGTTAACCTTAAGAGAATCTTGCACTGGGGCTCCCAAGTCCCTTTGCACTCCAGATTTCTGAATTCTCTCCCCATTTAGAAAATAATCTATGCCTCTATTCTTCCTACCAAAGTGCATGACCTCACACTTCCCCACGTTGTATTCCATCTGCCACTTCTTAGCCCATTCTCCTAACCTGTCCAAATCCTTCTGCAGCCTCCCCGCCTCCTCAATACTACCTGTCCCTCCACTTTGTATCATCTGCAAACTTAGCCAGGATGCCCTCAGTTCCTTCATCTAGATCATTAATGTATAAAGTGAAAAGTTGTGGTCCCAACGCTGACCCCTGCGGAACTCCACTAGTCACCGGCTGCCATCCTGACAGCTTCTGCACTCTGTGTGGGAATGCCTGGTCAATTGAGACCAGGAACATTTGGTTTTTATCTGGATAGGCAGTATGGCTGACATTGATTTGAGGATAGCATTTCTGCTTTGAATGAAAGGACTTCCAAGTGTTGCATCCAAACCCTGGCAGCAGTGGAGGCTGGGTCACTGAATATTTTTTAAGGCTGAGTGAGATAGATTATTGATCTGTATCACAGCCAGCGCTATGGTAACTCCGAGAGTTGAGAATGCTGTTCAGAATCACGTCTGGTGATGACCAGATACCTCTGGTGCCGGTGCCCAGATCTCGAATGTCTCCAGGACATCTTGTACATTGGGTTGTCCTGAAAGAAGGTGTTGGTTACACAAAGCCCTTGATAGCAGCAAAAATCAAATAGTTTCTTTCTGTTCTCATTCACCTTTCCCACGTCATGGTGTCTGAGGCAAGGAGGGTCATGCCTCGTGGCCTGCTCCCACTCAGGCATTGAAATCCCCCAGTAGGTAAAGCTGTTGTGACTTAGGGATTCTGTTGATAGCAATGTCAAACTGCTCTTTTGCCTCTGTAATGGAGCCCAGCATTGGAGCTCTTGAGGTTAACCGGCCATGATTGAGTTGAGAGGCAGATGGAGAGAGCGTGTTCTGAACTATCTGAAGGGGGTTCTATCAGCGAGAGTGGTGAATTCCTCATAGCAAAGCTTACACTTTGCTCTCCTCACCTTACACCTTGTTTGCTCCGAGCTCTTCCTCTGCCAGATGAATGAGCAATGCTGGTTTTTTCGGTGATCCTCTCTCGGCGAGTCCGGTCTCTTGTACCGAAGCTGCATCAATGCTCAGCCTATTAAATTCCATGTCGATTACAGCTGTCTTGTGCGCATTTTCAACCAGCTGTAAGCCATCCTGTGCACAGGGTCCTCACGTTCCAGCTTGCCAATTGAAGAGTTGACACCTTCTTCCTTTCTGTTTGTTTTGCTGTTTGCCTGGTATGCTGAATTTGATCCAATTGTTGAGCAGTGACTCTAAGCTCCAAGCACCCATGGAAGCAGAGGGACCGTGGTGGGTCAGCACCAAGTGGTTATGGTAACCCCAAGATCAAGAGTTCAAATCTCACAATGGCAAACTATGAAACACTGTAACTTCATCTGACAACAGATGGAAATGGGTTTGTACTCGAAAGAGTTACTAGTTGGGCGATGACCAATGTGAGGTTGGTGGTGGCTGACCAGCTGGACATGTTGATCTCTGCTACTGCTGGAGACAGCTCATAGCACCCATTCTCTACGCCAATCGAGTTGAGGTTATCACTTGCAACTGCTATGTCCCATGTTATGTTAATGCTCTATATAGGAACATACCAGTTAGGAGCAGGAGTAGACCGTGGTGGGTCAGCACCAACTGGTTATGGTATTGTTTGTACTCAAAAGAGTTATAAGCAGCCATGGAACCTCTCATGTCAATAAAGTTTGTTTTGGCTTGGCCTAAATAGCCAAGTGGTTATGTTACTGGGTTTGTAACCTGCTCCACCATTTGATAAGATAAAGGCTGATCTGATTGTGACCACAACTCCACTTTTGTATGAGCAATCCTATACTCTTTAATTCCCTTGTTAATCAATAACCTATCTCACTCAGCCTTAAAAATATTCAATGACTCAGCCTTCCCTGCTCTCAGGGAAACAGAATTCCACAGACCCAAGAGAAAAAATTTCTCTTCATCACTGTTTTAAATGGGAGACCTCTTATTTTTAAACTGCATCCCCTAGTTCCAGTCTCTCCCACAAGAGGAAACATCCTCTCAGCATCCACACTGTCAAGTCACCTCAGGATCTTCTGAACTCCAATGGATTCAGGCCCAACCTGTCCAGTCTTTTCTCTTAAGATAACCCCTCATCCCAGGAATCAGTCCAGTGAACCTTCCCTGAACTTCTTCTATTGCTATCATATCCTTTCTCAAGTAGGGAGACCAAAACTGTACGCAGTACTCCAAATGTGGTCTCACCAATGCCTTATACAATTGTAGCAAAACTTTCCTGTTTTATATTCCGTTCCCCATCACAGTAAAGATAATATTCCATTTGCCTTCCTAATCACTTGCTGTGCCTGCATACTAACTTTTTGTGATTCGTGTCCCAGGACACACAGATCTCTCAGTACCGCTGAGTTTTACAATCTTTCTCCATTTAAATAGCATTCTGCTTTTCTATACTTCATGCCAAAGTGGGCAAGTTCTTATTTTCCTACATTATCCTGCATCTGCCAATTTTTTGCCCACTCACTTAACCTATCGATATGCATCCCCTTTGTAAACTCTTTATGTCCTCCTCGCAATTTACTTTCCTACCTATCTTCGTGTCATCCACAAACTTAGCGACCATACATTCAGTCTGTTCATCCAAGTCATTTAACAAGGGTGTAGACATTTGAAGCCCCAGCGCTGATCCTTGTGGCTGGTTATGGTTATGTGAAAATGGCCCATCTATCCTTTCTCTTTGCTTCCTGTTAGCCAGCCAATTCTCGATCCATGATAACAGGACACCCTCTACATCATGAGCTCTTATTTTGCATAGTAACCTTTGATCTGGCACCTTACCAAACCTTTTGCAAATCCAAGTCCACCACCTCTACAGGTTCATTTTTATCCAAGTTACTTCCTCAAAGAAGTTCAATAAATTAGTCAAATGTGATTTCCCTTTCACAAAATCATGTTGACTCTGCCTAATCTCATTAAGATTTTCTAAGTGTCCTGCCCTAACCTCCTTAATAATAGACTCTAGCATTCTCCCTATGGCAGATGCTACGCTAACTGGCCTGTAGTTTGTATTCTGCTTTCTGTCCCCTTCCTTTCTTGGATGGTGGAGTTATGTTTGCTATTTTTCAATCTGATGGGACCTTTCCAAAGTCAAGGGAATTTTGGAAAATTAAATCCAATGTATCTACTTTCTCTGTAGCCACTTCTTTTAGGAACCTAGGATGAAGCCCATCAGGTCCTGGTGACTTGCCAGACTTTAGTTCCAATAGTTTCCTCGGTTCACTTTCCCCTGTGGTTGGAGTTGTTTTAAGTTCCTGCCTCCATTTCATCTCTTGACTTACAAGTATTTATTTACCCCAGGGCACAACTTCATGAAGACTTTGGGCTGCCCGAAGGTTTAGGTCTGTCTCTTGAACCCCCCGGTTGAGTCCAGAGGAATTCGAAACGCTATGTGTGGCGCTGGCTTGTTTGCGGGAGCTGCCGGAAACACAACATACTCCCAACATCAATCTGCCTTTGGGCTCCGCTCCAGGAATTTTTTTTTATATATAGGGGCTACTCCTCCTGCTGAGGTATCCACCAGGAAGTGGAGCTATCCACCCATAGCTGGGAGTTTGGTTCACGAGTGACTGGTCGTGTCCAGTGCGCCCGCACACCTCGTGTCTGGGTAGGTGGCAAACCTCCTCCGATTTCTTCTGAAGCTTTTGTTTTTCGTTCGTTCACGGGCTGTGGGTGTCGCTGGCTCGGGCCAGCATTTGTTGCCTGTCCCTAGTTGCCCCTTGAGGAGGTGGTGGTGAGCATCCGCCGCCTTGAACCGCTGCAGTCCACGTGGTGACTGGTGGTTTCGCTTGGTGGTTTCGTCCGGGCCAAGAGGGGCCTGGGTTCCCTGGTGCCACCACAAGGAGGCACAGCTGAGGACTCACTGACGGAGAGGCTGTGCACTGACAGGGAGAGACTTACACGTGTGGCTGTCTTTGGCGCTTTGTCACTAGCCAGCGGCGAGGCTGAAAACGATAAATGAGCTACTCATTTTCTTTTCCGGTGTCTGAATAGCAGTGCGACTTACGTTAAAAAAAATTCATAAAATTCACATCTAGACTGAGTAATCATAGATAGACAAACAAATTCAAAAGGTGACAGGGAAATGGTGGACGGGATATTAAAAGAAGGAATATTGAATTGAAATTATATTAAAACTACAAACCAATACATCATTACAGGGACCGAGGTATGTGTAGATTCCATAAGCATTGCATTAGGCATCTTCGAGATAGACAGGTAGTGTTGGCAAGTTATTCAACTATAAGGGGTACACTTGATCCTATTCTTACTTTATTTATTTATTTAATACCCACACGTCTACCCTAATATGTACACATGTACTTTCCAACAGAACTCCAAACCTCGTTCCCTAGCTACTAACTCCATGTTTTTCCCCCCCAAAATATATTTTATTCATAAAATTTGCAAAAGTGCTTTACAAAGCATTTCAGATTGAACACTGCAGGAATTCACCAAGGCTCCTTCAACAGCACCTTCCAAACCCACGGCCTCTACCATCTAGAAGGACAAGGGCAGCAGACACATGGGGAACACCACCGCCTGGAAATTCCCCTCTGAGCCACTCACCATCCTGACTTGGAAATATATCGGCCGTTCCTTCACTGCTGCTGGGTCAAAATCCTGGAACTCCCTCCCTAATAGCACGGTGGGTGTATCTACACCACAGGGACTGCAGCGGCTC
Organism: Isurus oxyrinchus; assembly: GCA_026770705.1. NCBI lineage: Eukaryota > Metazoa > Chordata > Chondrichthyes > Lamniformes > Lamnidae > Isurus > Isurus oxyrinchus. The sequence goes on from JANJGN010000036.1 coordinate 9,583,202, forward strand.
AAGAAGATGACTCACCCACCACCTTCTCAAGGGCAACTAGGGATGGGCAATAAATGCTGGCCCAGCCAGCGACACCCACATCCCCTCAATGAATAAAAACAAAATCACAGAAAGTGCAATAAAGTTCAACTTTTCTCCACACAGCATTTTCCACTCTGAGCTGCCTCGATACTGTTGCAATACTGTTAACTGTACGGGCTTATGTTAAAGGGCTTATATAAGAATGAGAGGTGATCTCATTGAAACCTACAAGATTGTGAAGGGGTTTGACAGGGTGGAGGCTGAGAGATTGTTCCCGCTGGTGGGAGAATCTAAAACACGGGGGGGCCCGGTCTCAGGATAAGGGGCCGATGGTTTAGGACTGAGATGAGGAGAAATTACTTCACTCAAAGGGGATGTGAATCTTTGGAATTCTCTACCCCAGGGGGGTGTGGATGCTCCATCGTTGAATATATTTAAGGCTGGGATAGACAGGTTTTTGGTCTCGGGGGAATTAAGGGTTATGGGGGAGCGGGTAGGAAAATGGAGTTGAAGCCCAAGATCAGCCATGATCGTTCTGAATGGTGGGGCAGGCTTGATGGGCCGAATGGTCCACTCCTGCTCCTATTTCCTGTGTTCTCAATGTTTACATTGTACATTCCATGTCAGATATACAGCCTGAGGGCATAACATTTCAAATTGAATAGTACAGTAAGTGCAGTAGTACCGACTCCATTCCTCTCCTAGAGGATTGAGCCAATCTGTTCGCAGTCTTGGTGTCATATCTGACCGCAAGATGAGCCTCTGGCTTCGAGTCCATGCCATCACTTAAAACCACATTTCCACCTTTGTAACATCACCCGACTTCAGCCTGTCTCAGATCATCTGAAGTCCTCATCCGTGCCCTCGTTATCTCCGGACTTGACTACTCCAAAGAATTCCTGGCCGGTCTCCCACGTTCTACCTCCATAAACTTGAGATCATCCAAAACTCAGCTGTCCCTGTCTTAAATCACACCATTTCCCGTTCCCTTATCACGTATGTCTATGTTCGCTGGCCTACGTTAATCTCCCGGTCTGGCAATGCCTCGATTTTAGAATTCTCATCCTTATTTTCAAGTGGCCCCACCCCTCCCTTTCTCTGTACTTTCCTCCAATCCCACACCTCTCCGGCATCTCTGCACTTTTCTATCTCTGGCATCTTGTGCACTCCTAATTTTAATCGCTCCACCATTGGTGGCCATGCTTTCTGTTACCAAGGCCCCAGTCTCTGGAATACCCTCCCTACACCTCTCCACCTCTCTACCTTGCTTATGTCCTTTTAGACCCTCCTTAAAACCGACCACTTTGACTAAACTTTTGGTCATTTGTGCTCATTTCTCCTTATCTGTGTTGACATCATACTGTGTTTCATAATGGTCCTGTGAAGCACCTTGGGGCGTTTCATTATGTTAAAAGAACTGTGTAAATATAAAACAAAAACAAAAACAGAATTACCTGGAAAAACTCAGCAGGTCTGGCAGCATCGGCGGAGAAGAAAAGAGTTGACGTTTCGAGTCCTCATGACCCTTCGACAGAACTTGAGTTCGAGTCCAAGAAAGAGTTGAAATATAAGCTGGTTTAAGGTGTGTGTGTGGGGAGCGGAGAGAGAGAGAGAGAGAGAGGTGGAGGGGGTGTGTGGTTGTAGGGACAAACAAGCAGTGATAGAAGCAGATCATCAAAAGATGTCAACAACAATAGTACAAAAGAACACATAGGTGTTAAAGTTAAAGTTGGTGATATTATCTAAACGAATGTGCTAATTAAGAATGGATGGTAGGGCACTCAAGGTAAAGCTCTAGTGGGGATGTTTTTTTTTAAATAATGGAAATAGGTGGGAAAAGGAAAATCTTTATAATTTATTGGAAAAACAAGGAAGGGGGAAACAGAAAGGGGATGGGGATGGGGGAGGGAGCTCACGACCTAAAGTTGTTGAATTCAATATTCAGTCCGGAAGGCTGTAAAGTGCCTAGTCGGAAGATGAGGTGTTGTTCCTCCAGTTTGCGTTGGGCTTCACTGGAACAATGCAGCAAGCCAAGGACAGACATGTGGGCAAGAGAGCAGGGGGGAGTGTTAAAATGGCAAGCGACAGGGAGGTTTGGGTCATTCTTGCGGACAGACCGCTAGTGTTCTACAAAGCGGTCGCCCAGTTTACGTTTGGTCTCTCCAATGTAGAGGAGACCACATTGGGAGCAACGAATGCAGTAGACTAAGTTGGGGGAAATGCAAGTGAAATGTTGCTTCACTTGAAAGGAGTGTTTGGGCCCTTGGACGGTGAGGAGAGAGGAAGTGAAGGGGCAGGTGTTGCATCTTTTGCGTGGGCATGGGGTGGTGCCATAGGAGGGGGTTGAGGAGTAGGGGGTGATGGAGGAGTGGACCAGGGTGTCCCGGAGGGAACGATCCCTACGGAATGCCGATGGGGGGGTGAAGGGAAGATGTGTTTGGTGGTGGCATCATGCTGGAGTTGGCGGAAATATAAGCTGTTCCTGCTGGATAGCGATCTTTTCTCATATTTATTCATGGGATGTGTGTGGCGCTGGCTGGGTCAGCATTTATTGCCCATCCCTAATTGCCCCTTGAGAAGGTGGTGGTGAGCCGCCTTCCTGAACCACTGCAGTCCCTGTGGTGTAGGTACAGCCACTGTGCTGTTAGGGAGGGAGTTCCAGGATTTTGACCCAGCGACAGTGAAGGAACGGCCGATATATTTCCAAGTCAGGTTGGTGAGTGGCTTGGAGAGGATCTTCCAGGTGGTGGTGTTCCCATGTGTCTGCTGCCCTTGTCCTTCTATATGGTAGGGGTCATGGGTTAGGAGGAGCGGTGAGTTGCTGCAGTGCTTCTTATAGACGGTACACACTGCTGCCACTGTACGTCAGTGGCAGAGGGAGTGAATGTTTAAGTTGGTTGATGGAGTGCTGATCAAGTGGGCTGCTTTGTCTTGCATGGTGTTGTTCAGGGGTCAGAAACCTGGCTTTTTTTATTTCAGGCAATGCGGGAGATTTCCCATATCTTTGGAAGATGGAGGCGATGTGGGGAGGCGAGCAGTGGACAGGCAGTGAATTAATAAAGGACGGTTGAAGAATTGGGAGCACAAGATGTGGTTTTGCAGACACGTTTCTTGCAGTCCCACCATTTCTTATATATACAGCAGAATTCACAAATATAAACCAGAAAATGCTGGAAAAACACTCGGTGGGTTTGGCAGCACCTGTGGAGAGAGAAAAACAGCCCTATAAATATTGTGGCCACGAAAGCAGGTCAGAATTCTGCGGAGAGTAACTCACCTCCTGTCTCCCCAAAGGCTGTCCACCATCTACAAGGCACAAGTCAGGAGTGTGATGGAATACTCCCCACTTGCCTGGATGAGTGCAGCTCCCACAACACTCAAGAAGCTTGACACGGTCCAGGACAAAGCAGTCCGGTTGATCAGCACCCCATCCATGACCTTCCTTGACTGACCGATATTTTTTAAGATGATTCCAAATTTCATTGGCTAAGTGGTGGAAAGGGGTGACTAAGAGCTGCAGAGAAAGCACAGGTCCATGGGAATGGACGGAATATGGTTCTTAGTTGCTGAGCTAGTAGTAGCGTTGCCAATTGTGGTTAAATGTATTCCTGGAGGTTTCTCCACATGACTTGCCCCCACGCTCCAGCCACTAGTTGGCTAACACATCCATCCTTGTGACATACTGCCTTCCTACGCCAACTGGAAAGCTGAATGACTCATTACCCAGTTGAATAATTCTTGAACGTCAGCCAAACAGCCTTTTTTTTCCCTTATAAAACTGCGGATGCTGGAAATCCAAAACAAAAACAGAAACAGAAATACCTGGAAAAACTCAGCAGGTCTGGCAGCATCGGCGGAGAAGAGCACAGTTGACGTTTCGAGTCCTCATGGCCCTTCAACAGAACTAAGTAAAAATAGGAAAGGGGTGAAATATAAGCTGGTTTAAGTGGTGGGGTTGGGGGGGTGGTGGTGGTTTGTTGGGACAAGCAGCCAATGGAAGGTGGAGATAACCAAAAGCCTTTTTTTCTTCCCATTTTCAATATTTTTATCTCTGATTATGTGAAATGTTCAAAGGAAATGACAAGAAAGGTTTTTTTTTAAATGTTCTGATGATTATTCTGCAGGTTTGTATATACCAACGTCCTGGAGATTGACCTTCAGCCCCTGGAGACTCCAGGCCAATCCTGGAGGATTGGGAACCCTAGCTAGCAGAGGTGATGGGATGAATGGCCTCCTGCATTGAGTTTTCTATGCACTGACTGTACTCAACTAGCCAGTGCTTGCAAATCTGTGTCCAACAATCGATGTGATTCTGCAATTGGACAACACTTGCTAAACAATCTCGAATGCGCTATGAATTACACTGACAACCAATTTAAGATTATCAGTCGGGCCCGCAGCATAGCTCACTTACACATGTTAAATGCTACATATATTCACACACAGGATTCTGTCCCACATATTGCACCTTTCTCAACTAAACAAAAGTTGGAGAACAGCCATTCCCTGATTCATTCCCTAGGACAATTCCTTGACCAATAATAGTCGACCTGCCCGGTTTGAATTTAAACAAAAGCTTGGCAGTTAACTGTTTCCTGGTGCATTCTCCATCGTAATGCCTCTATCAATCAGAGTCCAATTGCCAACCAATCAGCAACCTCTTCTTACGCAGTAGAAATTGTTAATTAAAGCTAAGTACTGCGGATGCTGGAGATCTGAAATTAAAAACAGAAAGTGTTGGAAAGACTCAGCAGGTCTCGCAGCCCCTGTGGAGAGAGGGAAAAAACCAGAATTAACATTTCGAGTCCCTCCTTTGGAACGATAAATTGTTGCTCCTTTTGGGATTTGGCATTCTTGCGAATCTGTCCTGATCTGTGCAAGACGGGAAGCTTCAACAACAAGTCTCTTCCCCCACCCCCCCCAACCCCACCCCGGCAATGCTCAGTGTTAAAAGAGGGCAGAGGAAGGACGGGTAAAGGGGAATGGGTGGAATGGACTCTGAGTTGATGAGCTAGCAGAGGTGTGATGGGACGAATGGCCTCCAGTTGTGGGGATTTCTAGGGCTGTTTCAATTGGGGGCAGTGCTGTGTTTAATTGTTGAGTTGACAGGCTATTAAAATAAACACGTAATGAGCAGGAAAATAAAGTGGAGGCTAAAAAAGGGCGGGGTTAGTGCCCAGCTATAATGCACAAGAGAGGGGGAGGCTGAGGAGCTTGACCTTCCCAAGATGGCGGCCGGCCCAGGGAGGGTAGGGGCTGTGATCGTCGTCATCCAGGACGTGACGCGATCCAGCTTCCGGCCCCTGGAAAACCCCGTTATATCCGGGTCCCCGCGTAGGCCTTCCTTCTTTTCCACGCTAGCGAGTCCACGCTAAAGATGCCTGTGAGTGTCGGCGGGCCGGAGGGAGAGGGGCGTTGGGGAGGAAAAAGCCCACCGAGCGGTTCCCCCCTCCCTTCCTGCCAAGGAGGGAAGGGTGGAGGAGAGTACGCGGGCGGACAGTGGAGGCGGGGGTTAAAACGCTTTAATTTGAAAACCAAAGTCCCTCGGCTGATCGAACGACGGGTGGAAAAGATGGCGGCAGTCGCTGCCTCTCCGAACGGCCGCTCTGGGGCCGCGCGAGGCTGCTGTCCCTGCCACCACCCCCTCCCGTTGCCCCTGGCAGCTGGGAGCGCGAGGCTGTTCTCTCCTTTATTCCCCCGGTTTCTCCGGCCAATCCCCGTTCACCCCCACTCCGTTACTCGGGGCAACGCCGCGCGCGAGCCCGAGGGGGAATCGGCGGCCGCCTGTCAATCAAACCCCGTCGTCTCCCTGGGCAACGCGACCAGTCCCCCGAGGTTTTTTTTGCGGGGGGGTGGTGGTTGGTTTGTGAGGGGGAAGCGGGTGATGGCCGCCCGTCAATCAAACAGACCCCCTGCAGCGCCGTCTCCCGGGACGACTCCACGAGGGTGGTGGTGGCAGCAGCCACCGCACGCCCGTCCGCCCCCGGGTCCCTACGCCCGCCGGTCCGATATGCACCTGTGATCTGATTCCTATGGCCCAGGCATTTAATGTGTGGGCTGGGGGTGAATTAAAGTGTTGCAAAAGGCCTGGCGCCAGAGGGGCATCAATCTCCGAGGAATTTGCAAGTTGGGTATTTGTTTTCAGCATCCTGCACCCTGTTTGCAGAAGGGCTTTACAAACTGGGGCATTTACTATCTGCGTCCTGTTTGCAGAAGGGCTTTACAAACTGGGGCATTTACTATCCACATCCTGTTTGCAGAAGGGCTTCGCAAACTGGGGCATTTACTATCCGCATCCTGTTTGCAGAAGGGCTTTGCAAACTGGGGCATTTAGCTATCTGCATCCTGTTTGCAGAAGGGCTTTGCAAACTGGGGCATTTAGCTATCCGCACCCTGTTTGCAGAAGGGCTTTACAAACTGGGGCATTTACTATCTGCATCCTGTTTGCAGAAGGGCTTTGCAAACTGGGGCATTTACTATCCGCATCCTGTTTGCAGAAGGGCTTTGCAAACTGGGGCATTTAGCTATCCGCATCCTGCACCCCGTTTGCATTACAAGGATTGCAAATAAGCTGCTCCCTTTAAATTCCGGATTTATTAATCCTACTCAAATGCCACCAGCGGCTGTGATGGGATTTGACCCCAGGCCTCTGGGTTGCTGAGCCAGTGACATTAACGCCATGCCATCATCTTTCCCCCTAACTTCATGTTTTGCCTTTCACCACCTTGACGCATCCCCAGAGCTTTGTAGCCAATGAAAGTACTTATTTTATTGCGAAGTGTAGGCACCATTATGATGTAGGAAGTGTGTGGCATTTGGGTTGCGCACAGCAAGCTCTCACAAATGTGATAGTGAACAGATCAACTTTTGTTTTAAATGGAAGTTGTCAGTTGAGGGACACAGATTGAGCTCAGGACGCCACCACTCTTCCCGTATGGGGCTGTTGGATCTTTTACAACCGCCTGAGAAAGCAGATGGGGAAACCTCAGTTTAACGTCTCACCCATAAGACGGCAGCACGCCCCTCTCCCTGACCCCCACTCTGCTCCAGCCCTCCAAGTGTTGGCCTGGGTTATGGGCTCAAGTCTCTGGAGCGGGATCCGAACCCTTAAGGTCTCGTCAGAGGTGTTGCCCAAAACTGATAATGAATCTGCAGTTTGACGTTTGGGGAAAAAAGTGTTGATAGGATGGTCTGATTCGACGGCCCAGAAACTAATGCTGCTCAATAACGTTGGGGAGACAGCTTTTGATTCTTGTGACAGGGTGATAAAAGGTTAAATTAGAGTCCAGTACCCCTCACATTGCCCACATGGAATTGCACTGGACAGTTACTTGTACAACAGTAACATTGTGTTGTTGAAGGACCTGTAAACACACACACACTTCTCTTGGCTCTCGTATGTGTGTTTCATTAGCTGCAACGCGTTTTGGGAAAGTGTGATATATATGAGAGGATTTTTTGCTTCTGCTGTGTTGAGGGATGAACGTCTCAGGCTGAACCCTGGTGTTTAAACGGTGCCCTGCACATTCCCTTAAGGCCGAGTGGATGTTTGACAATCAGCCCCGCATTCACCTGCTTCTGATCGCACATCTGACCGGGAGAGATTGCTCATCTCTGCTGCTGGGCTGACCGCTTCTGGGCAGAGTTGTTACTGTGACGATTTCTTTAGTGGGGGGGGGGGGGGGGGGAAGAGGAGGGGTAAGTGAAGGAGCTAATGGCTGGAGCGTGCAGGCTGATCGCCTGGTATTAGTGGGAGCACTAGTCACACTACCGGTGTATCAGTGTACATGTGCTCGGCACAGATTGACAAAACCTGGCTCTCAGTGAAGCTTAAATGGCTGTGTCCACATTCCCACCCTTGAGTAGCATAGGGTGTCCACTAGGACCCTAACCCTCCATGAAGCAGTGTCTTTTCTCTCTCACTCTCATTCCCTCACTCGCTTGTTTTCTTGCTCGCGCGCTCTGCATTTCAAAGGGGCCTGGGACAGTCGGTAGCTGAATTCTGGCCCCACGTGCGAGCGCCCCCGGCGTTATGTGAAGGACGGACTGTCGGGCTGCTGGGGTGGATGGGAGGGGGAGGGGGAGGAAAGTGAATAACGATCAGTAAGCTCACGCTCTTGTTTCTTTCGTCTCCAGCTGGCAAAAGATTTGTTGCATCCATCTCCCGAGGAGGAGAAGAGGAAACACAAGAAGAAGCGTCTGGTGCAAAGTCCCAACTCCTACTTCATGGATGTCAAGTGCCCTGGTGTGTATTTACCGACCCCCCCCCCCCCCCCCCCCCCCAACACTGCCCCCTACCCCGATTGAATGCGAAGGCTGGTGGCAGACTCTGCATTTTGCCAGTTCCACAGAGCATTTGAAATGAGCCTGCACCAGTCTCCCTCCCATTCTCTCGAGATTTAGACTACAGTCAGAAATCTGCCTTAGTTTGGCACTAACCAGTCATCCTATTCCAGCCCATGAAGGGGATGAGAGAAGGGTGTTAATGCAGTGGGAATTTAGAGGAAATTGTACCTGTCTTCGGAGTGTTTGATGGGGACAGTGTAGAGGGAGCTTTACCCTGTATCTAACCCTGTGCTATACCTGTGCTGGGAGTGTTTGATGGGGACAGTGTAGAGGGAGCTTTACTCTGTATCTAACCCCGTGCTGTACCTGTCCTGGGAATGTTTGATGGGGACAGTGTAGAGGGAGCTTTACTCTGTATCTAACCCCGTGCTGTACCTGTCCTGGGAGTGTTTGATGGGGACAGTGTAGAGGGAGCTTTACTCTGTATCTAACCCCGTGCTGTACCTGTCCTGGGAGTGTTTGATGGGGACAGTGTAGAGGGAGATTTACTCTGTATCTAACCCCGTGCTGTACCTGCCCTGGGAGTGTTTGATGGGGACAGTGTAGAGGGAGATTTACTCTGTATCTAACCCCGTGCTGTACCTGTCCTGGGAATTCTTGTTACTGGAAGTAGGTATGTGAAATTTTCCACAACTCTCATTATCTCCCTTACAATTTAGAATAAAAGTTAGATGAGTTTTGTTTGCATTTGACATCTTCCCTTTTTAAATACTCGTTTTCTGATCAGTTTTGAAAGGTGCCTCTTCCCATCTGTTCCTGATTTTTATATTGCTGTTTCTAAGGTTGCTACAAAATCACTACTGTGTTCAGCCATGCACAGACTGTAGTGCTGTGTGTCGGATGCTCCACCGTACTCTGCCAGCCCACCGGAGGAAAGGCCAGGTTAACAGAAGGTGAGTGTTGCTTGCCTGGCGTTCTGACGTGCTTTACATCTCCCTGCCCCCAGTTCGGTTCACTTCCAGAAACCTCTCAGTAAACTGACTGAATGGGGTGTGCAGAAATGCACTGGGCTGAGCTCTTTGCTGTGGTGACTAGTGTGAAGAGACAGGCGATCTTACTGGGAGCAGCTAGACTAGCGTTGACAGGCAGGGCCTATGTTCTGATTAGCTCTCCCTTTCTGAAGTGTTCCCAGCACCTCTTTTTTAACTTGCAGATTGACCAACAGAGCCCCCCCTCTCTCCCTCGCCCGTTGCCCTCATTCTAAGCTCAGTATTCTTCTTCCTCATTCAAAACATCTCCTCCGAGCCCTGAGAACAGTGGAACTCCCTCAGGCTTCCCTCCCTCCAGCAGCCCACAGGCTTTTAGATACAATGACGCTGTTTGACTCGCCTGCAAAACAAAAAAGATGTCCTTCAGCCTTGGACTTGATTTTCTTGATCTTGGAGCATGAAGTTAGGGGAGAGCCCAAAGAAGCAAAAATGTTGAGAGTGAGTGTGCGTGGAACATTGTTAACGTCCAAGTGGCAAATGTGTGGACATCCTGGGGTTCCTTGTGTCCATGTGTTGGGAACTGATCTGGCCGTTGTCTCCCCCCCTCCCCCCCTGTTGGGAACTGATCTGGCCGTTATCCGTCCCCCCCCCCACAAGTGATTGGACAGCCTGATATATTCCCAGGTGCTTCACTCCCATTGGCGTTTATACCTTTGAATCACAGTCTTTTGACACTGTGACCGGGGACCCGGTGTAGGAGAAGGGGGGGTTTTGTAGAGGCTGATTGTGAGGGAGAGCCAGACATTGGGTTAGATTGGAGCCCGGGATCCAAAGTTGAGCAAGAGTTCGGGTGTCCAAAGCCAGTGGCCATAGGTTATGGGTCACAGCACAGAAGGAGGCCATTCGGCCCACTGTGTTTGTGCTGGCTCGCTGCAAGAGCAACTCGCTGAGTCCCGCTACCCCCTGCCTTTTCTCCAGTAGCTCTGCAAACTTCCTCTTCAGTTAATTCTCCAATTCCCCTTTTGAAAGTCATGATCGAACCTGCCTCCACCACGCTCTCAGGCAGCGCATTCCAGGTGGTAGCCACTCCCCATGTAAAAGTTTTCCCTCGTGTTGCCATTGGTTCTTTCTTCCATTCATCTTAATTCAGTGTCCTCTGGTTCTCAACTTCCGTCAAAAGTTTCTCCCTGTCTACGGTGCTCCAGACCCCTCGTGGTTTTGAACACCTCTATCGCACCTCCTCTCAACCTTCTCTCCTCCGTGAAGAACAGCCCCAGCTTCGCCAGTCTTTCCACAGAACTGAAGCCCCTCGTCCCTGGAACCATTCTGGTGAATCTTTCCCCCCCACTCTCTCCAACGTCCTTTCTACAGTGCAGCGCACAATACTCCAGCTGAGGCCAAACCAACCAGTGTTATATACGGCTTCGTTACTTCCTTGCTTCTGAACTCCCTGTCCCTATTTATAAAGCCCAGAGTGCCTTAAGCTTTATTAACTGCTTTCTCCACCCGCCCTATTCAGTTTGTGCCCCAGGACCCCTCTGACCCGACACGATAGCCATTAATAAATCTGGCGGAGAAACTTCTTTACCCGGAAGGGGGGGCGGGGTGAATGTGGGACTCGCTCCTGCTGGGAGTGGGCGAGGTGAATAGCGACGATGCATTGAAAGGGGTGGGGGAGAGAGAAGCTGGATAAACATGAGGGAGTAAGGAAGTATGGTGATAAGTGGGTTATGCTGATGCGAGGTCAGGCAGAAGAGGCTCGTGTGAAGCGTGGGTGCTGGCACAAACCAGGTGGGCTGAACGGCCTGTTTCTGTGCTGTATGTATCATGCCCTGTAAACGCGCCCTCATGCATTTTGACTGCACTCCAAGGTGGTTGTGTTTTTCATTGTTCTCTCCTCCCTCCCTCTCTCTCTCTCTCTCTCTCTCTGCAGGCTGTTCCTTCAGAAGAAAGCAGCACTAAAAATGAAAGTTGGCATTTGAGGATGGGTGAGACCTCACACAGCTGGGCTCCTGGAGTCTGGCTGAGGGACACTGATTCACTTCCTTGGGCTCTGGATGGCAGCATGGGAGAGATGGAACTGGGGGAAGGAGGGAGGGTGTCAGTGACCTGAAGCCTTGCTCATCTGCTGGATGAGCTTTTGTTTTTTGTTTATTGTTTTTGGACCCTCTTGCTGGTATTGAGTTATTTGTTAGAACTGTCAAATAAAATGACATAACGTATTGATTTTTTTTTTTAACCTGTGGCTTATTTATAGTGTTGGAATTCTCCACAGCAAGGTTTGTACGGCTGACACACGCGCAGCTTAGGGCACGTGCAGCGCTGCCTGGGGGCAGGGAAGGTGCGTCTGCCCCCATTTCCCAACTCCTGCTGTTGAACGTTAGCGTACAAATTTAAAAAGTCTTGGCTTAGGTGTCAGCTGGTGGCTCCGAGTGCGGCCCATTGGGCTTCTGAGTCTGATGGTCGCAGGTTCGGGTCCCACTGCAGAAACCTGAGAAACGGGAACAAGTCCCAGAAGGGTTTCGATAAGGTAGACGGAGACCAGATGTTTCCACTCCTGGAACTGTTTGCTGGGGGGGGGGGGGGGGGGGTGCGGCATCAGTACAGGAGAGTCACTGATAAATCCAATGGGGAATTCAGGAGAAATGCCTTTACCCGGGGGCGGGGGGGGGGGGGGGGGGGGGGGGGGGGGAGGAGTGTGGGACGTGCTCCCGCGCGGTGGGGGGAGAGAGTGTGGTACGCGCTCCCGCGCGGGGGCTGGGAGAGTGTGGGACACGCTCCTGCGGGGGGGGGGGGGGGGGGGAGTGGGTGGGCGGGACGCGCTCCCACGTTGGGGGGGGGGAAGAGTGTGTGGGACGCGCTCCCGCGCGGTGGGGGGGGGGGGGGGGTGTGAGACGTGCTCCCGCGCGGTGGGGGGAGAGAGTGTGGGACACGCACCGGTGGGGGGGGGGGTGGGTGGGACGCGCTCCCACGTGGGGGGGGGAAGAGTGTGTGGGACGCGCTCCCGCGCGGTGGGGGGGGGGAGAGAGTGTGGGACATGCTCCCGCGGAGGGGAGAGAGTGTGGGACGCAGAGATGGATTGAAGGGGGGTGAAGCTGGATAAACACAAAGGAATAGAAGGATATGTTGATGGGGGGGGGGGTGGGGGGGTGAGATGAAGAGGGAGGTGGGAAGAGTCTGTGGAGCAGAAACACCATTTTGTGTGCACTGGCACTTTTACTGGAGATGCAACATGAATGCCCCAGTGCACATATTTGCTGTTTCACAGACAGTGGGATCTTGCTGTTTCTTACCACGTGCTCTGAACCCGGTGGGTGCTGGTGGACGTGGAGCCATCGCATCTCACCCAGTGCCCCCCCCCTCCTCCACACACACACACACACACACACACACACACACACATATACTCTCACTCCCTTGGACTCTCCAGCTGCAGTTAACATGATCTGGGGTGGGAATCCTAACCCTTTAACCCCCTTTTTGGCTCAGAGGTGCTGAAACCTGCTAACGCAGCACAATGCCTAGGGAAACTGTACCGTGATTTTGGGGGGGGGGGGGTGCTGGAGAGAGGGTATGGGGGTGACTGCAAGGATGGTACTTTTTATTTTCGCCCACTGGACTGTGTGCCTGTGGCAGTTGTATGCACTGAATGAGAATGAGCACAGACCACGCGTCTCCTGAATCTGGGCTCTTGGGACTGAAATGCACTAAGCTGCTGCAGCGAATTGCAAGATCTCAGCGCGTGCGTCCACATTTAAATACCCAACAGCAGCCCTTGTAATACTGCTGTTCAGATAGGAAAGTGCCCACGTTCATAAGGGTCTACTAGGAGTGCCACGCTGACCAGTCAGAACTCTATCTCAGCGCCAGGGGTTACACTACACGGCAAAGGTTACCCAAACTTGGATTGCATCCCCTGGATTTAGGGGATGGTCATAAGCAGAGAGAAGTGATTCCGGCTGACTGGAGAGTCTAGGACTCGGGGGCAGAGTCTCTAAACTCGATCCAGACCTTTCAGCAGTGAAATTAGGAAACCCTTTGACACACACACACACACACACACACACACACACACACACGGTGGTAGAAGTTTGGAACTCTCCTGCAAATGGCAATTGATGATCAGTCAACTGCTTTTTTTTAAAAAAAAATCAATATTGAGATTTTAAAATTGTCGATCAAGAAATTTAGATTTCAGGTGGAGGGGGTGAAAGATGAGTAGATGGAGTTAGGGCACAGATCAGCCACGATTTCATTGAGGGGCTGAATGGCCTCCTGCTTCTATTTGAGTTAGGAGTCAGCCACATGGCTGTGGGTCTGCAGTGACATGTAGACCAGCAGATTTCCTTCACTAAAGTGGTACTAGTGAACCAGATGGGTTTTTACAATTGATAGTTGTCATGGTCAGCATTACCCAGCTTTCAACTCCAGATTTTACTAATTGAATTTAAATTCCACCAGCTGCTGCGGCGGGATTGGAACCAGCGCCCTCACGGCATTAGCCTGGGGTCCCTGGATTACTAGGTGCAGTGACATTACTGCTGTGCCATTGCCACTCCCTCGGCGTCTGCCTCTGTTTTGTGATGAGTAACTAACTCGGGTGCTGTCTGGAATCAGCTGCCTCTTGGGCAGGGAGGGGTGGGGTTGGACCCGAGAGCTTCCCAGTTCAGCTAATCCTCAGCACAAGCTTACCGGGAGCAGTTCCCCGAAGGCTTGCTGCCACCACTTCCCCACGGCAGGTAAGGGGTGGCTGAGACTTCATAGCCCACAAATGAATTCATTTAAAAAGCACTTAGTGTTTCCTTGCCGGTCAGCGTCAAACAGGCTAGCTCTAACAGGCAATACTCCCTCTTGAGGGGTGTGTACTCCAATACTGTAAAGACAAAATACCCTCTAAGGGTAGGGGGGGAGGCAGAATCTAAATATTAGACCCAGACCTTTCAGGAGCGAGATTAGCAGACACTCCTACACACAAAGAGTGGTGCAAGTTTGGAACTCTCCTCTGCAAATGGCAATTAACCCTAGGTGAGTTGTTAATTTTAAATCTGAGATTGATCAGATATTTATTAACCTAGTCCTAGACCCACTTCCCCCGACCAACAGATATAGTTGCTCTCTATCCACCCCTTCAAAAACCTCAATCACATCAGCCCTTAACCTTCGAAATTCCAATGGATACCATCTTAATTTGTGTAATCTCTCCCCTGTAATTTAACCCTTGGAGTACAGGTACCATCCTGGTGAATCTTCATTGACCAAAGGCATTAAAGGATGTGGGTTAACAGTGGGTTTATTTTATTCTTTCATGGGATGTGGGTGTCGGTTGCCTGTCCCCTAATTGCCCCTTGAACTGAGTGGTCTCGCTCAGTCATTTCAGGGGGGGGCATTTAAGAGCCAACCACATGGCTGCGGGTCTGGAGTCACGTGTAGGCCAGACCGGGTGAGGAAGCAGATTTCTTTCACTAAAGGGCATTAGTGAGCCAGATGGGTTTTTTTAAAAAAAAATCAATGCTAGTTTCACGGACACCATTACTGAGACCAGCATTTAATTCCAGGTTTATTAATGGAATTCTAATTCTACCTGCAATGATGAGATTTGAACCTGTGTTCCCAGAGCATTAGTCTAGGCCTTTGAATTAGTAGGCCAGCATCATTACCACTACACCACCATCTCTAAAATCACTCCATGTGGGAATTAAGTCACAAGTCAGCCATGATCCCATTGAGTAGCAGGTTCGAGGGGCTGAATGGCCTCTTCCTGCTCCTATGTAATAGGCTCAATGGGCTGTTTCCCTACCTATGTAACTAACCTGAGGGCAGAATGGCCTCCTGGGCATCTCTGAGCAGCAGAGGGATCTGTGGGGCAGCTCAAGAGACCCTTTGAAAAAGAGGGGTGTGGGAACTGGAAGAAGATCGGGGGACACAACAATCAGGATGGCAACTTGCACTGCTTTAGGTCTGCAATTGTCCTGTGCTGTGCAGCCATTTTGTAATGGTATAAAGACAAAGAGAACAGATGCTGTCACACCAGGGAAAGGGTAACCTGATGGAAGATTATCGTGTGGTGGAATTTTAAGCCTTGGTATCTCATTTTGACCCTGAGCTGTGCCTCCAACCACCTGTCCTTTCAATCACAAAGAATGCCTGCTTCTAGCTCTGCAGAATCACCCTTCTGAGTACCACACCTTTGCTATCTCCAGACCTGACCATTCGAAAGCTCTCCTGCTTGGCCTACCGTCTCCCACACTGCAAACCTCAATTAATCCAAAACTCTGCCGCCCATATGCACCCAAGTCCCGTACACCATCTCCCAACGAGAGAATCTAACCATCCCGCCTCACCATTCAGTGACATTACCATCGCTGGATCCCCCACTGTCAACCCCTGGTGGTGGGGGGGTGGGGTTTACCAGTGACCAGAGACTGAACTGGACCAGCCATATAAATACTGTGGTGACAAGATCAGGCTGGGAATTCTGCAGAGAATAACTTACATCCTGACTCCCCAAAGTCTGTCCACCATCTAGGCTGGGAATTCTGCAGAGAATAACTTACATCCTGACTCCCCAAAGTCTGTCCACCATCTACAAGACACAAGTCAGGAGTGTGATGGAATACTCCCCACTTGCCTGGATGAGCGCAGCTCCCACAACACTCAAGAAGCTCGACACCATCCAGGACAAAGCAGCCCCGCTTGATCAGCACCCCATCCACAAACATTCACTCCCTCCACCACCGACGCACAGTAGCAGCAGTGTGTGTACCATCTGCAAGATGCATTGCAGCAACTCACCAAGGCTCCTTCGACAGCACCTTCCAAACCCACGACCTCTACCATCTAGAAGGTCAAGGGCAGCAGACACATGGGGAACACCACCACCTGGAAGTTCCCCTCCGAGCCCCTCACCATCCTGACTTGGAAATATACCGGCCGTTCCTTCACTGTCGCTGGGTCAAACTCCCTCCCTAACAGCACGGTGGGTGTACCTACACCACAGGGACGGCAGCGGCTCAAGAAGGCGGCTCACCCACCACCTTCTCAAGGGGGCAATTAGGGATGGGCAATAAATACCGAGCTAATCCCATGAAATAATAGAAAAAAGCACCACTTACAAGGCACAAGTCAGGATTGTGCTGGAATACTCTCCACTTGCCTGGAAAGGAGCGGCTCTGACAACAGCGAAGAGGCTCCAGATCACCCAGGAGAAAGCAACCCGCTGGTTCGGCAACCCATCCACCGCCTTCCATTTACTCCCTCTACAGGTAAGGCATCGATGTGTGTGAATATTGTGAAAGATCAGGGTTAGGCTTGGCTGTGATGCTTTCTTCAGTCAAACAGCTTTCCAACACTTATTGCCTCAAGACTGGAGAGTACTGCTGTGTAGAAGTCCAATTCTAGAGTCAGGACCTGCATGTAGGAGGGAAAATGCATTTAAATCCGATCAGATATTGGCAGCCTTGCAATACCATGAATGTGCCACCAGATGGCACTGGGTGTCCAATTGGATGGACTCATTGTTAAAACATCTCACTACATCTGTTGATTGGTTGAAGGCTTCTCAATGCTGACTGGGTATCCTAATTCAAATTCAATACAGCAGTCTCAACCTCCTTGACTTAACTGTTGGCCCAATGTACAAACACACCTAAAATTTAGCAAATTTCCAGCTGGGAAACTGAAATGTGACACTGGTGCTGCAGAGGGCGATCTTCTGATTAAAGCACTGTTGGGAACTTCACTCTGTACTTAACCTTGTACATTACCTGCCCTGGGACTACTGATGGGGACGGTGCAGAGGGAGCTTTACTCTGTATCTAACTCTGTGCTGTACCTGTCCTGGGAGTGTTTGATGGGGACAGTGTAGAGGGAGATTTACTCTATATCTAACCCCGTGCTGTACCTGTCCTGGGAGTGTTTGATGGGGACAGTGTAGAGGGAGCTTTACTCTGTATCTAACCCCGTGCTGTACCTGTCCTGGGAGTGTTTGATGGGGACAGTGTAGAGGGAGCTTTACTCTGTATCTAACTCCATGCTGTACCTGTCCTGGGTGTGTTTGATGGGGACAGTGTAGAGGGAGATTTACTCTGTATCTAACCCCGTGCTGTACCTGTCCTGGGTGTGTTTGATGGGGACAGTGTAGACTAGAGGGAGCTTTACTCTGTATCTAACCCCGTGCAGTACCTGTCCTGGGAGTGTTTGATGGGGACAGAGTAGACTAGAGGGAGCTTTACTCTGTATCTGACCCTGTGCTTTAACTGCCCTGCAAGATTTTTTATTCATTCAGGTGTTGTGGGCCTTGCAGTCTGGGCCTGCATCTATTGCTCATCCCTAGTTGCCCTTGAGAAGGTGAGCTGCCTTCTTGAACCACTGCAGTCCAGGTTGTCGTGACTCACTGGGGAGAGTGTGCTGTAATAGCCAGCCCCACTATTCTGCGAACCACGACAATGTGAAAAGTGACCAAAGCACCAGATTGTCCCAATTCTACCTCACCGTTTAATTTAGGTTAACAGAATCTGAGCACCAGGTTTGTAAACTTAATAAGTAAATAACTGTTTATTGAAGAAATTGTTGTTTAGCAGTGGAAAAGGAAAGAAATTGAACTGCTAATTTCTAACACTATAAATTAAACTCTACACCCTTCTTCAATCCCTATATGTATACACAAGACATATAAGATGCACAAATCATGGATTTTAAGGGTGGGATAAATAGCACCAACCCGGAGAACAGGATTCGATGGGTTGATTTTGATCAATGTCTCCCAAATTCCTTTCAGTTCCTGTTGATGACACAAGGTGGTCTTCCTGCACTTTTAGTATTTGGTTCACTAGTTGAGAACTTGCTTTTCAGTGTCTCTAACAGTGATTTTCCCCTTTGCCTCATGACAGGGGTTTTCAGAGAGGGAGAGTAGGTTATAAAGATATGAGGAGAAAATAACCAGCTAGCTATTATTGTGGAATTACTGGAATCCTCACACAGAGGAGAAAGAGGTTTTAGGTCTTGTTCCTTTCAGGCTAGGAACTATTCAGCTGCACTGCCCTCACACAAAACCTGATCACCTGGTCAGGAGCCAATTAAAATGCTGTTGTCAGGCAGCTCCCAGGGTCCAGGACTCCTTTCCAGCACCATCCTGTCTTTCATGGCACACTCTGTTCCAGGACTGCAACATTGTGTAAACCTCTCATCCTGTTCTTGTGGACATGTCCTTTAAACTGCAGCCATTGTGATTCTAATCCACAGTCCAACAGAAAATAAAAAGATATATTCCTTACTATGTGGTGTAGGTACACACACAGTGCTGTTAGGAAGGGAGTTCCAGGATTTTGACTCAGTGACAGTGAAGGAACGGCCGATATATTTCCAAGTCAGGATGGTTAGAGACTTGGAGGAGAACTTCCAGGTGGTGGTGTTCCCATCTATCTGCTTCCTCTGTCCTTCTAGATGGTAGCGATCGTGGGTTTGGAAGGTGCTGTCTAAGGAGCCTTGATGAATTCCTGCAGTGTATCTTGTAGATGGTATACACACTGCTGCTACTGTGTGTCGGTGGTGGAGGGAGTGAATGTTTGTGGATGTGCCAATCAAGTGGGGCTGCTTTGTTCTGGATGGTGTCGAGCTTCTTGAGTGTTGTTGGAGCTGCACTCATCCACGCAGGTGGAGTATTCCATCACACTCCTGACTTCTGCCCTGTAGATGGTGGACAGGCTTTGGGGAGTCAGGAGGTGAGTTACTCTCCGCAGGATTCCTAGCCTCTGACCTGCTTTTGTAGCCACAGTATTTATATGGCTGGTCCAGTTCAGTTTCTAGTCAATGGTAACCCCCCAGGATGTTGATAGTGGGGGATTCCGTGATGATAATGCCATTGAACATCAAGGGGCGATGGTTGGATTCTCTCTTGTTGGAGATGGTCATTGCCTGGCACTTGTGTGGTGCGAATGTTATTTGTCACTTGTCAACCCAAGCCTGGATATTGTCCAGGTCTTGCTGCATTTGGACATGGGCTGCTTCAGTATCAGTGGAGTCACGAATGGTGCTGAACATTGTGCAATCATCAGCGAACATCCCCACTTCTGACCTTATGATGAAGATGATTGGGCTGAGGACACTACCTTGAGGAACTCCTCCAGTGATGTCCTGGAGCTGAGATGACTGACCTGCAACAATCATTTTCCTTTGTGCTAGGTATGACTCCAGCAAGCGGAGAGTTTTCCCCGATTCCCATAGACTCCAGGTTTACTAGGCTGCTTGATGTCAAGGGCAGTCACTCTCACCTCACCTCGGGAGTTTAGCTCTTTTATCTATGTTTGAACCAAGACTGTAATGAGGTCAGGAGCTGAGTGGCCTTGGCGGAACCCAAATTGGGTGTCAGTGAGCAGGTTATTGCTGCTTGATAGCACTGTTGATGACTCCTTCCATTACTTTACTGATGATGTAGAGTAGACTGATGGGGCAGTAATTGGCCGGGTTGGATTTGTCCAGCCTTTTCTGTCCAGGACATACTTAGGTAATTTTCCACATAGCCGGGTATATGCCATTGTTGTAGCTGTACTGGAACAGCTTGGCTAGGGGTGTGGCAAGTGTTTGATGGGGAGTGTAGAGGGAGCTTTATTCCGTATCTAACCTTTGCTGTACCTGTCCTGGGAGTGTTTGATGGGGACAGTATAGAGGGAGCTTTATCTGTATCTAACCCCATGCTGTACCTGTCCTGGGTGTGTTTGATGGGGACAGTGTAGAGGGAGCTTTACTCTGTATCTAACCCCGTGCTGTACCTGTCCTGGGAGTGTTTGATGGGGACAGTGTAGAGGGAGCTTTACTCTGTATCTAACCCCGTGCCATACCTGTTCTGGGTGTGTTTGATGGGGACACTGTAGAGGGAGCTTTACTCTGTATCTAACCCCGTGCTGTACCTGTCCTGGGAGTGTTTGATGGGGACACTGTAGAGGGAGCTTTACTCTGTATCTGACCCCGTGCTGTACCTGTCCTGGGAGTATTTGATGGGGACAGTGTAGACTAGAGGGAGCTTTACTCTGTATCTGACCCTGTGCTTTAACTGCCCTGCAAGATTTTTTATTCATTCAGGTGTTGTGGGCCTCGCAGTCTGGGCCTGCATCTATTGCTCATCCCTAGTTGCCCTTGAGAAGGTGAGCTGCCTTCTTGAACCACTGCAGTCCAGGTTGTCGTGACTCACTGGGGAGAGTGTGCTGTAATAGCCAGCCCCACTATTCTGTGAACCACGACAATGTGATAAGTGACCAAAGCACCAGATTGTCCCAATTCTACCTCACCGTTTAATTTAGGTTAACAGAATCCGAGCACCAGGTTTGTAAACTTAATAAGTAAATAACTGTTTATTGAAGAAATTGTTGTTTAGCAGTGGAAAAGGAAAGAAATTGAACTGCTAATTTCTAACACTATAAATTAAACTCTACACCCTTCTTCAATCCCTATTTGCATACACAAGACATATAAGATGCACAAATCATGGATTTTAAGGGTGGGATAAAGCAGTTCAATAGCACCAACCCGGAGAACAGGATTCGATGGGTTGATTTTGATCAATGTCTCCCAAATTCCTTTCAGTTCCTGTTGATGACACAAGGTGGTCTTCCTGCACTTTTAGTATTTGGTTCACTAGTTGAGAACTTGCTTTTCAGTGTCTCTAACAGTGATTTTCCCCTTTGCCTCATGACAGGGGTTTTCAGAGAGGGAGAGTAGGTTATAAAGATATGAGGAGAAAATAACCAGCTAGCTATTATTGTGGAATTACTGGAATCCTCACACAGAGGAGAAAGAGGTTTTAGGTCTTGTTCCTTTCAGGCTAGGAACTATTCAGCTGCACTGCCCTCACACAAAACCTGATCACCTGGTCAGGAGCCAATTAAAATGCTGTTGTCAGGCAGCTCCCAGAGTCCAGGACTCCTTTCCAGCACCATCCTGTCTTTCATGGCACACTCTGTTCCAGGACTGCAACATTGTGTAAACCTCTCATCCTGTTCTTGTGGACATGTCCTTTAAACTGCAGCCATTGTGATTCTAATCCACAGTCCAACAGAAAATAAAAAGATATGTTCCTTACTATGTGGTGTAGGTACACACACAGTGCTGTTAGGAAGGGAGTTCCAGGATTTTGACTCAGTGACAGTGAAGGAACGGCCGATATATTTCCAAGTCAGGATGGTGAGAGACTTGGAGGAGAACTTCCAGGAGGTGGTGTTCCCCATGTGTCTGCTGCCCTTGTCCTTCTAGATGGTAGCGATCGTGGGTTTGGAAGGTGCTGTCTAAGGAGCCTTGATGAATTCCTGCAGTGCATCTTGTAGATGGTATACACACTGCTGCTACTGTGTGTCGGTGGTGGAGGGAGTGAATGTTTGTGGATGGGGTGCCAATCAAGTGGGGCTGCTTTGTTCTGGATGGTGTTGAGCTTCTTGAGTGTTGTTGGAGCTGCACTCATCCACGCAGGTGGAGTATTCCATCACACTCCTGACTTGTGCCTTGTAGATGGTGGACAGGCTTTGGGGAGTCAGGAAGTGAGTTACTCTCCGCAGGAATCCCAGCCTCTGACCTGCTTTTGTAGCCACAGTATTTATATGGCTGGTCCAGTTCAGTTTCTAGTCAATGGTAACCCCCCAGGATGTTGATAGTGGGGGATTCCGTGATGATAATGCCATTGAACATCAAGGGGCGATGGTTGGATTCTCTCTTGTTGGAGATGGTCATTGCCTGGCACTTGTGTGGTGCGAATGTTATTTGTCACTTGTCAGCCCAAGCCTGGATATTGTCTAGGTCTTGCTGCATTTGGACATGGGCTGCTTCAGTATCAGTGGAGTCACGAATGGTGCTGAACATTGTGCAATCATCAGCGAACATCCCCACTTCTGACCTTATGATGAAGATGATTGGGCTGTGGACACTACCTTGAGGAACTCCTCCAGTGATGTCCTGGAGCTGAGATGACTGACCTGCAACAATCATTTTCCTTTGTGCTAGGTATGACTCCAGCAAGCGGAGAGTTTTCCCCGATTCCCATAGACTCCAGGTTTACTAGGCTGCTTGATGTCAAGGGCAGTCACTCTCACCTCACCTCGGGAGTTTAGCTCTTTTATCTATGTTTGAACCAAGACTGTAATGAGGTCAGGAGCTGAGTGGCCTTGGCGGAACCCAAATTGGGTGTCAGTGAGCAGGTTATTGCTGCTTGATAGCACTGTTGATGACTCCTTCCATTACTTTACTGATGATGTAGAGTAGACTGATGGGGCAGTAATTGGCCGGGTTGGATTTGTCCAGCCTTTTCTGTCCAGGACATACTTAGGTAATTTTCCACATAGCCGGGTATATGCCATTGTTGTAGCTGTACTGGAACAGCTTGGCTAGGGGTGTGGCAAGTGTTTGATGGGGAGTGTAGAGGGAGCTTTACTCCGTTTCTAACCTTTGCTGTACCTGTCCTGGGAGTGTTTGATGGGGACAGAATAGAGGGAGCTTTATCTGTATCTAACCCCATGCTGTACCTGTCCTGGGAGTGTTTGATGGGGACAGTGTAGAGGGAGCTTTACTCTGTATCTAACCCCGTGCTGTACCTGTCCTAGGAGTGTTTGATGGGGACAGTGTAGAGGGAGCTTTACTCTGTATCTAACCCCATGCTGTACCTGTCCTGGGAGTGTATGATGGGGACAGTGTAGAGGGAGCTTTACTCTGTAGCTAACCCCGTGCTGTACCTGTCCTGGGTGTGTATGATGGGGACAGTGTAGAGGGAGCTTTACTCTGTATTTAACCCCGTGCCATACCTGTCCTGGGAGTGTTTGATGGGGACAGTGTAGAGGGAGCTTTAGTCTGTATCTAACTCCGTGCTGTACCTGCCCAGGGTGTGTTTGATGGGGACAGTGTAGAGGGAGCTTTACTCTGTATCTAACCCCATGCTGTACCTGTCCTGGGAGTGTTTGATGGGGACACTGTAGAGGGAGCTTTACTCTGTATCTAACCCCATGCTGTACCTGTCCTGGGAGTGTTTGATGGGGACACTGTAGAGGGAGCTTTACTCTGTATCTAACCCCGTGCTGTACCTGTCCTGGGATTGTTTGATGGGGACAGTGTAGAGGGAGCTTTACTCTGTATCTAACCCTGGGCTGTACCTGTCCTGGGAGAGTTTGATGGGGACAGTGTAGAGGGAGCTTTACTCTGTATCTAACCCCATGCTGTACCTGTCCTGGGAGTGTTTGATGGGGACACTGTAGAGGGAGCTTTACTCTGTATCTAACCCCGTGCTGTACCTGTCCTGGGTGTGTTTGATGGGGACAGTGTAGACTAGAGGGAGCTTTACTCTGTATCTAACCCCGTGCTGTACCTGTCCTGGGTGTGTTTGATGGGGACAGTGTAGAGGGAGCTTTACTCTGTATCTGACCCTGTGCTTTAACTGCCCTGCAAGATTTTTTATTCATTCAGGTGTTGTGGGCCTCGCTGTCTGGGCCAGCATCTATTGCTCATCCCTAGTTGCCCTTGAGAAGGTGAGCTGCCTTCTTGAACCACTGCAGTCCAGGTTGTCGTGACTCACTGGGGAGAGTGTGCTGTAATAGCCAGCCCCACTATTCTGTGAACCACGACAATGTGATAAGTGACCAAAGCACCAGATTGTCCCAATTCTACCTCACCGTTTAATTTAGGTTAACAGAATCCGAGCACCAGGTTTGTAAACTTAATAAGTAAATAACTGTTTATTGAAGAAATTGTTGTTTAGCAGTGGAAAAGGAAAGAAATTGAACTGCTAATTTCTAACACTATAAATTAAACTCTACACCCTTCTTCAATCCCTATTTGCATACACAAGACATATAAGATGCACAAATCATGGATTTTAAGGGTGGGATAAAGCAGTTCAATAGCACCAACCCGGAGAACAGGATTCGATGGGTTGATTTTGATCAATGTCTCCCAAATTCCTTTCAGTTCCTGTTGATGACACAAGGTGGTCTTCCTGCACTTTTAGTATTTGGTTCACTAGTTGAGAACTTGCTTTTCAGTGTCTCTAACAGTGATTTTCCCCTTTGCCTCATGACAGGGGTTTTCAGAGAGGGAGAGTAGGTTATAAAGATATGAGGAGAAAATAACCAGCTAGCTATTATTGTGGAATTACTGGAATCCTCACACAGAGGAGAAAGAGGTTTTAGGTCTTGTTCCTTTCAGGCTAGGAACTATTCAGCTGCACTGCCCTCACACAAAACCTGATCACCTGGTCAGGAGCCAATTAAAATGCTGTTGTCAGGCAGCTCCCAGAGTCCAGGACTCCTTTCCAGCACCATCCTGTCTTTCATGGCACACTCTGTTCCAGGACTGCAACATTGTGTAAACCTCTCATCCTGTTCTTGCGGACATGTCCTTTAAACTGCAGCCATTGTGATTCTAATCCACAGTCCAACAGAAAATAAAAAGATATGTTCCTTACTATGTGGTGTAGGTACACACACAGTGCTGTTAGGAAGGGAGTTCCAGGATTTTGACTCAGTGACAGTGAAGGAACGGCCGATATATTTCCAAGTCAGGATGGTGAGAGACTTGGAGGAGAACTTCCAGGTGGTGGTGTTCCCCATGTGTCTGCTGCCCTTGTCCTTCTAGATGGTAGCGATCGTGGGTTTGGAAGGTGCTGTCTAAGGAGCCTTGATGAATTCCTGCAGTGCATCTTGTAGATGGTATACACACTGCTGCTACTGTGTGTCGGTGGTGGAGGGAGTGAATGTTTGTGGATGGGGTGCCAATCAAGTGGGGCTGCTTTGTTCTGGATGGTGTTGAGCTTCTTGAGTGTTGTTGGAGCTGCACTCATCCACGCAGGTGGAGTATTCCATCACACTCCTGACTTGTGCCTTGTAGATGGTGGACAGGCTTTGGGGAGTCAGGAAGTGAGTTACTCTCCGCAGGAATCCCAGCCTCTGACCTGCTTTTGTAGCCACAGTATTTATATGGCTGGTCCAGTTCAGTTTCTAGTCAATGGTAACCCCCCAGGATGTTGATAGTGGGGGATTCCGTGATGATAATGCCATTGAACATCAAGGGGCGATGGTTGGATTCTCTCTTGTTGGAGATGGTCATTGCCTGGCACTTGTGTGGTGCGAATGTTATTTGTCACTTGTCAGCCCAAGCCTGGATATTGTCTAGGTCTTGCTGCATTTGGACATGGGCTGCTTCAGTATCAGTGGAGTCACGAATGGTGCTGAACATTGTGCAATCATCAGCGAACATCCCCACTTCTGACCTTATGATGAAGATGATTGGGCTGTGGACACTACCTTGAGGAACTCCTCCAGTGATGTCCTGGAGCTGAGATGACTGACCTGCAACAATCATTTTCCTTTGTGCTAGGTATGACTCCAGCAAGCGGAGAGTTTTCCCCGATTCCCATAGACTCCAGGTTTACTAGGCTGCTTGATGTCAAGGGCAGTCACTCTCACCTCACCTCGGGAGTTTAGCTCTTTTATCTATGTTTGAACCAAGACTGTAATGAGGTCAGGAGCTGAGTGGCCTTGGCGGAACCCAAATTGGGTGTCAGTGAGCAGGTTATTGCTGCTTGATAGCACTGTTGATGACTCCTTCCATTACTTTACTGATGATGTAGAGTAGACTGATGGGGCAGTAATTGGCCGGGTTGGATTTGTCCAGCCTTTTCTGTCCAGGACATACTTAGGTAATTTTCCACATAGCCGGGTATATGCCATTGTTGTAGCTGTACTGGAACAGCTTGGCTAGGGGTGTGGCAAGTGTTTGATGGGGAGTGTAGAGGGAGCTTTACTCCGTTTCTAACCTTTGCTGTACCTGTCCTGGGAGTGTTTGATGGGGACAGAATAGAGGGAGCTTTATCTGTATCTAACCCCATGCTGTACCTGTCCTGGGAGTGTTTGATGGGGACAGTGTAGAGGGAGCTTTCCTCTGTATCTAACCCCGTGCTGTACCTGTCCTAGGAGTGTTTGATGGGGACAGTGTAGAGGGAGCTTTACTCTGTATCTAACCCCATGCTGTACCTGTCCTGGGAGTGTATGATGGGGACAGTGTAGAGGGAGCTTTACTCTGTAGCTAACCCCGTGCTGTACCTGTCCTGGGTGTGTATGATGGGGACAGTGTAGAGGGAGCTTTACTCTGTATTTAACCCCGTGCCATACCTGTCCTGGGAGTGTTTGATGGGGACAGTGTAGAGGGAGCTTTAGTCTGTATCTAACTCCGTGCTGTACCTGCCCAGGGTGTGTTTGATGGGGACAGTGTAGAGGGAGCTTTACTCTGTATCTAACCCCATGCTGTACCTGTCCTGGGAGTGTTTGATGGGGACACTGTAGAGGGAGCTTTACTCTGTATCTAACCCCATGCTGTACCTGTCCTGGGAGTGTTTGATGGGGACACTGTAGAGGGAGCTTTACTCTGTATCTAACCCCGTGCTGTACCTGTCCTGGGATTGTTTGATGGGGACAGTGTAGAGGGAGCTTTACTCTGTATCTAACCCTGGGCTGTACCTGTCCTGGGAGAGTTTGATGGGGACAGTGTAGAGGGAGCTTTACTCTGTATCTAACCCCATGCTGTACCTGTCCTGGGAGTGTTTGATGGGGACACTGTAGAGGGAGCTTTACTCTGTATCTAACCCCGTGCTGTACCTGTCCTGGGTGTGTTTGATGGGGACAGTGTAGACTAGAGGGAGCTTTACTCTGTATCTAACCCCGTGCTGTACCTGTCCTGGGTGTGTTTGATGGGGACAGTGTAGAGGGAGCTTTACTCTGTATCTGACCCTGTGCTTTAACTGCCCTGCAAGATTTTTTATTCATTCAGGTGTTGTGGGCCTCGCTGTCTGGGCCAGCATCTATTGCCCATCCCTAGTTGCCCTTGAGAAGGTGAGCTGCCTTCTTGAACCACTGCAGTCCAGGTTGTCGTGACTCACTGGGGAGAGTGTGCTGTAATAGCCAGCCCCACTATTCTGTGAACCACGACAATGTGAAAAGTGACCAAAGCACCAGATTGTCCCAATTCTACCTCACCGTTTAATTTAGGTTAACAGAATCTGAGCACCAGGTTTGTAAACTTAATAAGTAAATAACTGTTTATTGAACAAATTGTTGTTTAGCAGTGGAAAAGGAAAGAAATTGAACTGCTAATTTCTAACACTATAAATTAAACTCTACACCCTTCTTCAATCCCTATATGTATACACAAGACATATAAGATGCACAGATCATGGATTTTAAGGGTGGGATAAAGCAGTTCAATAGCACCAACCCGGAGAACAGGATTCGATGGGTTGATTTTGATCAATGTCTCCCAAATTCCTTTCAGTTCCTGTTGATAACACAAGGTGGTCTTCCTGCACTTTTAGTATTTGGTTCACTAGTTGAGAACTTGCTTTTCAGTGTCTCTAACAGTGATTTTCCCCTTTGCCTCATGACAGGGGTTTTCAGAGAGGGAGAGTAGGTTATAAAGATATGAGGAGAAAATAACCAGCTAGCTATTATTGTGGAATTACTGGAATCCTCACACAGAGGAGAAAGAGGTTTTAGGTCTTGTTCCTTTCAGGCTAGGAACTATTCAGTTGCACTGCCCTCACACAAAACCTATCACCTGGTCAGGAGCCAATTAAAATGCTGTCAGGCAGCTCCCAGGGTCCAGGACTCCTTTCCAGCACCATCCTGTCTTTCATGGCACACTCTGTTCCAGGACTGCAACATTGTGTAAACCTCTCATCCTGTTCTTGTGGACATGTCCTTTAAACTGCAGCCATTGTGATTCTAATCCACAGTCCAACAGAAAATAAAAAGATATGTTCCTTACTATGTGGTGTAGGTACACACACAGTGCTGTTAGGAAGGGAGTTCCAGGATTTTGACTCAGTGACAGTGAAGGAACGGCCGATATATTTCCAAGTCAGGATGGTGAGAGACTTGGAGGAGAACTTCCAGGTGGTGGTGTTCCCATCTATCTGCTTCCTCTGTCCTTCTAGATGGTAGCGATCGTGGGTTTGGAAGGTGCTGTCTAAGGAGCCTTGATGAATTCCTGCAGTGTATCTTGTAGATGGTATACACACTGCTGCTACTGTGTGTCGGTGGTGGAGGGAGTGAATGTTTGTGGATGTGCCAATCAAGTGGGGCTGCTTTGTTCTGGATGGTGTCGAGCTTCTTGAGTGTTGTTGGAGCTGCACTCATCCACGCAGGTGGAGTATTCCATCACACTCCTGACTTCTGCCCTGTAGATGGTGGACAGGCTTTGGGGAGTCAGGAGGTGAGTTACTCTCCGCAGGATTCCTAGCCTCTGACCTGCTTTTGTAGCCACAGTATTTATATGGCTGGTCCAGTTCAGTTTCTAGTCAATGGTAACCCCCCAGGATGTTGATAGTGGGGGATTCCGTGATGATAATGCCATTGAACATCAAGGGGCGATGGTTGGATTCTCTCTTGTTGGAGATGGTCATTGCCTGGCACTTGTGTGGTGCGAATGTTATTTGTCACTTGTCAACCCAAGCCTGGATATTGTCCAGGTCTTGCTGCATTTGGACATGGGCTGCTTCAGTATCAGTGGAGTCACGAATGGTGCTGAACATTGTGCAATCATCAGCGAACATCCCCACTTCTGACCTTATGATGAAGATGATTGGGCTGAGGACACTACCTTGAGGAACTCCTCCAGTGATGTCCTGGAGCTGAGATGACTGACCTGCAACAATCATTTTCCTTTGTGCTAGGTATGACTCCAGCAAGCGGAGAGTTTTCCCCGATTCCCATAGACTCCAGGTTTACTCGGCTGCTTGATGTCAAGGGCAGTCACTCTCACCTCACCTCGGGAGTTTAGCTCTTTTATCTATGTTTGAACCAAGACTGTAATGAGGTCAGGAGCTGAGTGGCCTTGGCGGAACCCAAATTGGGTGTCAGTGAGCAGGTTATTGCTGCTTGATAGCACTGTTGATGACTCCTTCCATTACTTTACTGATGATGTAGAGTAGACTGATGGGGCAGTAATTGGCCGGGTTGGATTTGTCCAGCCTTTTCTGTCCAGGACATACTTAGGTAATTTTCCACATAGCCGGGTATATGCCATTGTTGTAGCTGTACTGGAACAGCTTGGCTAGGGGTGTGGCAAGTGTTTGATGGGGAGTGTAGAGGGAGTTTTACTCCGTATCTAACCTTTGCTGTACCTGTCCTGGGAGTGTTTGATGGGGACAGTGTAGAGGGAACTTTACTCTGTATCTAACCCAGTGCTGTACCTGTCCTGGGAATGTTTGATGGGGATAGTGTAGAGGGAGCTTTACTCTGTATCTAACCCAGTGCTGTACCTGTCCTGGGAATGTTTGATGGGGATAGTGTAGAGGGAGCTTTACTCTGTATCTAACCCAGTGCTGTACCTGTCCTGGGAATGTTTGATGGGGATAGTGTAGAGGGAGCTTTACTCTGTATCTAACCCCGTGCTGTACCTGTCCTGGGAGTGTTTGATGGGGACAGTGTAGAGGGAGCTTTACTCTGTAGCTAACCCTGTGCTGTACTTGTCCTGGGAGTGTTTGATGGGGACAGTGTAGAGGGAACTTTACTCTGTATCTAACCCCGTGCTGTACCTGTCCTGGGAATGTTTGATGGGGACAGTGTAGAGGGAGCTTTACTCTGTATCTAACCCCGTGCTGTACCTGTCCTGGGAGTAGTTTGATGGGGACAGCGTAGAGGGAGCTTTACTCTGTATCTAACCCCGTGCTGTACCTGTCCTGGGAGTAGTTTGATGGGGACAGCGTAGAGGGAGCTTTACTCTGTATGTAACCCTGCGCTGTACCTGACCAGTGTGTAGGCTTGATAATTGCCACTTGTATCACTGGTCAAACTCAGGCAGAATGACCCAAATCCATCAAGGCTTAAAATACCTGAAGGACCACACTGCAAATACACAGCAGGGACAGTCAGAGTTTGGAAGAGAGAATGCTGGTTAAGATTCTGGCAGCGGAACCCGGCTAACCAACGACCGTGTGAAGAAACAAGACTTTAGCTGCAGAGCAGAAACATTTTATTAAACTCCAAGCTTGTTAGAAGACGGAAAGAACAGCTACCATTGGTCCTTTATTGTAAAACTGAAAAAAAAAATCAAAATTACAATATCTGTTTTTTTTAAAAAAAAAATCACGTTACACCAAATTTAATTCTCCTGAGGACAATTCGTTGTTTGGCCCATGATGAAGTTATACACACGTTTCAAATCTGAGGGAGGAGGTGGGTCCAATTAAATTCCTTTTTATACACAGTTTCAAATAAATATCTTTTTTATATATATTTAAGAGCTGTATTACAAAAATATCACACTTGCTTCTTTAAAAAAAAAACTTTTGCCAAGACCTGACCAGATGCTTGCTTTACACTTCTGTTTAAAATATTGAAAGCTTCAGCACAGGGGGTTAGGACTGAGAATGCATTGGGGAAAACAATGATGATTGACAGGGGAAGGGAGATCGGGATAACGTTGGCTGCTGTCTGGGCCTAAGTACCCTGGAGTGTTGTTACGAACCAACACCCCTGCTCTCACGCAAAGCCTCAAGAGGGTTTCACGCACCCACCGCCCCCCCTACATCTCTCCACCGGCCTGTCTGGTGGCCCCCGTTGCCGTTCAGGAGCCAGGGTGGATATCCACCCTGCCCCTCTGCCCTCCCCTCCAGCTCACAGGTGGATTGAGGCCCCCACTAACTCAGCCTCGGGTCCAGGGGTGACATGCCAAGCTGGGCACTCACTGAGCCATCAGCAGCTCCTCAGGAGAATTTTGCTAAGGGGGCAATTTAACAGCTAATTTAACGTGTGCACGCTCCTGTGGGAACAACTCCTGGCTGTCTAATCTCCAGCCTAATCCAGTGGACCTGTGCCGTAGATTGAAGTGGGGGCTGGAAGGTTAATACTAAGCCCATCTCAAACTGGAGCAGTGTGGAGGGAGTATCTAGCCTGGGTCGATTTGGATACTGGGCCCTCGCCTCGCTTGGCACACAGGAAAGCTGTCGAGCGATTCACAGAGCTACAGCCTCCGTGGCCCTGCTTTTGGCAGGAGTAGGGGAAGAGGGTGGCAGCCGGGGTGGGTTCACCCTCCCAGCGCGAGCGTTCCGTAGCCCAGTGAGAGTCCACTCGGCGCCCACGCGGCATTCTTAAAGCCCGGACCGGGATAGATTCGCTCCTGTCTGGTGCTCCTGCCGCGTTGGGGAGAGGGGCTGCCCACTGGGTAATCGCTACAGCCTGCGTGTTAAGCTGCGGGGATCCCGAATGGCAGAGCGAGTTTGGCAGACTCCATCCAGCTCCTGGTGGGTGGTAGCTCAGTCCACCAAACTCTCGGTGTTGGCACTAGTTATTTGACAGTAGTGGGGGGGGGGAGTGGCAGGAGAGAAATTTTACTGTCTCTCAGGTGAGCTATAGAAGTGGCACCGCAATCACTGCAAGTGGCCAAGAAGTATGTAAAGGGCTGACGCTGCAGCCTCAACACACTGGCACAGAATATATTTAGCAGCCCGCCAACTGATTCCAAGACGACGGCACGTGTCTTTGTCTTAAGCTGATTGGTCTGGGAGCCTGCATCAGCCGGGGGGAGGCAGCGGGGGTGGGGGGGGGGCGCCAGGCTGGATTCAGATCCTGATCCGAGGTGTGTGGCCCTGGGGACATCGCTCAGACCCACTGGAGGCGCTTTACAATGCGGATTCTCTTTCAACCTCGCCCCTTTCGCTGAGATTCATTTGGAAGCCATCCCACGCCACCCCATCCCCAAAAACCGAACAGTGCTCTGGCATCATGTCACGGTCCTGGTGGGGGAGTGGGTTGACACCCTACTCCCCATCGACACTTAGCAGGAGACACATGGGGTAGAGGTGAATAAACGCACAGCCTCAGCAATGATCCAGTCACAAAGACCCACTGGCGTACGACTAGAACAAGGTTAAAAATTATTGCGTTATTTTAAACGAATTCATTGCCCACTTGGTTTCTCTGGCTCGGTAATTTTCTACTCGCTGGTGACCTCGTACGCTTTGCCGTCGTCCCACTTCCCCTTAATGGCGTATTGGCAACATGGATGAGATGGGACCTCTGACACAGGGGTTAAAGGGCAGAGAGAAAAGAGGGGGCAGGCGGAGGAGGAGGAGGAGGGGTGGGTGTTGGTGGGGTGGGGGTTGGTAGCCAAGGGAATTCAAGGCAAGCCAGGTAACCACACAAATGGCAGCGCTTCATAAATCGTGGAGCTCCAGCAGGGTCTGATCCAGCATTCGATGCATATTCAGGTTCTCCTCTTTGGTCTGAGACAGCTTATCTGTGGGAAGAGACGTGTGTGTGGGGGGGGGGGGGGGAACAAAATACAAGAGATGAGAATTAAAAGTGGCAACAAGACAACCCCAAAAGCAACCTAACTGCAGCACCACCCCCCCCTCCAACTTTAGCAGGATACCAATTGATTTTAAACTAGTAGCATGTGGGGTCCTTGTCTTTATTCGAGAACATATAAACAAACGTACAAACTAGGAGGAGAAGGCCATTCAGCCCCTCGAGCCTGCTCCGCCGTTCAATAAGATCATGGCTGATCTGATTATGGCTTCACCTCCACATTCCCGCATACCCGGGGGTAACCTTTGGCTCCCTTGTTAGTCAAGGATCTATCTACCTCTGCCTTAGAAATACTCAACGTCCCAGCCTCCATCGCTCTCTGGGGAAGAGAGCTCCAAAGATTCAGAACCTTCCGCACAGATTAAATTTCTCCTCGTTTTCAGTGGGAGGCCCCTTATTTTTAAACTGTGCCCCCCTAGTTCTAGTCTCTCCCACAAGGGGAAACATCCTCTCAGTATCTGCCCTGTTAAGTTCCCTCAGGAGCTTACATGTTTCACTAAGATCACCTCTCATTCCAATAGGTCTCGCCTATCCAACCTTTCATCATACGACAACCCCTCCCCATTCCAGATATCAGTTGAGTGAACCTTCTCTGATCTACTTCCAATGCTTTCTCAAATAAGGAGACCAAAACTGTACATAGTGCTCCAGATGTGGCCTCACCAACGCCCTGTAAAACTGCAGCAATACATCCCTACCATCAGAGATACGGAGTGCAAGAGCAAACACGTTATGCTAAACCTTTCTAGATCACGGGTTAGGTCCCAGCTGGAGCGTCGTGTCCAATTCTGGGTCTCGCACTTTACGAAAGATGTCGAGGCCTTGGAGAGGGTGCGGAGGGAGATTTACCCAGAATGGGAGCCGGGATGAGGGATTCCAGTTCATGTGGAGAGACTGGAGCTGGGATTGTTCTCCTTAGAGCGGAGAAGGTTAAGGGGGAGATTTAGTCGAGGCGTTCAAAATCAAGAAGGGGTGGGCGGATGGGGAGATGGTGATAAAGTGGCAACGTCACTGGGCTAGTAATCCAGAGGCCCAGGCTAATGCTCTTGGGGGGGGGGGGGTGGACACGGGTTCAAATCCCACCACGGGCAGCTGGTGGAATTTAAATTCAATGAATAAAATCTGGAATTGAAAAGCGAGTCTCAGTGACGGTGACCGGGGCAACCATCATGGATTGTTGTAAAAACCCATCTGGTTCACTCATGCCTCTTTAGGGAAGGAAATCTGCTGTCCTTACCCGGTCTGGCCTACACATGACCCCCAGACCCATGGCCTGGTTGACTCCTAACTGCCCTTGAAATGGCCGAGCGAGGCCACTCCGTTCAAGGGCAATTAGGGATGGGCGACAAATGCTAATCTTGTCAGTGTCATCCACATCCCGTGAAAAAGGAAGAGTACATTAAAAAAAAGAGGCACCTCTGAAAGGGCCCAATAGGGCAGATATAGAGAAGATGTTTCCACTTGAGGGGGAGACAGCACAATTGGGGGCATCGAGCTAAGACAGTCATGAATAAATCCAATGGGGAATTCAGGAGCAACTCGTTTACCCAGGGAGTGGGGAGAGTGTGGAACTCGCTCCCACAGGGAGTGGTCAAGGTGAACAGCAGAAACGCATTTAAGGGGGAAGCTGGATACACACGAGAGGGAGAAAGGAATAGGATATGTTGATGGGGTGAGAGGAATAGGGGGTGGGGAGGCTCATGTGGAGCAGAATGGGAGCACGTGGGCCAAATGGTCTGTTTCTATGCTTTACATCCCATTAATTGGTAACGGTGAGCTTCCTTTTCCCTACCGGTGTACATTTTAATAAAATGTGTATCCAGAAATGCTTTGGACTGGTTCAATGTCACTTTCCTCTTCGTGTCCTGTGAAGTCTCATCTCCACTCAAGGACCCGATGGCTTAGTCGATCCTGACCCCAACAAACGTGATCATTGATCTTTGTTTTTGGCTGGGTGTAGTGCGAGGCTGGGAGGACCTCTTTCTCTGCAGTATGAGCCATAACCTCTGGGTAATTTATGCCTCAGCTTGCACGCTTTTTAAAACTATTTTTTTGTTAAAACTGCAGCTGTTATGTCTAAGTTAGCTGCGTCTCAGTGAGGTAGCATTCCAGCTGCTGAGTCAGAGGCTAGTGAATTCAAGCTCCCACTCCAGAAATCCTAAGCACAAAATCCAGGCTGATGATCCCAGTGCTGATACTGAAGGAGTGCCGCACTGTCGGAGGGTCAGCGCTGAGGGAGCGCCGCACTGTCGGAGGGTCAGCGCTGAGGGAGCGCCGCACTGTCGGAGGGTCAGCGCTGAGGGAGCGCCGCACTGTCGGTGGGTCAGCGCTGAGGGAGCGCCGCACTGTCGGTGGGTCAGCGCTGAGGGAGCGCCGCACTGTCGGAGGGTCAGCGCTGAGGGAGCGCCGCACTGTCGGAGGGTCAGCGCTGAGGGAGCGCCGCACTGTCGGAGGGTCAGCGCTGAGGGAGCGCCGCACTGTCGGTGGGTCAGCGCTGAGGGAGCGCCGCACTGTCGGAGGGTCAGCGCTGAGGGAGCGCCGCACAGTCGGAGGGTCAGCGCTGAGGGAGCGCCGCACAGTCGGAGGGTCAGCGCTGAGGGAGCGCCGCACTGTCGGTGGGTCAGTACTGAGGGAGCGCCAAACGGGCGGCGGGTCAGCACTGAGGGAGTGATGCACAGTCAGAGGTGCTCTCCTTCTGATGAGATGTTAAACCCAGGCTGCTCCCAGGTAGATGTAACCATTATTGGACGAAGGGGAGGGGGCTAGTGTCCTGTAGTTGGAAAAAGGGATATATAAATGCAAAACAAAAACAGAATTACCTGGAAAAACTCAGTAGGTCTGGCAGCATCGGCGGAGGAGAAAAGAGTTGACGTTTCGAGTCCTCATGACCCTTCGACAGAACTTGAACAGAACAGTTCTGTCGAAGGGTCATGAGGACTCGAAACGTCAACTCTTTTCTCCTCCGCCGATGCTGCCAGACCTACTGAGTTTTTCCAGGTAATTCTGTTTTTGTTTTAGATTTCCAGCATCCGCAGTTTTCTTTGTTTTCATATATAAATGCAAGCTGTTATGTGTGCAAGCATCCATGACCCAGTTTATACCTTACACCAATACTGCTAAGAAAGTGAAACCATCCTTTAAGGCTGATGTTAAATAAACAGCAGGGTCAGCTCAGAGTTCTGTTGCTTATCATGCTCCCAATCACACTGCCGGTGTTTTCCATTTGTGAAAGCTAATGAAGTAGCAATGGCCATTGTTTTATGTTGCATATTGCATTGTGTTTGTAATGATGGGGATGGCACAGCACACATTCATTTATTCAAGTATGTTTATTCTCTTTTCCTGTGATTGAATCAGCTGATTCCTGGGATTTCACAGACTGCACTCTTGCAACAATAAATTAAACTACTTGAATTTATCCAGCACCAATTCACCGCGATGATTCGTTTCAGTGTGTCAGGTGAAACGCTTCACAATATAAGGCCCATTCTAAGAGCAAATACATTGGGAGGCCGTCGTTACTTCATTCAGACAAGCAATCACAGCCCATATCCTGCTCAGGGCGCCCCCACCCCCCTCAGGAAATAGTAGCACTGAGGAGTGGGGGTTGGATATTTCACCAAGTCAACCCACACACTGAGATCTTTACAGGGCCAAAGGAGGCCATTTAGCTCATTGATCTGACAAAGTAGCAGCACAGGCAGTTAAAAAGCTAATCCCACTGCCCCACTCTCTCCCCATAGCCCTGTATCAATCCCCAAACTAATCCCACTGCCCCGCTCTCTCCCCATAGTCCTGTATCAATCCCCAAACTAATCCCACTGCCCCGCTCTCTCCCCATAGCCCTGTATCAATCCCCAAACTAATCCCACTGCCCCACTCTCTCCCCATAGCCCTGTATCAATCCCCAAACTAATCCCACTGCCCCGCTCTCTCCCCATAGTCCTGTATCAATCCCCAAACTAATCCCACTGCCCCGCTCTCTCCCCATAGCCCTGTATCAATCCCCAAACTAATCCACTGCCCCGCACTCTCCCCATTGTCCTGAATCAATCCCCAAACTAATCCCACTGCCCCGCACTCTCCCCATAGCCCTGTATCAATCCCAAACTAATCCCACTGCTCCACTCTCTCCCCACAGCCCTGTATCAATCCCAAACTAATCCCACTGCCCCGCTTTCTCCCCATAGCCCAGTATCAATCCCAAACTAATCCCACTGCTCCGCTCTCCCCATAGCCCAGTATCAATCCCAAACTAATCCCACTGCTCCACTCTCTCCCCACAGCCCTGTATCAATCCCAAACTAATCCCACTGCCCAGCTTTCTCCCCATAGCCCTGTATCAATCCCAAACTAATCCCACTGCTCCACTCTCTCCCCACAGCCCTGTATCAATCCCAAACTAATCCCACTGCCCCGCTTTCTCCCCATAGCCCAGTATCAATCCCAAACTAATCCCACTGCTCCGCTCTCCCCATAGCCCAGTATCAATCCCAAACTAATCCCACTGCCCCGCTCTCTCCCCATAGCCCTGTATCAATCCCCAAACTAATCCCACTGCCCCGCTCTCTCCCCATAGCCCTGTATCAATCCCCAAACTAATCCCACTGCCCCACTCTCTCCCCACAGCCCTGCATTATTCCCCAAACTAATCCCACTGCCCTGCTCTCTCCCCATAGCCTTGTATCAATCCCAAACTAATCCCACTGCCCGACTCTCTCCCGACAGCCCTGCATTATTCCCCAAACTAATCCCACTGTCCCATTCTCTTCCCATAGCCTTGTATCAATCCCAGACTAATCCCACTGCCCCGCTCTCCCCATAGCCCTGCATTATTCCCCAAACTAATCCCCCTGCCCCACTCTCCCCATAATCCTGCAATACCAAACTAACCTCACTCTCTCCCCATAGACCTGTATCAATCCCCAAACTAATCCCACTGCTCCACTCTCTCCCCATAGCCCTGCATTATTCCCCAAACTAATCCCATGGTCCCACTCTCTCCCCATACCCCTGTATCAATTCCAAACTAATTCCACTGCCCTGCTCTCTCCCCACAGCCCTGTATCAATCCCAAACTGATCCCACTGCCCCGCTCTCTCCCCACAGCCCTGTATCAATCCCCAAACTAATCCCACTGCTCCACTCTCTCCCCATAGCCCTGCATTATTCCCCAAACTAATCCCACTGTCCCGCTCTCTCCCCATACCCCTGTATCAATTCCAAACTAATCCCACTGCCCCGCTCTCTCCCCACAGCCCTGTATCAATCCCAAACTAATCCCACTGTCCCGCTCTCTCCCCATTGCCCTGTATCAATCCCCAAACTAATCCCACTGCTCCACTCTCTCCCCATAGCCCTGTATCAATCCCAAACTAATCCCACTGCCCCGCTCTCTCCCCATAGCCCTGTATCAATCCCAAACTAATCCCACTGCCCTGCTCTCTCCCCACAGCCCTGTATCAATCCCCAAACTAATCCCACTGCTCCACTCTCTCCCCATAGCCCTGTATCAATCCCAAACTAATCCCAGTGCCCCGCTCTCTCCCCATAGCCCTGTATCAATCCCAAACTAATCCCACTGCCCCGCTCTCTCCCCACAGCCCTGTATCAATCCCCAAACTAATCCCACTGCTCCACTCTCTCCCCATAGCCCTGCATTATTCCCCAAACTAATCCCACTGTCCCGCTCTCTCCCCATACCCCTGTATCAATTCCAAACTAATCCCACTGCCCCGCTCTCTCCCCACAGCCCTGTATCAATCCCAAACTAATCCCACTGTCCCGCTCTCTCCCCATTGCCCTGTATCAATCCCCAAACTAATCCCACTGCTCCACTCTCTCCCCATAGCCCTGTATCAATCCCAAACTAATCCCACTGCCCCGCTCTCTCCCCATAGCCCTGTATCAATCCCAAACTAATCCCACTGCCCTGCTCTCTCCCCACAGCCCTGTATCAATCCCCAAACTAATCCCACTGCTCCACTCTCTCCCCATAGCCCTGTATCAATCCCAAACTAATCCCAGTGCCCCGCTCTCTCCCCATAGCCCTGTATCAATCCCAAACTAATCCCACTGCCCCGCTCTCTCCCCATAGCCCTGTATCAATCCCAAACTAATCCCACTGCCCTGCTCTCTCCCCACAGCCCTGTATCAATCTCAAATCCCACTGCCCCGCTCTCTCCCCATTGCCCTGTATCAATCCCAAACTAATCCCACTGCCCCGCTCTCTCCCCACAGCCCTGTATCAATCCCAAATCCCACTGCCCCGCTCTCTACCCATTGCCCTGTATCAATCCCCAAACTAATCCCACTGCTCCACTCTCCCCATAGCCCTGTATCAATCCCAAACTAATCCCACTGCTCCACTCTCTCCCCACAGCCCTGTATCAATCCCAAACTAATCCCACTGCCCCGCTTTCTCCCCATAGCCCAGTATCAATCCCAAACTAATCCCACTGCTCCGCTCTCCCCATAGCCCAGTATCAATCCCAAACTAATCCCACTGCCCCGCTCTCTCCCCATAGCCCTGTATCAATCCCCAAACTAATCCCACTGCCCCGCTCTCTCCCCATAGCCCTGTATCAATCCCCAAACTAATCCCACTGCTCTGCTGTCTCCCCATAGCCCTGTATCAAACTCCAAACTAATCCCACTGCCCCGCTCTCTCCCCATAGCCCTGTATCAATCCCAAACTAATCCCACTGTCCCACTCTCTCCCCATAGCCCTGTATCAATCCCAAACTAATCCCACTGCCCCACTCTCTCCCCATAGCCCTGTATCAATCCCAAACTAATCCCACTGCCCCACTCTCTCCCCATAGCCCTGTATCACTCCCAAACTAATCCCACTGCCCCGCTCTCTCCCCATAGCCCTGTATCAATCCCAAACTAATCCCACTGCCCCACTCTCTCCCCATAGCCCTGTATCAATCCCAAACTAATTCCACTGCCCCACTCTCTCCCCATATCCCTGTATCAATCCCCAAACTAATCCCACTGCCCCACTCTCTCCCCATAGCCCTGTATCAATCCCCAACCTAATCCCACTGCTCCACTCTCTCCCCATAGCCCTGTATCAATCCCCAAACTAATCCCACTGCCCCACTCTCTCCCCATAGCCCTATCAATCCCAAACTAATCCCACTGCCCCGCTCTCTCCCTGTATCTTCCATATTTCAAATATCTGTTCACTCCTCTCTCAAAAGTGAAATGTTTTCTGCAGCCATTCCATGGGGCAAAGCATATGTCAAACCTCTGACAACACTACGTAAGGAAACTCCTCAAAACCTCACAGTTCTGGTGGCAATTCTAATCGATGGCCATCATCCCCAAAGAGAAAACGTCTTTTCTGATTCATCCAAATCGAAACCTCGTGTCTCAAATCTCCCCCCAAGCTATAGATTTTTACGTTACCATCTTGGAGCTGACTATGGCATTCCAAGAGAAGGGAAACGATGATGAGTCAGGATACAAGTTCAAGTCTGCCAGGACAGCAAGCAGACACTTACAAACTTGGACAAGGTAAATTCAGTGCTGATCTCAGAGCCCTTCACACAGTAAATGGAGTCAGCTGCACAAAGCAGAGTGGTGTTAGATACAATTCGAGACAGTTGGATGCAGTGATGGGGAGACCATAGGGTCTATCTGATCGAGTTCAATGGGTTCCCTCAGCTAGATGTCAGCTGAGGCTCAGTAGGTAGCTCTCTCACTTCCAGAGTCATAAGGTTGGGTGTCAAGTTCTGCTTTAGAGACTCGAGTTACTGGATGAGTGAAGTTGCCATCTTCAGTGTCCCCTTGATATTCAATGGTATCACCATTGCTGAATCTTCCACTATCAACATCCTGGGGAGGGGGATTACCAGTGACCAGAAACTGAACTAGACCAGCCTTATAAATCCTGTGGCTACAAGAGCAGGTCAGAGGCTGGGAATCCTGCGGCGAGTAACTAACCTCCCGACTCCCCAAAGCCTGTCCACCATTTACAAGGCACAAGTCAGGAGTGTGATGGAATACTCTCCACTTGCCTGGATGAGTGCGGCTCCCACAACTGATGAAGCTCGACACCATCCAGGACAAAGCAGCCCCGCTTGATCAGCACTCCATCCACAAACATTCACTCCCTCCACCACCGACGCACAGTAGCAGCAGTGTGTGTACCATTTACAAGATGCACTGCAGTAACTCAAAGTTTTATTGACAGCACATTCCAAACCCGCAACCCCTATCACCTAGAACAAGGGCAGCAGATAGGTGGGAACACCACCACCTGCAAGTTCCCTACCAAGCCACACACACCATCCTGACTTGGAAATATATCGGCCGTTCCTTCACTGTCGCTGGGTCAAAATCCTGGAACTCCCTCCCTAACAGCACGGTGGGTGTACCTACACCACAGGGACTGCAGCGGCTCAAGGCGGCAGCTCACCACCACCTTCTCAAGGGGCAATTAGGGGCGGGCAATAAATGCTGGCCTTGCCAGCGACTCCCACACCCTGTGATAGAAAAACCTGAAATTCTTACCGATGGCCAGGTGTCCAAGATTCATCCCTCAGCCAAGCTCACTAAAGAACGGGTGATCTAATCATTATCACATGGTTTGTGGGAGCTTGCTGTGCGCAAATTGCCTGCTGCATTACCTACGTTAGTGACTACACTTCACTGGCTAGTATATCGCTTTTGGGGTGTCCCGAAATCATGTAGGCACTAGGGAAATGAGAATCCTTCCTTTGTTTTGTCCAAGTTTATCTTTGTAAAACCTTGCATCAATTCAGACAGAACAGATACGCCTTCCAGACTCAGACAGGCTGAAATGTTTTATTCTGGTATTGAAAGGAAGACAAAAAGTGCACTGAAACATGCAGAAGGTCACAGCGAGGAGGACAAGACACAGATTAAAAAGACAAAACCGATTTTCATTACGCAAGGCAGAGAACCGGAAAAACAAACAGAATACTTGGGTCGCAGTGGGACAGGAGAACAGAAAAGGAGGAGGTGGAGGGACTGGGAAATGGAAAATGGAAGAGGCACGTTCGGGAACCAGGCAGCAGGCAAGCAGTGGGGTGCAGGACAGGCAGCTGGACGTGGAAAGCGTGCGCGAGAGTGTGTCCAAGTGCGAGTGCCACAAAGACGCAAGGCGAGAAAAGCAACGGTCCGCAGCCGGGAGACGCCAATAAAAGCCGAGGAAGCGAAAGGCTCTCGCTGTTTCGTAGGCAACGGAATTATCTGTACAAAGGAAGCAGGAAAGAGGGGGGGGTGACGACATGAACTTCAGACCCAGCTCATACACCAAACTGTTTGAGGGCCAGAGGCTTTTCGTTTCTCCGAGTACCACGTATAAACACTTTTTTTTTGTTTGTTTGTTTGCTTTTGCAAGGTCTCCCCTCAGTCTCGGCGCGGGGTTTTAAAATGGACAACCGACCCCCACTTCCTCACCGAGTCCTGGGGCAAGCGGTCAAGAATGGTCTCTG
This sequence comes from Isurus oxyrinchus, assembly GCA_026770705.1. Taxonomy (NCBI): domain Eukaryota; kingdom Metazoa; phylum Chordata; class Chondrichthyes; order Lamniformes; family Lamnidae; genus Isurus; species Isurus oxyrinchus. The sequence continues at coordinate 9,625,295 of JANJGN010000036.1, forward strand.
TGCGCCACAGGGTGGCCGCAGAGAGTCTGCCTCAAACAGGAGATCAGGGTTTCAAATCCCAGCAGTGTCCTTTGACTGAACCGAGTGGTCCTGTTCTTTAATAAAACAGTTACTAAAACGTCCAGGACCAATAGGGCAGGATGATCGGTTAAGGCCCGGGGGGGCGGGGGGGTTTTTATGGCAGAAGGCTCAGCATCGGGACAAGGGGCCGAACGATCACCCTTCTGCGCTGTTAACCCCGGGCGGCAGGGAAACAGGGACCCTGAATAATATTTTTTGATAGGTGAAGAGAGGAGGAATAAAACCAGGACCCGCAAGTTATCTGGTTCCTGAAAGCAGACCGAGATTTTTAACCATCGGAATCAAGCACAGCGGTCCTCAAAACAGGAGCGATTTCAAAAGCAAACATTCCAGGCCATTCAGAAATAAAGCACAGCAGATTCACACCAGCCCCTCAGAAGGTAGTCAGTATTAATGTGGTTTAAAAAAAAAAGTATTTCTTTCGCTTATCTGCCCCTCTTTACAATTATACATGGCTGCCCTGAGGAAACCGGGCACGTTTTTTCCCTCGCCTGCTCTCAGTAATCACCCTGCTATGGTGGCATCAGCTTTACTCTGTCTTAATATCACACAAAGTGGCCTCGTGTCAAAATCTTTTTTATGTAACTCTTGCGATGGGACCTAGGGGATGCCTCATCTCGTTAAAGCCGCTATACTAGCGCAAGTGGTTGTAAGTTAGCAACAGGGTCTTTCCAGTTGCCTGCAGCGGGAGAGAGGGAGTCATTTTAACCTAGCCCGTCAGACAGAGATTCCACGGGATGGGATGGAATGATAGCTTTACCCCCACCGCCCCGCTAGGGAAACCCCACGTGCGGGTAGGGTTAATATTGCATTCCAGGCGGCGGTTTAATTTCTCATGTGGATTCCTTTCCCCCACTTTCATCCCCCCTTTCCCAAGGCCTGTGGTACCGTCCCGGTAAATAACGAGTGAGAGAGAATAAAAAGGAGCAGCGACCATCCGCTCAGAAGAAAATTCCACCCTGGGAAAGTAAATGCCGTGCGGGCCAGATGCTGTGCAATGCTGGGGGTGGGGGTGGGGTGGGGGAGGCGAGACTGGGCAAGATGCAGGACCATCGCTGAACGGGCTCTCACAAATGAACTTCAGCTGTCGCGAACGCTGCACTCAGTCACCAACATCACCAGAACGGAACATCTGGGCCGTTATCACATCACCGACACAAACATAGGCATCAGGAGCAGGTGGTGGCCATTCGGCCCCTCGAACTTGCTCCGCCACTTAATTTGACCATGCATGCTCCGACTGTGGCCTCAGCTCCACACCCCACCTAACCCCAGTGACCTCTGGCTCCCTTGTAGATAGTCAAGAATCTATCAACCTCTGCCTTAAAATTATTCAGTGACTCAGACTCCAGGAGGAAGAGGTTTCCAAAGATTCATGACCCTCAGAGAAAAAAGTTCTCCTCGTTTCTGTCGTAAATGGGAGACCCCTTATTGTTAAACTGTGTCTCCCCCACAACGGGGAACAGCCTCTCAGCATCCACCCTGTCAAGTCCCCTCAGGATCTTACGTGTTTCAATAAGGTCGCCTCTCATTCTTCCGAAAACTCTGGTGAAGACAAGACCAACCTATCCAACCTTTCCTCATGATACCCCTCACCCCTGGGTATCAAGTCAAGAATCTATCATCCTCTGCCTTAAAAATATTCATTAACCCTCCCCTCCACGGCTCCGGGAAGGGGAGTTTCAATCACTCATGACCCTCAGAGGAACAAGTTCTCCTGCTCTCTGTGGGAGCTTGCTGTGCGCAAATTGGCTGCCGTGCTTCCCACATTACAACAGTGAGCACACGCTTGGAAAGAGCGCTTCAGTTTCATTAGACGTGAAGTGGGTTTGGGAAGTCCCGAGGTGGTGAAAAGTGCTAGAAAAATGCAAGTTTATCTTCCTTTACAGAGTCAAGCACCACCAGATCAGGCAAAAAAAAATGCCACAAGCTTTAAGGGGCAGCAAGAGAGTGAGGAATAAATGAACCGGGTGGTTGGGGGGGGGCGGGGGGGGGGGATGAGGATAGGAGGAGATGGACCCCAAACATGACCGATGGAGGGCGATCTTCGATTTTACCCAAGATGATAGTAGATGTTTCCTCACTCCAACGATCTACCGAGTATGGCTTTCTAGCCAATCTGTGTTTATTAGTGTTGTTAGCTTGCAGTAACACACTGTTTAATGGAGGTTAGAACAGAAGCGCATTGGCTGCAACACCTACCCGCTCTCTAGCTGAAACCGAACATGCGTTAGCCACCCCAAACCAGACACACACCAGTTAGAGCACGCAAAACCAACACAGCAAACAAGGAGCACTACAGTACACAGCTTTTTATGGGTCAGATACATGAGGGGGGTTTGATAAGAGTAACAAAGGAGAAACGGTTTCCACCGGCCGGAGGGTCGGTAGCCAGACGGACACAGGTCGAAGGTAATCGGCAAAAGAGTCAGACAGAAGATGACAAGCTGTGGTGTGGAAGGCGCTGCCCGGATGGGCAGTGGAAGCAGATTCAATACTGACTTTCAAAAGGGGAATTGAATAAATAGTTGAAAAAGGCAAATTTGCAGGGTTGAGGGGCGAGAGAGAGAGAGAGAGAGAGAGAGGGGGACTAATTGGATAGCTCTTTCAAAGACTCAGCACAGGCAGGATGGGCCAAATGGCCTCGTTCTGTGCTGTAAGATTCCAACATGCCTACAGTGTTGGAAGCAAGCCTCCTGGCTTTTGTGCTATGGTCGGGGAGGTTGGAGAACAAAGACTGGGCATTGTACCCCTTTCTCTAGCCCGGTTAGAGGAGCTGGTAAACTCACCTCCAGGTGGTGTGGAAATCTACGGGGGGGGGGGGGGAACGCTGGTGCGCAGATTCCGTGACCAGGTCACGGTTAGAAGTCGTTCAGAGAGGGTGGAGGGCAGTCGTGGGAGATGGGGACAACCAGCGGTGTGCTCACCTCAGCCTCCCTGCTCTAGAAGGACAGGAAAGACCCACCTAGCACGTGGGTTTTCGGACTGTGCCACAGGGAGGTGTGTGGTGGGGCCGGTATCGGAGATCAGACGTTCCGTGAACACGGCGTTGTGAGAATTCTATCATCTGGCATACTGCAGCGAAAGAAATGAAACCTCTTCTGCCACGATTACCACCGTTCCCACTTTGGGTGCCGGATACACCGTCACAGCTGTGTAGAGTAGCGTTAGGCAACAGCCCAGCCAGCGAACTGGGTCGCGCAAAGCATCGCCGATCGGTGGGTGAGATGCGAGCGTTGTGGTTAGAAAAATCGAGGCGCCGCACAATGCTGAGCATGCGGGAGGGGGGAGAGCCCCACCCCCCCCAAAGGAAACCAGGTATTTACATGGAGGTCATGTCATTCAGAGCATGGTCCAGTTCCTCGCTGATGGCTTTATACTTGAGTTTCTGAGCGTACAGCTCATCTGGTGGAGCGAGAGCAAGAAGGCAGCAGCGTGAAAGGAAGGTGGAGGAGAGTCCGGCAGAGGAGTCAAGGTGATGGTCCAGTTGGTCGGACGGGAGGGAGGTAAGAGGGTCAAGGAGAGGGAAAGGTAAAGGGATCAAAAAGGAGGTTGAAAATAAGGGGAATGAATAAACAAAAAGCAAAAGGTGAAATGTTAGAACAGGAAAGTCAATTCAAAAGTGCGATTTGAATACAGCGAGAGAGATGGCAGAACAGTTCAATTTCTAACGTGTGTGTGTGTGTGTGTGTGTGTGTGTGTGTGTGTGTGTGTGTGTGTGTGTGTGTGTGTGTGTGTGTTTGTATGTGTGTGCGCGTGCGGTTTGTGCTGAATGCTGTCCCAGCCTGTATGGGAAGTGTTGAACGTCATGCAGGCCCCAGTTCCAATCTACAAACACTTACAATTATGAAGCTCCTAAAAGTTCACATAACTGCTCCGCTGCTGCTTTCAAAACTGTGGAAAGTGACAGAGCTGGAGGAGCCTCTTCCCTATCACCTTCCACTCACCCCAGTGGCACTGTCTAAAGGTCAGTCCTACAGGTATGCTCCCTGAGCGTGACTGAGTTACCACTGTTTCACCTGCCAACGTAGACAGTGTGCACACCTGTAGGCTATTCCAGCATGGCTGGAGAGGGGGGCATCACTGCCCAGGGCCCAATCTAGTCCAGTACACACACACTTCCCAGCAGGAGTCGCTGACAAGCAACCCTGGGTCATTTTGCTCTCCCCTAACCCTGTGTTTATCCAACTTCCCCCTTCAGTGCTTACAAACATATCATTTAGGAGCAGGAGGCCGCCATTCAGCCCCTCGAGCCTACTGCGCCATTCATTAAGATGGCTGACCTGATTGTGGCCTCAACACCACTATCTCTCCACCCCCCCACCGCACCACCCCCCCCGCACCCCGCCCCAAAAAACCTTCGACTCCCGTTAGTCAAGAATCGATCTACGTCTGCCTTAAAAATATTCATTGACTGCCTCCACTGCTCTCTGGGGAACAGCATTTCAAAGATTCACCACCCTCTGAGAAAAAAAATGTCTCCTCACCTCTATCTAAGTGGGGGGACCCGTTATTTTTAAACTGCGTCCCCTAGTTCTAGTCCCTCACACAAGGGGAAACATCCTTTGGGTACCCGTCCTGCAAAGTCCCCTCAGGACCTTATACGTGTCAATAAGAACACCTCTCATTCTTCTGAACTCCAATGGGTACAGACTCGAGCTGTTCAACCTTTCCCCATCCCGGGAATTAGTCGAGTGAAACTTTGAGCATTTCTGCTATTCACCCCCTGCTGTAGCGAGTCCCACATTCTCACCGCTCCCTGGTTAAAGAAGCTTTGCCCCGAATTCCCCTATTGCTGTTACAGAAACACCATTCAACAACTGAAAAAAAAACACTCATTAAAAATTAAGCCGTAGCAGATGGACAGCGCTGTGGATAATCTACAGGGACGCTGTCTTGCAACGCCTTAAGTCAAGCTCTTGGAGTATTTTTAATTCCACAGGATTTTCAAAAGGATAGTTTGCCACAACAGCCCAGGTTTAGGCTTGGTTTTCCACTGGCCTGATCAATGGATGGATTGTGGCGCCGCCTGGATCAAAGCCAGGTTCCAAGTGAAGAGCCAGGCCCTGCATCAATCCAAAGGAGCGATATCGGGGGTGCAATATGCCACATCAAGGTGAGGTGGGGCAACCAGGGACAGAGGCGGCAAAGCGGACAGACTCTGCTGCTGCGGGGGCTGAGCCCACACCAAGTGCGAGCTTGACTCAAGGGATAGCCTGTCCTCAGTGGCGAGTGGATGCCAGTTCTCGCAAACCATTAAATTCGGCAGCAGTGAGGGAGTGCTGCACTGTCAGAGGCGTGGCCTTTCAGGTGAGGCATTTGAATATATGTTAGAGAGCAGGACAGCGCACCTCTCTGCTGTCCGCGGGATCTTACTGTGCTCAAATTGTAACTTCAAAAGTAATTCGTGGGCTGTTCAGCGGGTCGGATGTCACGAGGATGTGTCAAATGCTATGTAAATGCAGGCTTATTCTCTCTTTGCTATGGAGATGATGTCTGACATGTATTTTATCTCCAGTTTCCCTGTGTTGGAGTGTATGTAATACCCATTTGTACAGCCCCAAGAGCCATCCATAGGGGAAGCTGCTGCAGGGTCATCAAAGGTTTGACTCACGTACCTTCTAAATCATCGATGGTCTTCTCCAGCTTTGCTACAGAGCGCTCTGCAAACTCTGCACGGGTCTCAGCCTAAAGGCAACAACACACACATTAACCCAGGGGAAAGACAAATGTGCGTTTATATAGCGCCTTTAACACAGTAGGACATCCCAAGGCACTTCGCCGGAGTACCGTAAAACAATTTTTGACACCGAACTGCGTAAGGAGATATTAGGGCCAGTGACCTGATGCCCTGGTTAAAGGGGTCAGTTTGAGGGGTTGGGCGAGCGGACGAGAGGGAGGGAATCCCAGAGTTTAGGGCCCCAGTGGTGGAATGATGGAAATCAGGGCCTGTGCAAGATGCCGGAAGAGAGCACAGGGAGGGGTTTAACACACGAGAATGAGAATTTTAAAATAATCAAGGCATTGTTCAGCCGGGGTGGGGGTGGGGGGGGTGTCTGACGTTACTCACCTAGCACAGGGTGAGCAGTAAGCTCTTTATTTGTTATGAGAGGTCGACAAAAAAAAAAGGCAAAGCCCCTCCCTCCCCCACCAAGAATGGCACGAATCAGGGAAGGTCCCAGTACAAATCAGTCGGGGGTCAAGGTTCCCTGCTCCATGGTAAGGCGCACCACGCTCAGCTGGCAGTGTGTGCCTGCAAACAGCGGGCCAGGCCTGAAAAGTTGGTCCAAGGGCATGACAACACTTCAGACACTTTTGCATTGGGCGTGATGTCTCGATTATCCACTGTGCTCTGAATTACTGCATCGGAGAGCTGCGTGGCTGGAGGTCTCGCCAGCTGCCCCACCTCCCAAAGTACAAGTGAGCCGGGTGGTTAGGTTTCCTCCCTTCCTGCAATAGAAATATAGGGGATCGAACCTCCAGAATACCTTGGCTGGAGAGTTGGTACCAGGAAGCCCAGCGGGGGGGAGAGCAATAGGCGCTCTCCTCCCTTGGCATGGCTGGTTAAGAGAGCTGGGAGCTGCGCCTCACTGGCTAGATTTTCTCTCGGGTTCGATATTCAGTTGGAAAAATTTTTGGAAGGGATCTGGCGCAGGCACAGTGGGCTGAATGGCCTCCCCTCTGTTGCTGCGTGATCTCTGCCAGAGAGAGAGAGAGAGAGAGATAGACGGACAGAATATGTTGATAGGGTGAGATGAAGTAAGGCAGGAGGGTGGAGCGTGGACCAGTTGGTTTGACCTTCCCATTTCGGTGCTGCAGGTACTCTGTAATGTTAGTGCCTTGAACCATAGAACAAAGTGTTCTCACCTCCTTCAGTTTATCAGTCAGGAGTTTGATCTCTTCTTCATATTTGTCTTCCTTTTGGGAGTACTGCAAGTGAGAGGAGAGAAAGACTGGGTCAAATACTTGGAAAGACTATACACAAATCACGTCCATTACAAGATGCAACTTCAGGAGTGGGAGCAAGAGGGAATATGGCTCCGTCAAACACATTGATGCCATCAAACCAAATTAATTACTTTTTAAATACAGGGACCTACCTCTCTCACCAGCAGTTTACAGTGTGAGCCACAGTGACGAGGGTGATGCACTACTCTGATGGTACAGCGCTTTTAAGCGATTCACACGCGCCATTCTACACCCCGGCCCCAGCAATGCCTGCAGCAGCATGCCACTGTTTCCCAGCCAAAGCAACAACAGGACGGGGTCAGCGTTTTAACTTCAAACGTAGCTCAGCTGCTGGTGTGAGTTTGTGGATTTTGTCTCCTACATCCTGGGCGCCTGTGGTACATTCAGTTTGCAGAAACACTATTCTGTGGTTGGGGGGGTGGGGGGAGTGAGGGCCGATACAGAGGTGGTGACTAGGAATGGCAGCAAGACAGGATATTAGTGGGTGACACACCCACGGCCCAAAATAGGCTCCGGTTTACATAGCAAGGACATTTTTAGCATGTGGAACTGCAGATAAGGCGCATGGTTAAAAACAGCAAAGGTGCCTCCAGATAACATCCTCTTATATAAGAGACTCAGGAAGTCACTGCAAGGTTTCCTTCCGCCATTTTAACTGCCCTTGTTTCCTGATTTGCAGTCACACCCACTGCTTCAACATTGGAGGATCAGGGTGCAGATCAACCTTCAAGTTCAGCCTCCCACCTCCGGGGCAGGGGCGGGGTGGGGGTGGGGGTGCGGTGTAGAAGAGACACGAGATAAAAACCAACTTTCATTTAAGGACCAGCGTTTATACATGTCCTCAGCAGCCAAGTGCGGTCAGTTCATGTGGGGACGCTAGGCAACTCGTGCGCACACACAGCAAGCTGTCGCTGGCAGAAAATGAAGGTGGCTGAGGAAGGAATGTTACTCAGGGCAAATGACATATCCTTTGGAAAAGGAACTGAGCCCATAATCTAGACGGACATCCTGATACAGTACGGAGGGAGTGCTGCTTTCCCCCCCAGAGATGCTGCACAGGCCTCAGCTGCAGCCCACCATTCTACTGGGGAGGCCTGAGCACATAAGACCGGGTCGACACTTCAGGGCAGTACTGGGGTGGGGCGCGGGTGCTCTCCTGTCAGAGGTCCTGTCTTGTAGGATCATGTTAAAACAGGGCCTCGTCTGCCCCGTCAGGTGCAAGATCCCACGGGCCACTATTGGAAGAAAAGTAAGCAAGCTCTCCCCGGTGTACCGGTCAACATTTCTCCCTTGAACAACATCACTGAAAATAGTTGGCTATCATCGCATTGCTGTTTGTGGGATCTTGCTGTGTGCAATTTGGCTGTCGCGTTTCCTACATTATAACACAGTGACCACGCTTCATTGGCTGTGCAGCTCTTTTGGATGTACAAGGTTGTGAAAGGAAGTATAGAAATGCTTGAGTCAGTACCCCATCTGCCTGCAAAAGACCCTAGGGGACTGCTTGAAGAGAAGCCACAGGTCTCTGTGTCCTGGCCAACATTCACCCCCCACAACCAGTACCACTAAAACAAAAAGTGTGTTAGCATTGCAGAGGTCAATGGCACAGAATCACTGCCTACATTGAAAGTCACTGTGCCGCAAATCTAATACGCTCTTGTGTGAGGTGCTGTGAGCAAGATCGAGCTGCCATCTACCAACCTGGTAGTTGTGAGATCCAACAGTAATGGAGCTGTCGACGATCTCTCCTAATAATCTACAGGCGATTCAGAAATGAGGCAAGGAAGCCTTGCCATCAACAAGGCTAAGTTATTAAAACTCCATTTAGGAACAGAAAACGCTGGGAGTGCTCAGCGGGTCAAGGCAGTATTGGTTTGCAAGACTGAGAAGGACTTAAACGTTTCCAGCATCCGCAGTATTTTGCTTCTATCTTAATGTTTCAGGTCTCGTTTTCTGCTCGCGCCAGGATGCTGCCTGACCCGCTTCCGGCATCTTCCACGTTTTTAATTTCAGATTCCCAGCACCCGCAGCAGTTTGCTTTGGAGTGTAACTGCAGCCAGGTACCCCATTTCGCTGCTGGTTTCGTGTGTGGAGGATCCTTATTTGGAAGCACACAACAGCGATCAAAAAAAATATATATATAAGGACGGGGTTGGGGGTGGAAGGGGGGGGGGTTGGGAGGAGGAAAGGAAAGAGAAAACTGGGGTTGGTGGTGGGGGGGGGGGGGGGGGGTGGTGAAGGGCAACCCTACCTTCTCGGCCTGGGCTTCCAGTGACTTGAGATTATTCGTCACATTTTTAAGCTCCTCTTCCAGCTCTGCACATTTGCTGTCGGTGCAGGGATAGAGTGAGAACGGGGGAGGGAAAGGGGGAGAGGAATAAGTGACGAGACAGGGGTGAGAAAAAGCCACCAAATGATGAGTGTGGGGAGGTTGGGGGTGGGGGGGTCATTGGGGTGGGGAGGGGTAGAAAAAGAGAAAGAGAAGCAATCAATAAAGAATGAGCGGCACGTACAAATAAAAAAAGAAAATTTACACACAGGGAAAGGCAGAATAGAGAGAGAAAACCAACAGTGAAAAACAGAGCACGTACCTGATGAGGGAATCTCAGGCAATCCATTCTCAACATTTATGCACAGATTTTCAAGTTTTGGTTTCAAATGTCATACGTGTGGGACGGAGCACGTCACTAATATGAGTCACCGGTACGAAGGGTAAGTTATAGCTAGCGCCAAGCAGATTAAAAACCGGCAAGCTGTCCGTCGCATTGTCAGTTAGGGAACTTCTGTTAAAAATATTTGCGAGGGCAACAAGAGTTGGGGGAAGTTTGCTCCAAGCAGCCACCTATTGGTCAGAGCTCGCAACTACACCCGTGACAGTTGACACAGCAAAACTGAATGGGGCGTGTTAATGTAGAAATTTAACGTGGTAAATGGTGATGAAAACGTTAAAAAAAATTGCGCCAATATTTAGGAGAAGTGTGGCCTGCGCACAAGACACACTAGGTAATATCAATCTCCTGGGGAATTTCATACAGTGAGTGAAGACCGAGTGACACCTTCAGATGAAGTGAGGCTAAAGGGTGGTGCAGAATGGGACATGGGTGCACAACTATAATCAATATAAAGTCAAACCTTTCTTCTCTACCCATTTGGGAAGCACACTTGGTTTCTGCATTGATTATAAGCAGAGGTATTGGTCGGTATGACTCTGGTACTCACTGTCTTGGGAGAGTAAAGCATTGGGGAAGGTGCAGTTAACTTTCATGAGCACCGGCAGTCAGTGGTAGTTACACTGTGGCACCATGTAAAGGACTTACAAAGTGAGGCTACGCTGCCCAACATTAGTTTTTCCCCTCGGTCCCTCCCAGTGTGGTTCCTGTTAATTACTTTTGATGACAGAATTTGCATTTAAAACAAGCCATGTCAGGAACAGCCGCATCACGGAATCGCTCCTGTGAAATGAGACAGCAGCCACTCGCAGCTCTCTGAAGAGACTGCACTTGCCGGCCACCTCCACTTGGTTTCTCATTGAGGGACTCCTCACTGCAGTTTGACGCAAGTGAGGCCACTTCTGGGGGGTAGTTGGGAGTTACCCACATCAGGGTGGGATTGTGTCACACGAGGCCAGACAGGGCAAGGATGGAAGGTTTCCCCGTGAGTGAACCCACAGAACCAGAGAACACTACAGCACAGAAAACAGGCCATTCGGCCCTTCTAGTCTGTGCCGAAATATTATTCCGCTAGTCCTATTGACCTGCACCTAGTCCATAACCATCCAGACCTCTCCCATCCATGTATCTATCCAATAAAACTTAAGAGTGAGCCCGCATTTACCACGTCAGATGGTAGCTCGTTCCACACTCTCACCACTCCCTGAGTGAAGAAGTTCCCCCTAAACCTTTCTCCTTTCACCCTAAAGCCACGTCCTCTCGTGTTTATCTCTCCTAATCTAAGTGGAAAGAGCCTACTCGCATTTACTCTGTCTATACCCCTCATAATTTTGTAAACTTCTATCAAATCTCCCCTCATTCTTCTACGCTCCAAGGAATAAAGTCCTAACCTGTTTAATCTTTCCCTGTAACACAACTCCTGAAGACCCGGCAACATCCTAGTAAATCTTCTCTCAATCTTACTGATATCCTTCCTGTAGTTAGGCGACCAGAACTGCACAAAATACTCCAAAAGTTGGCCTCACCAATGTCTTATAACCTCACCATAACATCCCAACCCAGTTGGGTTTTTACAACAATCGCTCCTATTGATTAAAAAATATATATTTGGGAATAATTTTAAATTCAGTTACTTGGACTGCCATGGTGGCATTTGGAGTTGCGCTGTGCAGATAATCTGACCAGGTCTCTAGATTGCCAGGCCAGTAACACAGCCACGCTACTGTACCTGATGAGAGCGGTGAGGCAGGGGCGGGAAGAGAGACAGACAAGGGAAGCGACTGAATAACATGTTTCTCAGCAGAACTTCAGACTTCTTCAGGCTATTCGCAATCCTAACCCATTTCAAATGGTTAAATTTTGACCTTTCAGGCGTTTGAGTAAAAGCAAAAGTTTGGTCGTAATCAATTTGTTTTATCCTTGCTGATGTCCGGCATCACTGTCTTGTCTTTCAGTGGGATATGGTATGGCGGTTGCTATGTGGTTAAATGGAAGCCACGCACTGGTGGAATACTGCTGAGTGTGTGCCCAGCACTTCCTGCAATACTGGTCAGGACTAAAATAAATGAAAATGGTCAAAATGCAATATGTGCAGGAATGATGACTCACTGCCTTGTCCTACCATTTCCTGTTTGTACTTCCAAACATCAGAGCATTGCAGTTTTATCTCAACACTTGACTGCTAACCAGAGCACCGCACTGAGCTCCACACTACAGGACACACTGAAACTTTACCAGCAGGTCTCACTAGGATGCTGCCTGCTTTGAGGAAGTACAAATACAAAAAGAGGTTTGAAAAACTGGGTCTTTTTATTTGGAAAACTGGGGATTACAGGGCAATGCGATAGGAGTCTTTAATGTTGTGAAAAGACGGGACAGCGTAGCTAGAAGCAGACTCTTTCCAATAGGTGGAGGGATCGAAAATGAGGGGCCATAAAGGCCAGAAAAGCTTTTTCTCACACAGGCAGAGAGAGAGACAGAGAGACGTCATAGTCATAACTGCAATGGAGGCTCACTGCACAGCAATCCAGTCAGTCCCATTCCCCCATGGCCCTGCAAGTTTATTTCCCTTAAATGCACATCCAACTTCCTTTTGAAATGATTCATTCTCTCTGCTTCCACCACTCTTGTGGGCAGTGTGTGCCAAGTCATTACTATTTGTCGTGTAAAAAAAAGTTCTTCCTATGATCCTCCCCTGCATCTCTCTCTCAAAACCTTAAATCTGTGCCCCCCCAGCCCCCCAGCCCCCACTCCCCTTGTACCATCAGCTAATGGGAACAGCTTTAATGTGCCACGATTTTGTACACTTCTATCAATGCTCCTTTGTTCAGAGAGAGAAAAAGAAGGGAAGGGGGAAGGGAGACAGACATGGAGGGAGAAACATAAGGCTTGTCCAGGATTAGTGCTTAAGGCAGAAACCGCATCAATATTCAAGGTCAGATAGGATGAATGAATGAGGGAAGGAGATTCGGGAACAGAGCAGGTATCAGAGTTAAGTAATTTCATGCTTGCGACACAAACACAGACCAGATGGGCTGAATGGCTCATTTCCGTACTGTAAATTCCAAGTAATTCTATGCATCGCTGGGATTAGGAGTGGGTCAATGAAACTAATTAAGCACCCATCAAACCAACACATTTATAGAACTGTGACAGCACATTAGGTTAACTGGAAGCCCACAGATTATTAAAATATTTAATTTTTTCCATTCATGGCACCACACAGTCATAAAACATTCCCAATATGTCCTGTCTTTGTCTAAGCTTACAGACTGTGAGCAAGTGAAGGAAACTTAACTCATTTCAAACAACGGTGAAAATAAAGGTAATGTGTTCAGTACCTCTTCCTGTAATGCAGTTAGGGCTTTTAAGTTCTGATCCCTGGTTCTAAGCTCCTCGTCCAGTTTCCGCAAAGTACTGTTAGTGTTCCACAAGGCACGTGCAAGAGGGGTGAAGGGTCAAATGGTATGATTTGGTAATGTACAGCATGCAAAGGAATCGGAAAACAAAGAGGATACAAAAAAAAAGGGGAAAACAGTCATGACAATCTTTGGTGGCCTAGAGCCCTGAGAACTTATACATTGAACAGAAGCATGTTAAAATGGAACGGTTCACAGCGAGATGTCACTTTCCACCCCTCCCACCACTCTGTGCTGAACCCTGGTTACTGCTCAGATCCTCACAGAGTACCCGACATACAGTGTGCACGTGAACATTGGACAAGCAGCAGTTTTGGGCTCCGCTGTGATGCCCTCCACAGCTGAATAGTCCACAAAACCCACCGCCCCAGCTTGCGCGTTTAAGGATGGTCACTTGGGTGCGGTATAGGAAGCCACCTGACCCCTGTGGGGCCCAGTGACTGTGTCCGCGAACGGGAACGCGTGCTGAAACCCCACCCACGGGTTACAGCTCTTCGGGACCGGTGCAACATTCTGGGGGAGATTCCGGGAGAACAAAATTCTTCACTGAGCTTAAAAAAGAACCCTGTAGGTCGTGCAAACAATCCACGAGTTAAATCTGGCTCTACTCAAGTTTGGTTGGTGTCTTACGCTCATTCCACCCACCCGCAAGTTAAAATGGAAGCTTCCCCTACTTTCAATATCAAAAGTAGCCTTTAGGCTCCCCACTGCCAGATCAAATTGAATCCGGATCGGAAACCCAGCCTGTGCTACGGGAGGGGGCAGGAGCGGCGGGGGAAGAACAGAGAAAGGGAAATAAAGGAGGATGGGGGGGTGGGGGCAAAGAGAGAGAGTGAGTGCAGGGTTGATCGATTAGCTAACGCTGCTGTTGTGGCACAGAGAAGTCAGCGAGGCCAGTGGGTCACTAACACCAGTGGATTGCTTTCCAGACAGTTTCGGCATCTACAGATGGGCGGGGATAAACCAGGATTGACGGGAAGAATTAAGGAATGTTGGGATGGGACATAATACAAAGCGACATGGATTCATTATCAGCGATTTTTTTTTGTTTGGTTTTGGAATCTGTTTCGAAAAGTGACACCTTCACTGCACCGGCTAAAAGTCTCAAAAACGCAGTTGGTTTCCAAACGTGTGACCCAGACATAGTTAACCCCAAAACTTCTGGGTGCTGGGAACTTTCCTCCTCTCATAACACTGACCGCGAACCTGTTAAAGGGATTCCCTGGATCAAATCAGGCGTCAAACATTACCTCGGACTTCTTAGCACTTGCTGGACTGTCTGAGCTGAACTCCCTTCGGAAACTGGGCAGACGGCGAGGCTCAGTGTCTAGGCGGGGAGTTTCTCACGGTGCAGTGATTCCTGCTGCCTTTGGACCGGAAGGAGGACCACTCCAGCTAAAAAAAAAGCCCATTAAAGCTCACTGCCCACGATCGCAGGGGAGAAATGGTAGCTTGTCCGAAGGTGACCCAGGCAGGCTGTGAAGGTCACACCAACCTAGTCAGGACACCTTGGCCTCTGTGGACTGAAGGATAAAGAGCAAGCCAAGAATCCTCATTCCCTGGACACAATTCCAGGGATCGTGACAGGGAAGCAGAGGTGTGTGGGGGGGGGGGGGGGGGGGGGGGGCGTTGCCGCCAGCATTACCTGCTGTTGCTTGGGTCAGATATCGGATGCTAAGGCACCACATGCCAGCCAGCAAACAAAGAACCTTCAGAAGAGGGAAAGAAACTGGGGGCAGGGGCAACCCAAAGTCACTTCAAGGTGCCAAATGTGTAGATGACCAAATAGATATATTTCCCCACTCCCCCCCCGCCCCTAAACGACTCAATCGCAAAGCACACTACAGGAAACCAACGAGATTTTTGGACTGAGCCACTAGGACCCACCTCCCAAGTAACATCAGATTTCAGCCACACCCAAGCTCACCAGCAGACAGAGGGTGACCAGCTGGAGCTGAATACTTACGACTCTGTCACTTCAGCACGCTCCTCTGTACGCTCCAGGTCACTCTCAATGATCACCAGCTTACGGGCAACCTACAGGAGGAAAGATGCAAGTTAAGGGCGATGAGATCCCACGGGCCAAGTTGGACGCTGTCCCTTTTTTTTTGTTTGTTTATTTATTTTTTTTATCAGAACACGCAGTGCTTATGTCGAGCTGGCTGGAGCTACGATGGGAGGCTGAAACTGCAGTAGTGAAGGAGAGTAGTATTTGGCAGCACGCAAAACCAGTGCATGAAGTCAAAATAAACCCCCCCCCCACTCCACCTCCCTCAAGGGATTTAGATTATAGATGGTGGCTTGTGTTTTGTCCATCAGATGTTGTGCTTGGCTGCAAATGCAAAACAACACTAAAAGGAGAATTGCTGAGCGGTTTCTGAAACTTGCCAAGACTCCATAACCCGCACAGTCTCTTCATCATTTAAACTCTGATGGGTTCGAGGCTGCTTTTACTCAGCATTAGGCTTTATTTCTCTAAAGGGTTAACCCCAGTTTAGCAGCAAAGTAACACACCGTGTGCTACCTGTACCAAACACCCCATCTCTCAAATCCCATTGATCTCCGCGCTCCCCCACCCCACCCCCAATCCATTCACTCACCTCTTCATACTTGCGGTCTGCCTCCTCTGCGATGTGCTTGGCTTCCTTCAGCTGAATCTCCTGTAGCTCCATCTTCTCCTCATCCTTCAGGGCCCTGTTCTCAATCACCTTCATTCCTCTGGGAAGTCAAGAACAAAGCTTCCAGTCAGCTACTCCTGTCAACAAGCGGCGTGAATGCACTCGGTCACCTTACCCACCCACGTAGGAGCTTTCAAGCTAAGCTGCACCAACCAGGAAGATTACAGTTTCTGTCCGAGGGTTAGCAGCCATCAACTGAATATATAATCGTCGATAACACTGTACACTATAAAGAGCAGTAAACAGCAGGTTCCTCGTCTTAACACTGCCGACGGGGCTTGTTAATGGTGGGGGGAGCCCATGCAAAGGTTTTATGCAACACATTAGTAAAAGGCTTTTAAAAAAGGGACATGCACTGGGGCATCAAGGTCGTGAAAGATCCAAGTCTTTCATCTGCTTTTCCGTCTTCAACCATGTTGGCCCAGACGCAAGGAGAATTTGCCTCCTCTGGCTGTGGGATCTTTTACATCCACCTGAGAGTGCAGGTGGGGTCTCAGCGTGATACCTCCTCTGAAAGAAGACACCCAAACCAACAATTCAGCAGCAGTACTGTGCTGCTACCTTAAACAGCCCCTCCCCACCCATTCAGCACTCCCTCAGTACGGTGCTGTTAGTGTCAGTGTCAGCCTAAATCATTGGCTCTAGTCTCTGGACGGGACCTGAACCCAGGGGGCTTCTGGCTCCAGAGACGAAAGTGCTACCCACTGAGCCACCGCCAAGTACTCGTGGGTGGAAGAAAGGGTCAGGCTAAGCTCTGACACCTCCCAAAGGCTGAGCCGTCCTGCAAAACATTCGCTGTCGAGGTCAACGATGATGGGCTGGAGGGAACTCGGTACAGATGGAGCTGCGCCTCAGTGATAAAACCAATCCTACGATTCAAAACAAATACAGTGGAACTTATTGATTATTCTTTCACGGGATGTGAGCTTCGCTGGCAAGGCCGGCACTTGTTACCTGTGCCTAATCGTGAAGGTGGGTGGTGAACCGCTTTCCTGAACCACCGCAGCCCGTCTGGTGTACGTTGCACACCATGGGTAGACCAAAGACCTTGGGAAAGCTCAATGCTACCACTGGGATTTCAGTAAAGGTGTAATCTAGTGGGATTTACTCGAGAAGTGAGCAGAACTGCAGCAGTTCAGTTAAAGCTTTGGCTGCACTTGACTGGAGCATGCACAGAGACATCCTCTGATGGCCCTGGAATGCACGCCAGAGGGTGACTCATCCCTTCAATC